>OY720455.1:46072716-46202716 GCA_963082715.1 Harpalus rubripes | reverse complement strand
TAATTTAATAATTTAATAATTTAATAATTTAATAATTTAATAATTTAATAATTTAATAATTTAATAATTTAATAATTCAATAATTTATTAATTTAATAATTTATTAATTTAATAATTTATTAATTTATTATTTTTTAATTTTTAATTTTTTAATTTATTAATTTATTAATTTATCAAATTATCAAATTATCAAATTATCAAATTATCAAATTATCAAATTATCAAATTATCAAATTATCAAATTATCAAATTATCAAATTATCAAATTATCAAATTATCAAATTATCAAATTATCAAATTATCAATTTATCAATTTATCAATTTATAAATTTTTCAATTTATAAATTTATCAATTTATCAATTTATCAATTTATCAATTTATCAATTTATCAATTTATTAATTTATTAATTTATTAATTTATTAATTTATTAATTTATTAATTTATTAATTTATTAATTTATTAATTTATTAATTTATTAATTTATTAATTTATTAATTTATTAATTTATTAATTTATTAATTTATTAATTTATTAATTTATTAATTTATTAATTTATTAATTTATTAATTTATTAATTTATTAATTTATTAATTTATTAATTTATTAATTTAATAATTTATTAATTTAATAATTTAATAATTTATTAATTTATTATTTTTTAATTTTTAATTTTTTAATTTATTAATTTATTAATTTATCAAATTATCAAATTATCAAATTATCAAATTATCAAATTATCAAATTATCAAATTATCAAATTATCAAATTATCAAATTATCAATTTATCAATTTATCAATTTATAAATTTTTCAATTTATAAATTTATCAATTTATCAATTTATCAATTTATCAATTTATCAATTTATCAATTTATTAATTTATTAATTTATTAATTTATTAATTTATTAATTTATTAATTTATTAATTTATTAATTTATTAATTTATTAATTTATTAATTTATTAATTTATTAATTTATTAATTTATTAATTTATTAATTTATTAATTTATTAATTTATTAATTTATTAATTTATTAATTTATTAATTTATTTTTTATTAATTTATTAATTTATTAATTTATTAATTTATTAATTTATTAATTTATTAATTTATTAATTTATTAATTTATTAATTTATTAATTTATTAATTTATTAATTTATTAATTTATTAATTTATTAATTTATTAATTTATTAATTTATTAATTTATTAATTTATTAATTTATTAATTCATTAATTTATTAATTTATTAATTTATTAATTTATTAATTTATTAATTTATTAATTTATTAATTTATTAATTTATTAATTTATTAATTTATTAATTTATTAATTTATTAATTTATTAATTTATTAATTTATTAATTTATTAATTTATTAATTTATTAATTTATTAATTTATTAATTTATTAATTTATTAATTTATTAATTTATTAATTTATTAATTTATTAATTTATTAATTTATTAATTTATTAATTTATTAATTTATTAATTTATTAATTTATTAATTTATTAATTTATTAATTTATTAATTTATTAATTTATTAATTTATTAATTTATTAATTTATTAATTTATTAATTTATTAATTTATTAATTTATTAATTTATTAATTTATTAATTTATTAATTTAATAATTTATTAATTTATTAATTTATTAATTTATTAATTTATTAATTTATTAATTTATTAATTTATTAATTTATTAATTTATTAATTTATTAATTTATTAATTTATTAATTTATTAATTTATTAATTTATTAAAACCCGGGTTTGATCTTTGATCCTAGCCGACGCTAAAATTACTTTAAATTTTAATTGCCACTAAATCAACTCCTGTGTTGCACTCTCCACGCCAGCAATGAGTACCCTTTAGGTGACGCCTGTTAAACACCCGCACGATATCAATATGCCATTATCATTACAGATATCTGTGTACAAAACACCCAGTAAATACACCAATATGTTATATTTATTTATTGATTTATTTAAATTATAAAGAATAGGTATGCAACACAGGAGTAGCTTTTGTGCCATTTAAAATTCGAAGCAATTTTGGCGTCGGTCACGAGATCTCATAATTTAAGAATTCTCATTTGTAGGCATTCGAATATCGACCTCCAAATCAACTTGACGTCTCCGTGTCTTCCAAGAATGATATTGTAAACCTCGCAAAATTAATGGAGCAGTATGTAACCTCGCGCTTAAGGAGGCAAATCGAGATACAGACAAAGAGAGGATATAGGAGCAAACGTCCTGACAATGAGGTAAACTATTCAATCATAAATTATATTGCATGTATATAATTTATGATTGAATAGTTTACCTCATTGTCAGGACGTTTGCTCCTATATCCTCTCTTTGTCCGTATTTGCCTCCTTAAGCGCGGGGTTACATACTGCTCCATTAATTTTGCGAGGTTTAGAAAATCATTATTGGAACGCACGGAGACGTCAAGTTAATTTGGAGGTCGGTATTCGAGTGCCTACAAATGAGAATTCTTAAATTATGAGGTCTCGTGACCGACGCCAAAATTGCTTCGAATTTTAAATGGCACAAAAGCTACTCCTGTGTTGCAATAACTGCCCGTTAGGTGACGCCTGTCAAACGCCCACACGGTATGCACGTGGCATTATCATTACTAATATCTGTGTATAAAACAGATTGTCGCACCCAGTAATAGATAATACGCCATGATGTCATATTTTTTTAAAATTATAAAAGAATATGTATGCATATAATTTGACTCAATAGTTTACCTCATTGTCAGGAAGTGTCTTCCTGTATCCCCTCTTGTATCTTATCGCTTTTTTCCTAAAGTGCGGGGTGATATGCTCGTCCATTACATCTTCGACGTTTTTGCCATTATTCTTGGCCTTCTTTTTGAAAAACGTTCTGTAGCAAGCAAATGCTGCTACAGACCCTGCTATAATTGCATTATTTAGCATAGTTGTAGCGAATTTGCATTTCCACTTCATGGTGAATTCAAATATGATTCTACATAATTGTTACCATGGTATTCTATAAAACAATTATTATAATTACAATATATAATTGTTGCTAGGTGATTTATGTTAGAGATATATACAGTATTGAATAAATTAAATAACATCTTGAACTAAAGCCCGTATCACACTAGCGGGTTCCGAAGCGGGTAGCGGGTGCGTGTTCGGGAGCGGGTGGCGGTTTTTGCAAACATACTGTGCGGTGCGGTTGCCGCTCCCGTTCCGCTACACCGTCCACTGTTTATTCGTCTTGACGTTTTTATCAAACGCGAGAACAGTTCGAGACGGCAGTGAACTCGTGAAAAAACAATGGATAAGTGAAGAGTTAAATGTTGCACAGTCACAGACGAAAACTATAACCAAGGCAGTCACGTGACAGAATCGGGTTCGATGATTGGCTGTGGGTTCGGTTGGCGGGTAAAAATTGCCTGTCGGCTATTCCTTCACCCGCAACCGCCGTCGCTAGTTGCCGCGCTCCTACTGGTCGAATAGTCACCCGCACACGCACCCGCATCCGCAAACTGCTTCAAAACCCAAATTTGGTACTTATTTAAAACTTTTAAAAATTAATAAACCAGAAGTGATACTTTACTATAATTGCATTATTTAACATAATTGTAGCGAATTTGCAGTGCCACTTCATGCTGAATTCAAATATAATTCTACAGAATAGTTACCATGGTATTCTGTAAAACAATGATTATAATTACAATATATAAATTATGTAGACGCCCAGCCCTTATTGCATCATGCTTGGTAATTTTCCATTATGTAATATTAAACCCTACACAGCATAAAAGTCATACCACCCAAGGAGATAAATAGACATCTCCAACATGTAACGAGTAGTTTATGTCAGTCTGTAGAAACATTAAGTTCATATCATTCTAGTTGTATCTTGTATTATAAAACAAAACTTTTTAAAAACATTAAATCGAATTCCATTGATTTAATTGGCGCAGTCGCTGTAGGATTGCTGAAAGATTTTACTTCGAAGACCTAATAAAATGGTGTCCAATTCGTTTAAAAGTGAAGTCGTCACTTTCAAGTGTTTATTTGGCATCCGAATCATCGTTCTCCAGAGTGTTACGAAAATCTTAAGTAAAATACAGATTTCACACTCCAATCAACAATCCCAAGTGCAACAGAAGCCTTCTACAAGAACTGCATAACTCCGACGAAGAAAGGCTCACAATATCGTCGTTAATTCCGTGAGTTCCGAGAGGCCCGATTCACCGAGAGCACATCGGCAGCAGACGGCACCTCCAGCTCTTTCACCCACTGAGCAAAAATCAGTGACCACCAAACCTTCATCTCCTGGACCATGAAGTTGGCCATCATAAACTCATTCGCAGTGTTACTGTGAGTTACTATTTAAAAACTTTCACTATTACTATTTTTTTCTGATTTTTAAATATTTTATTACAATTGTAAAATACAACAATGACCACAGCTCCAATTGTACAACCTACTGCACTTAACATTATACCCAAAATTCCTCCAGAAATCAAGGAACTAATAGAAATAATACCTGAGTACGATGGAAGTACTGGTACTTTACCATATTTCATAAATACATGCGACGAAATTCTCGGTATAATAGATAAACAAAATTCATCAATTATCGTAAAAATAATTATTTTACACACTATTCGAAAAAAAATTGTTAGAGACGCGAATATAAAACTAGCAACAAAAACTTATCAAGATTGGGAATCCCTAAAAAACCTTTTAATTGAGGAATACGGAGACAAGAGAAATGAAGTACATTTTCTCACCGAATTATCCCATTTAGAACAAAAACGGAACGAAGATATCTTTTGTTATTTTGACAAATATGAAGACATTTATAACATACTTATTAGCCTATTAAAATTGAAATTTAGCAATAGTTCAGAAAATGTTATAATTTTTATGTCGTCATACGCTTCACACAATTTTATAATAAATTGCAGAGAGCCATATAGAAGTCAATTGGCCGCTAGAAATCCAAAATCTTTAAATGATATCCAGAATTTAATCAAAAATGACTTCCAGTACATTCACACAAACATACATAAACAAAACACTATCAAATCAAAGATAAACGCCCCAACACCTGTTTATAAAACTGTAACACAAAACCAAAATTCTTATCCAAATCAAAACCAATACCGATCACCAATGCTCCGATATCCTCAGCAACAACGAAATTTCCCGAGTCAACCGACACATCCTAAACCGAGAACAAACAATTATCCTCAATCTATGTCTATCAGCACAAATACTTTTAGACCTCAACAAAAAAGACAGAGACAGGACTTACAAATGCTAGACAGTAATACTGAAATCGTTGTTGACCCCAACAATGACAACCAATTATTCGAGTACTATGATTATGACCAAACAAACGATGAAGAACACATCGAAATAAACAATGAACCAGAGTCGCAAACCGAAAATTTTCCCATAGAACTATTAGAAGATTCGAAACCCTAGCAAATTATACCTCACGCCTACCATTTATCCAGTTTAAAAATTGCCGTGTATTAATTGACACCGGATCTTCCGAAAATTTTATTAGTCAAAATTTCGTTCATAAGAATAAAAACAAATTCAAAATTTTTAATGAATATTTCGAGATACAAACCGCAAATGCTGTTTCAAACGGTACTCAATTCACATTTGTTGAACTACTTAAGAAAAATATAAAATGCTTTATTTTTGAATTCCATAAAGATTTTGATATCGTAATTGGAAATTCTGGCCTAAAATTGTTAAAAGCGAAAATTAATTATTCAGATGAATCTATTTCACTGGTCAAACGGAACACTAGGTGTTCCGTTTGACCAGCCCACGCTCAGGTTGAGCGAGGTTAAGTTATTCAAAATGTTTTTTACATCGCTTTCAAGTTGATTTTTCTCAATAAATTTTGGATTTTCTTCATTTATATTTCATAAACTGTACTTTACAAAACATGATATTTTTCATGTATTCTATTATCTAAGATGATTTCACATATATTATTACAACACTCAATTTAACAATGTAATTTAAAATGTAAAATTTGCACTGAAGACGGTCAAATACTGACCGAAACGTCTGAATAAAAGAAAATAATTTTAATAACAATACGGAACTTAAAGGCCTTTATTATCCTTCATTCAACTATAATTTAGTTCCCAACATTAACTACATCTTTCACAAATGTCATAAAACACAAAATTAAGACAACCGACGAAACCCCAGCTTATCAAAGATCATATAAATATCCGGTTATTTACAAGGAAGAGGTTAATAAACAAATTAATAACTTATTCGATCAAAACATAATTAGACACTCATATTCCCCTTGGAGTAGTCCAATTTGGGTTGTTCCCAAAAAACAGGATGCTTCGGGTGAAACAAAATTTCGCATGGTTATAGATTACCGCAAGTTAAACTCAAAGACTATAGACGATAAATTTCCGATACCCGATATCGCGGACATTTTGGACCAACTTGGTAAATGTAATTATTTCAGTACTATTGACCTAAAAAGCGGATTCCACCAAATCGAAATGGATCCTGATTCAATAGAAAAAACAGCCTTTTCAACCGATCAAGGACACTTTGAATTCCTTAGAATGCCCTTTGGTCTCAAAAACGCACCGAGCACTTTCCAGAGACTAATGAATTTCGTTTTAAAAGGCCTCATTAATAAAATTTGTTTTGTTTATTTGGACGATATAATTATTCTAGGCAAATCATTACAAGAACATATTCAAAATATCAAAATTGTTTTCCAAAGACTTAAATTAGCTAGATAAGAGCGAATTTCTAAGAAAAGAAGTCGCGTATCTTGGACATACAATTACCACCGAAGGCGTTAAACCAAATCCAGATAAAATTGAAACTATAAAAAAAACTTACTCTTCCAAAGACTTAAACAGAAATCAAATAATTTTTAGGCTTTCTTGGTTACTATCGTAGATTTATAAAAGATTTTTCCAAATTAACTAAACCATTTACCAAATGTTTAAAGAAAAATGCCAAAATTAATATTGATGACAAAGAATACATTTCGTGCTTTGAAAAATGTAAATTATTACTTTCAAACGCACCAATATTACAGTATCCTGATTTTTCGAAACAACTTCGTTTAACGACCGACGCATCAAATTTCGCTTTAGGAGCAGTCCTATCACAAAACATAGACGGTAAAGATCTACCTATAGCTTACGCAAGCCGCACTCTCAACGATCATGAAGTAAATTATTCGACCACCGAAAAAGAATTACTCGCTATTGTGTGGGCTACGAAACATTTCCATCACTATTTGTACGGTCACAAATTTAAACTAATTGCCGATCACAAACCCCTTATTTGGTTAAACAGTCTAAAAGAACCTAATTCGAAACTCATTCGTTGGAAATTAAAATTATCGCAATACAATTATGACATAGAGTATCAGAAAGGTAATAGCTATTTGTGTATTAAGAGCGCAAAATGGGACATTGTCGATTGAGAGGTTGTTGCCGCGCGACGCAGGAGCGAGGCATTCTCTCGAAATCGACAATGTCCATTTGCGCTCGAAACACACACAAGATTTTTTCTACAGTCGCCACAATGGGGTCCTCCAGCATAACAAAAATTTATTTTTTATTTATTTTTACTTATTGGTATTTTCCATTCTTCTTGAGCTATTGCTTTAATCTAATCTGAGCATTTTATACTTTCGTTTTTGTAAATGAATGCCCTATTTTATTTTCACAGCAGTGCGGCATTTTGTTTGGTTATGTAAGTGGGTAATGTGTAACTACAGTGTCATTAATTCCTGACTAAACGTTTCCATTAAGAATGTAGCCAAGTAACATTTCTCAACATTGTATAGTTAGAAATTTGAGGAGCGAGCGTTTTTTCTACTTTGTCGCTCTAGAGCGACAAAGTGACATTTTGCGTTGACAAAAGAGAGCGTAAATGGCTACTTTGTATATAGACTGTAGAAAAACAAAATTACGTCGCGGACTATTTATCCAGAATTCCAGAACCTTCCGAGATAAATTACAAAACTTCAAATATTTTCGACCACAAGGAACCTATAATTCATTGCGTTTCTCAAGACTTTAAAATGGGTCAAGGTTTCGCAAAACAGATTAATGAAAGGTACCACACCACCAAGAACTTAGACAAAATAAAAATTGTAAATAATATCGCCATACAAACATCACCTAGATTAATAATACATTTAATTTCAAAAGAGAATTATTTTGACGAACCAAATTTAAAAGATATAAAAAATTGTTTAATACAATTAAGACATTATCTAATTGAAAATAATATTAATTCAATTAATATGCCAAAAATTGCATCTGGTTTAGACAAGCAAAATTGGTCAGATATAGAAAATTTACTAAAACAAATTTTTGAGAATACAAATATACAAATTAACGTTTTTACTTTGAATAATATTGAAGCTTATGCAAACTCCGTTATCGCTGAAAAGGACACGGACAGTCATACGCAGCATTCTGATGACGAAGACCTTATCAATGGCCTACACTATAAAGACATTCCTATAAATTTCGGTAAAAACCAAATTATTTTTAAAGAAACAACTTCGAAAAGTACCATAGAAATAACAAAAATGTTTGGACACGAAAAACAAAGATTTTATATTTACTTAAACAAGATTAATTTTAAAAATACTCTCTTAAAATTTATTAAAGAATACCTCGTACCTGGAATACATTATTATTGCATCGTTCCGGTACAATTTCAAACAATGTTAAATTCTATTTTGCAAATTTATTTTCAACCAGGCACTTATATTTTGACTAGTTGTAAAAATCAGTTACAAGATATAGAATTGTCAGATGAACAAATTGACCTAGTAAAAAACTATCATTTAGGCAAAACAAATCACCGTGGCATAATTGAAACCTATCAGAAATTAAAACAGCAGTATTATTGGCCAAATATGCAGCAAACAGTTTCTAAATTCATAAATAACTGTGATGCTTGCCAGGAAAATAAATATGAAAGAAACCCCGTAAAAATACCCATTATAAAAACACAAACCGCGACCAAGCCCCTCGAAATTATCCACATGGACATTTTATCATTAAAGAAAGAAAAATTCCTAACAATAATCGACAGTTTCTCTAAGCACGCACAAATTTATCACTTGTCCGAAACCAATACAGTAACTATAATACAAAAGTTAATAAAATATTTTTCTATTTTTGGTACTCCTAAATTAATAATATTTGATAACGGCCTACAATTTAACAACAAGCTGATCTACAATTTCTTATCAACTAAAAATATTCGTATCCACCTTATTAGTGTCAATAATCCAAAAAGTAACGGTAATATAGAAAGGTTCCATTCAACAATAATAGAACATGTTAGAATATTGGAACAAAATAATGATTTCAATGATTTAAATATTAGTAATAAAGCCCGTTATGCTCTTCAAGCTTACAACCAGACAACCACAACGAAATCATTTCAATACCAAACTCAAATATTGTATATCTCTTTGTACCTAATAAAGATGTAATAAATATCGAATGTGACCACGAAGTTCAAGATAAAGAAATTTCTGGAATTTACTCAATAAAAAAATGTTTAATAAACAAACAAAAATTATTCAAAAATGTCAAGTATGATAAAATCATTAACTTAAATATTGAACAAAATAATAATAAAATAATCCTTAATAAGACATTGAATATAAAAAATCTAGAATCAATAAAAATTCCAAATCAACAAATAACTCATTTAAATGAAATTCATAACACTGAATCACATTCAATATTTTTTGATGTAATATTATATATTGTAAGGGTAGTTGTAGCCATGTTCTTAGTTTATAAAATTAATGTAGAAATAAAAAAACGTATTTTAAGTAACCAAAATAAAAATAATGAACCAACAATTGAAACAACACCTATGGAATATCCAACAGGTATTCTTTCATCTTAGGGGGGAGGAATTATGTAGACGCCCAGCCCTTATTGCATCATGCTTTGTAATTTTCCATTATGTAATATTAAACCCTACACAGCATAAAAGTCATACCACCCAAGGAGATAAATAGACATCTCCAACATGTAACGAGTAGTTTATGTCAGTCTGTAGAAACATTAAGTTCATATCATTCTAGTTGTATCTTGTATTATAAAATAAAACTTTTTAAAAACATTAAATCGAATTCCATTCCTTCACCCGCAATCGCAGCTGCTAGTTGCCGTGCTCCTATTGGTCGAATAGTCACACGCACCCGCATCCGCCAACCACTTCAAAACCCGCTAGTGTGATACGGGCATAAGGAATGATGTGTGCGTGAGTGCGTGCGTGTGTGTGTCGATTTTTTCGTCCACGATAAATCTTATATCAAACTTCCAACAATTTATATTTTTCGTATTTAAGCTTTTTGCATTCATGTACATATAACTAAAATTGAATAACATAAAGTGATACTATACTTACAGCACATAACAGTTTTTAATGTGAAACTATATTAAAATATCCGAAACTTTTCAAATTTGGTATATAAAAGTTTTATATGAAGGGAAACAACATATTAGATTTTGGTTAAAAATATATAAATAATATATAAATATATTCCACAACATTTCAGTTTTATTATATAAGACTTTTATATCAAGTGGAATAACATATTAGATTTTGGCTAAAATTAATAAACCAGAAGATCTGAACATATTTTTGTGAGAATAATATTATGATGTATTCCAAAACTTTTCAAATTTGGTATTTAAATATTTTTAAAATTGATAAACCAGCAGTGATACTTGACTTGAAGCTCTAAACTAATTTTCGTGAATAATATGTTGATATATTTCAAAACATTTCAATTTTAGTATTTAAGACTTTTATATCAAGTGAAATAATATATTCATAGGCGTGCGCACGGTGGGTGATATGGGTGCCACGGCACTCCCTAATCCCTAATATATTAATAATAATAAATGAAAATTAAGTATTATTATTTTATGCATGTTGCTATTATATTTTATATATTATACTAGCTGAAACCCGGGGCTTCGCAATCGCGGGTTAATTTATATTCTAACCTCGTACAACACGATTTTAGTATTAATTTGAAAATATTTCACGACTTATGAACCCCCAAAAATGCATGTTTACATGTTGAACATCACGATTTCGGTTAAACATAGAGTGCTTACTTTTTGCAAAACTGAACTTTAGAGATTTGATTTGTATATTTGCGATCATTTACATTTAATTTTTTGATAATAATTATACTCCGTCCGCTGAAATGAGAGAATGTGGAACTAATTTTTGAACATAGACGAGTCATTCTATTGGTCAAAACGTCCAAAGAGGAAAATTTTGGAGCCGAACCAATAGAATGATTTGTTTCTGTTTAAGAATTAGTTCCGAATTCTCTCGTTTTCGGCACCCCAAAAGAAAAATTGTGCGCACGCCTATGAACATATTAGATTTTGGCTAAAATTAATAAACCGGAAGTGATACTTTACTTGAAGCTCTGAACATATTTTCGTGTAAATATGATATACTCCAAAACTTTTCAAATTTGGTATTTAAAACTTTTATATGAAGAGAAACAACATACTAAATTTTGATTAAAATTGATAAACTGGAAGTGATACTTTACTTGCAGTTCTAAACTGATTATCGTGAAAAATATATTAATATATTCCAAAACATTTTAGTTTTAGTATTTAAGATTTTTATATTAAATGGAATAACATATTAGATTTTAGCTAAAATTAATAAACCAAAAGTGGTACTTTAATTGAAGCTCTGACTAGATTTTCGTGCAAAGCATGTGTTATGTGTTCCAAAACTTTTTAAATTTGGTATTTAAAACAACTTTCAGATTTGGTATTTAAGACTCAAGACTTTTATATTGTAACGTTTTTTATATTTATTTGGGTGAAGTGTAAATATTAGACAATTATTATAAACTAATTAAGATTAAAACTATAATTAACTATATAACACTATTTTTTTAACCAATTAACACTACTATTTATTTCCACGATATTACTAACTATTTATTTCACTACGCGTTCCAATCTTAGACTGCCGGTCTGTTGCAGACTCTTGTAGACTGTTTACGCGGTATTTATATCACTATATTTATATCACTATATACTTATATCATGTTCAACTGTCCGCCTACTGACCTCCACAGCGCCTATATACTCAACTGACTCAACAGCGTCTGTATATTCAACTGCTCGGACAGAAGTCACACCTTTCACCTCACTGTTTGTTTATTTATGTAACTCTCTCTCTCTCTTCCACAGCCTCAGTATCACCAACTATCTGTATGTCACAATTCTTCAACACCAATGCCGAGTATCCACTCCAACTCGCTGTTACTGTCCTTGTATACCTAGCTTCACAATACTCGTCCACACTGCCGAGTATTCACTTTCACAGCTATCCCATTATGCCAGTAACTTCAAGACTCGCCGTTACTGTCCTCATACACTATAGCTTCCTAATACTCGTCAACACTACCGAGTATTTACATCCACAGCTATCCCAATATACCAGTAACTTCCCGAGTACCTACTCGACACCAACTGCATACACTCACCACGATACTGCTGTGCTTCTCAAACTCACTAACACTCTATATGAACATCTCTCCATGTAACTAACTAACTGTAAGTCAACCCCCGAACTGAACTAACTCTATGACTGTATGTAACTAACTGTAAGTCAACCCCCGATTACACAACAGTATGTTGTGTGATTAGGGACTCAACTGAACTAACTGTCGAGCATAGCTACGTCCGTTATATACAGCTGCCATTATTTTCTAGAACAGTCTAGAATATTCGAACACGTAATAACAATGAACACAAAAGGTTCAGGCGACCGGAAGTAATTAAACACGTCGCGACCAGTCTGTTTACATCGGCCGGCTACTAGCGCGATCACGTCACAGCTATAAATAGACACTCGCTTACAGTGGCGGCGACGGCGGGCGACCCACATTACACTGCCCCCTCCTTAAGACTGTTTCGTCCCGGAACAGTTCGTGATGACGCAATCCGTGTGTTACCCTTGACGTTTTTTTAGAAGTCTTAAAGACGTGGCAATCGATGGTCAGTTTGAGTTATTATCTTTGGCCGCGAAGCGTTGTAGGTAACAGAACATCTTAGTCTTGAGACTATCCATATTCCTTCAGAATTTTTTCCAAGATTTGTGTTCAACCGGTCAAATAGATCGTTACCTAGTGCTTCATTCTCCATGAACAGCTATAGATTCTTGAAAACGCGCTTTTCTAGTGGAACCTCCTTGTAACACCGGATAGTGTCCTTTCCGAGGAATCAAACACGACGACATAATACTTCTCATCCTCCTGTTCGTGTAGCTCTATATGCTCCACTCTCAGTGAGCAACAAGCCACAGTATCCGCCTGGTTTTTCTTTTTCATTAAAAGCCCTGAGCGTCAACTCAACAATGAAGTACGACTCCCCCGCCTTCTGTCTAATTCACTTCTCCTAGCTCTTCAAGTCTTCCTTGTACCTTCTTCCGGCTCCTACCGAAACGTACGGCCATTTTGCAGACAGTTTCGTACTACTGTCAAGCCTTTTTGCCTATGTTCAATATCACTTGTTGTTTTCAGACCAGGAAGCGAGCCAAGTAGTGACGATGGGATCGTGGCGGATTTCATTCCATTTCTGGCCAGGAGATAATTCAAGCTACCAATCTTCTCTTTAAGCCCATCAGTGATACAGAACCTATACTTGTTTTGTAGCTCTTCATTCTTCATCTTCAACTCAAAATTCTCTTCCTTAGTCCTGTTCCCATTCTTCTATGGAACTTCCCTGAAGAACGTGTGCATCTACTTGAAGTTACACTTCTTCAGATCAGTGATGGTGGATCTCTTTTTCCCTGTCATGCACTTGCGCCAGTTCTTGAAGATGATGTTGTTGAATACGTCCTTGGTTGTATGGTCGAGCGTCTTAGCGTATAAACCAGCGACTTCTTCAGCGTCTTGAGACAAGCGCATTCTTCCTACCACCATTTCCACACGTCCTGTTCCTCTTGGGCTTCTTCTTCTTGACGTTCCTCCTTGTGATGAGAGATAACGTCATTGTCGTCATCTGATTCTAGTTTTAATTTTTTTCCCACACGCGTCTTCCTTGCTGTCTTCTAACTCCGTTTTAAATTTACTTAGATTGTGATTGCATTTGCTCGTCTGGGACTATTTATTTTTGGTTGAATTCTCTTTTTTCTTCTTCTTCTTCTTCTTCTTCTTCTTCTTCTTCTTCTTCTTCAGCGTCCTTTTTGACCTCTAGCTGATCTTCAATGTTTATACTCTCTTCATACTCTGCCTTTATGTCTAGAATTTCGTCTTAAATATCTTCTTTAGTCTCTTACTTTACGCACTCTCGTTCTCTCTCCCGTTCTCTTCCTTTTTCTCTTTCGTCTTCTTTTGTAATAGCAAAGTTTCTTTCTTCTAATAAAGACTGTGCCTGTAGTTTGACGCACCTTCTCTTTTGTGGCTTCGGTGTTCTTATTTCTCTCAGCATAATTATTTTGCACTCGCAACAGTTTGCGTGAAGCTTGTTTGGCAGCTTCATGATCGAGTACGTATGACAGTGCGTCATTAATTGTTTTTGGCCGAGGTAATTGTAGTGCTTGCTGAGTTTTACTGTCTCCAACTGCGTAGACGTGTGCTCGCGTGCCCAGGCACTCCAAAATGCTGTCAGGAGCCGCAGGATATACGAGACGAACCACACGAGCTAAGTCGGCTCCAAACTCCCAAAGGCCGTCCTCAGTTCTTCTAGATGTCTTCTCCAACTTCCGCTCCAACATTTGCTCCATAATTCTAGAATTCTCTTCTACTTTTCTAGAACTCTCATCAAATTCCCGTTCCAGTGTTCTAGAATGTTCCATTACTTCCTCTTCCAGTGCACCGAAATTTTCCTCCACTATTCCAGAACTTTCCTCCACTATTCTAGAACTTTCCTTTAATTCCCTTTCCAATGTTCTAGAACGTTCCACTAATTCTTTTTCCGGTGTTCTGGAATTTTCCGTCTCTTCTCCAGAGATTCCCACCAATCTCCGCTCTAAACTTCTAGAACCTTTTTCTAATATTTGGTTTAATTTTGTAAAATGATCATCTACTATTTGTCCTAATCTTCTAAAATTTTCTGCCAAGTCTTCTTTTATAAGTTTACAAATGTCGGATTCGTCATACGGAACTTCAAATAAGTAATCTCCAGGATTTTCACCAGCGTCGACTATTGCTTGACGCAGTCTCTCTTGAAGCTCTGATTTCTTTCCTGTTGCTTCCAATTCACGTTCTTCCAGTTCCGTCCTGAGATCACGTACTTTTAGTTCACTTAATTTTAATAGTTTCATTTTATTTATTTATTTTTAATTTACACTTCATAGTTTATTAACCCCACACCTAATACCAATTGTAACGTTTTTTATATTTATTTGGGTGAAGTGTAAATATTAGATAATTATTATAAACTAATTAAGATTAAAACTATAATTAACTATATATCACTATTTATTTAACCAATTAACACTACTATTTATTTCCACGATATTACTGACTATTTATTTCACTACGCGTTCCAATCTTAGACTGCCGGTCTGTTGCAGACTCTTGTAGACTGTTTACGCGGTATTTATATCACTATATTTATATCACTATATACTTATACCATGTTCAACTGTCCGCCTACCGACCTCCACAGCGTCTATATACTCAACTGACTCAACAGCGTCTGTATATTCAACTGCTCGGACAGAAGTCACACCTTTCACCTCACTCTTTGTCTATTTATGTAACTCTCTCTCTCTTCCACAACCTCAGTATCACCAACTATCTGTGTGTCACAATTCTTCAACACCAATGCCGAGTATCCACTCCAACTCGCTGTTACTGTCCTTGTATACCTAGCTTCACAATACTCGTCCACACTGCCGAGTATTCACTTTCACAGCTGTCCCAATATACCAGTAACTTCCAGACTCGCCGTTACTGTCCTCATACACTATAGCTTCCTAATACTTGTCAACACTACCGAGTATTTACATCCACAGCTATCCCAATATACCAGTAACTTCCCGAGTACCTACTCGACACCAACTGCATACACTCACCACGATACTGCTGTGCTTCTCAAACTCACTAACACTCTATATGAACATCTCTATGTCTCTCCATGTAACTAACTAACTGTAAGTCAACCCCCGAACTGAACTAACTCTATGACTGTATGTAACTAACTGTAAGTCAACCCCCGATTACACAACAGTATGTTGTGTGATTAGGGACTCAACTGAACTAACTGTCGAGCATAGCTACGTCCCTTATATAGAGCTGCCATTATTTTCTAGTACAGTCTAGAATATTCGAACACGTAATAACAATGAACACAAAAGGTTCAGGCGACCGGAAGTAATTAAACACGTCGCGACCAGTCTGTTTACATCGGCCGGCTACTAGCGCGATCACGTCACCGCTATAAATAGACACTCGCTTACAGTGGCGGCGACGACGGGCGACCCATGTTACAATATTAATGAAGACGAGATACTAGATTGTTTCTAAAATTGATAAACCGGAAATAGTACTTTACTTAAAGCTATAAATAGATTTTCTAGAAAAAATATATCAAAATATGATTCAAAACTTCTCAAATTTGGTATTTAAAACTCGTATATAATTTGAAACATCAACTGGAAGTGATACTTTACTTAAAAATCATTGCTATTTTAAACGTGAAATTGGCGGGAGGTGATGTTCTGGCCTTACCATTGTTGATTTGTAGAGCGCGAGCAGACACGTGAATCGAGCGACCTTGAAGTGCTTAGAATAAGCTGAAATGTGTGCACGTGTTACTTTGAAAAGACCAATGTTTTGACTTATTTTGATTTTGAACTGCTAAAATGTTATTATTTTACGATTTTCAGGCAGTAAAACACATGAAATTAAAAATAACATTTTAACAGTTCAAAATTAACATAAGTTAAAACATTGGTATTTTCAAAGTAAGACGCGCACACATATCAGCTGATTCTAAGCACTTCAAGAACGCTAGAGTCACATATGTCTGTTTACGTCCTATAATGAAGAAAGAAACAAACGCAAACGTAAAAAATATGATGTGGCCAGCACATTACCTTCTGTCAGTTCTATGGATGTATTTTATACAAATTCCATACAGAAAGGTTCTTGTGATAATTTTTATATTACCTTCCATCAGTTCTCTGTATTTTGATTTTGTGCAAATTCCATACAGAAACATTTTTGGAAATGATTATATATTTCCAATAAAATTATAACATAAATATACTATGCCAATTGCAATTGACATTAACATCTGTCTATCAGTATTTTCTTATAGCGTTTTCAGCTTATAAACTTTCGTGCGCACTGCATTTCACTCAGTGCAAAGTGCACGACATTGGTTGGTGGCAGCGCAATACAAATTCGTAATTCAGTTCATGTTTATTCAAACTTCAAATTCTGAAAATTCAATAAAGCAACAGAAATAGATGTAAAAAATGAGTTGTATCTCATTTGAAATTAATAAAGAAATACACACGATTGAAGTTCGGAACAATGAACATTATTTAAAACTAAAAAGTAGGATTTTATAAACATTCCGAAGTACTATCCATTTCTGCAAATAGGTACATTTAATTTTCACTATTAGAAGGCGACGATGACAAACAAAGTCCTTCAAGAAGTGATACAAATGTAACGTTTTTTTTTATTTGACGCTGTCACATTTGTATTCGAATTTTTGCACTTATTCCAATGGTCAGTGCGATAAAATATGCACTTAGTGCGAGTTGACAGTGCACCGAGTGCGATTTCGTAATAAGCGAAAAACGTAATACCGAAAAAGATCGTACTGAAAAATAAGTGGAAAACGTAGAATCGAAAAAGTGCACCAGAAGAGCACACTGAATTGATAAGCTGAAAACGCTATAAATAATTATAGTAGCTATTAATTAATGCATAGCTGGCTGTTTTATGAAATTTAATTTCTTTATAATATCTTATCTCTATATCCGTTGAATATTAAGTGTAAAATATAATCAAATCGTATAGAGGGTAAAATATTCTTTAATATTAATAACATTACCTATATGTGAAAAAAATTAACAGCATTTTTGAAAAACTATTAAAATCTGTAAATGAGGGTTCTTCCGGTCGGCCCATTGTAACCAAAATCTAATAAGCTCTTCATTTAATTTTTACCTCTCGCTAAGAGAGGTATTGTATTCATGCTAAAAATCGCATATCCAGATTTTAGTGAATAAGCACGTTTTAAGGTCCCTAGAATCCGATTATAACATTTTTACGATGATGTCCGTATGTGTGTGTGGATGTGTGGATGTTGGATTCACGATTTCTCAAATACTAGAGGACTTAAGACATTTTTAACAACGGGTTCCTCAATCTAACAATAATGGGAAGAATTGATTTGGTAACAATTGGACAACCGGAAGTAGTAGTTGCAAGAAAAAAATCATCTAAATATTATTTATTGCAAATTTTTGTAAATACTTATATTAAAGAACTTTAAATTCCTTATTCGATAAATATAAATTCATTATTATATCTTCTATAGATTTAGAGATAATGAAATGCATATAAAATAATTTGATGTAAAAATTCCCAGATCAAACTACTTCAAGGCAAGACATTCAAATGATTGTAATTGATACATAAATGTCACTTAAAAAATATTTGTATGCCACTGTCAAAAATATTTGTACATTATTATGAAGATTATGAAAATAAAAAAAAGTCAACAACGCAAAAGAATATACGTAAAAAAGAATATAAAAGGAATTTGCAAAAAATGACGAATATAAAGAAAAAGAAAGTAGAAAAGAAAATTTCAGGATATTGAATACAAAGAAAATGTATGTATTGGACATAATTTATATTAAAATATCCCATAGATTTTGCAAATATATATGAGAATTATTTTGTAGTGAGACATGAATATATGTATTTGTATTTGAAAATATTTTTCGTTTTATATGCGTACAACCAGGTAAAACATCTGGCGAGAGGTTATATGCTGGCCACATCAGATTTGCTGAATTGTATTATTGGAGTTATCGGATCGGAAAGAATCGTCACACACACACACACACACACACACAAGCTCACGTACACACACATACACATACATACATGCATTCACACATA
Organism: Harpalus rubripes; assembly: GCA_963082715.1. Taxonomy (NCBI): domain Eukaryota; kingdom Metazoa; phylum Arthropoda; class Insecta; order Coleoptera; family Carabidae; genus Harpalus; species Harpalus rubripes. The sequence continues at coordinate 46,183,517 of OY720455.1, read as the reverse complement.
CATTCACACATACACACACACGCGCACACGCACATGCACGCACGCACGCACACACACACACACACGCACACGCCCACGCGCACACGCACACGCACACGCACACACACACACACACACACAAACACACACACACACACACACACACACACACACACACACACACGCACACACACATAGGTAACGAAAGGAAAAACGTAGATAGTGTGTTTGTTAGGTCTATGAATAGATTAAGATTTGCCAACGGGCAGTATCATATTTACTGATTATTAATACAATATCGATTTGTTCCTGTGTATTCGTCTTCAAAATTCACAATGTGAATAACTCACAGACTCACCACAAACAGAACAGACAGCTGAAGGATGAAGGAAAGTTGTACCGCCATGTTTAATTGTGCTCTCTTGTGATTGGTCGAATTTGAAATTTATATTTGGAAATATAAAATATAGTATATTCCAAATCTAAATTTCAAATTTCTAAATTTGTAAATCGTCCATAAACGCGGTATGCGTTTTAAGAATGTTTTTTTTTTAATCTAAATTATAAATTGTAAATTCGTAAATTAAAATTATGTATCTAAACCAGCCCCAGCCCTAATATACAGTCTAAAGTTTATATACATCGCTGACCGTTTATATGTCTATACGTATATAGACTGAATTCGTTTTATAATGTGTAACAACTTCTATAAAAATGGAATATTCCCACAAGATTTGTTTTGTGCTTAGATTTTAGAAGATTTTATATAAATTGTCAGAAATAATTTCTTGAATACTTCGAACAACTATAATTTTTTTTTTAAATTTTCTTTTGTAATTAATCATGAATTTTAATTCTTCTGTAGGTATTTATTTTATTAGAGATAATTAGATATTTACTTTAGATTTTTAACTTTTGTGGAATATGAAATATGAAAATTTGTTAACATTATAATGTATTTAGTAATGTTTTCTTTTTTCAAATTAATCGTTCACTGCAGTACTTTTTTGATAATAATTGTTAAGTGCTGTTCAGTTTCTTGTCCTTTTTGAAAATAACGAGCGTACGCTATAGTCCGTACAAAGAGAAATAAGAAACATTAAGGAATAAATCTTGACTCAGAAAATAGAACCAATTACGACGTATAGTTGAAGGAATATTTCATTCGTCTGAAATGCTATTAATTTATATGTTAAGTAAATGTACTGTGTCTTCAAATTGCCTGTTCTTTGTCAGTCCCACACAAAGAGAAAATAATGAAACAAAGGAATAGTGTTTGCTCTAGCGTACCAAGATCAGAGAATCTCGAATTGTATATTAAAAGCTGATAAAAACAAGATGGGATTTATATTATTGTCCTTTAATTAGATTAGACTTTATAGTTTTGAGAGTATGAAATACTCATTTAAATATATGCTTAGTAATTACAACACCGACGTTTCGGTATATACTTTATCTGGATCTATATAAGCATTCAAAAACCAATTAATACATATGAAGACCACACTTCAAAAAGAAGGAACATCATTATTATGTAGTTTTGGGGATTTTTTTTAAAACAAGTTTATTACTGCCATGTCTTCTGTTGAATGTCTATATTTCAAAAGTAAGTAATATTGAGACTGATTTTTGTTGCACTGAAAGATTGTACATAAAATTCTACCGCATTTGATGTACATAACGCATATCTTAACTCATTTCATTAAAAAAGAGACATTCCTTCTTTTTTGCAGTGTGATCTTAATAACATTAACACACATACAAATAACGTCTTATAGCCAAAACAGACGACAAATAATAATGCTCATTAGTATGATTAGTAAATTATCTTAATTCTTAATTATAAAAATATCTGATACACGATGCGATATATAAATTTAATGTGATGCGCATGCGTAGATTAGTTTAAATTTGCAGCGCATTTAATTTTATAGGTTATCACGCTTTACATTTTCAGCTTCATTGTTGTCATAATAAATGTCATTTGATAAGTTTGAAGTTGCCATAGATTATAAGATTTCGACAGTATCGCTAGTATCATTGTAGCGATTATTGCCGAATACTTATGATTAACTTCTGAAAAGGTGATCGTGACTTAATGATCGTTATAATTGAGATTACGTTTATATTGTTCATTAATATAATTGAAATATGACATACGAAATGTTAAATTAATAATTAGTTTAATTATCATTAGCATTCTTTGTCTGTCTCGTCTATTACATAGACTCAGACTGACGAAAAGATACGAGTAAATTCATGAACACATAAACACATTTGTTTGTACAGGGTGTTAATCAATATGTGTTACAAATTGGTAGGGCACTGTTCAAAATGAGTAAAAAAAGCTTAATCAACATAGGTCTGATCTTCAACTGTTTCCGAGATATGAGCAGTGAAAAATGAGTTTTACGGGGTTTACCAATGCTATCTTGAAAACTGTAACTTGGATTGAATGAGATTTTTTGTTTACCTTGGAGAGGTCATCTTAGATGTGTATTGTTTCTTAAAAAAAAAATTAGTACTACGAAAAATGTTGTGGCGATCTTAGCTCATATTTAATTTTCAAATAACTTCGTAACTATTAGAAATTGAAAAATATGTTTCATATTAATTTTATTGTTTTTTATAGTTTATTTACAGACATGGACAAAATTTTGTTCGATCATTATCTTTTTCAGTTTTTCTCCGCTTCTAATTGAAAATGGCCTCTTTCTCGGAAACAATTGAAGAACAGCCCTGCACCATAGTAAAAATAGTAAAAACGTGTTGTGGGGATCCTAATCCGTGCTTATTTGGTGAAAACTCAATCGAATTTTTGTCACGATTACATTATATATATATATATATATATATATATATATATATATATATATATATATATATATATATATATATATATAACGGGAGGTAATAGTTTTTATGTATGTATGTATCTTTATTTGTATACAAGTTATAAAACTTTTTACAAACGGTTTGGTAACAGATTACACCATAAATTTATCATCTTACTATTAACATAAAGAATAAAATTAATAATTTATTACCGACAAAAAATAGAGAAAAGAAAAACACTACATAATAAGTGCAGTGTATTACATACTAAAATTGTAGAAAAAAGAGTAATTGAGAATCATATTTCAAATAACTACATACATGTTTACATAATATAGAAAAATGCAGTGTAATAATAATATTTATAATAAACAAAAATTGAAAGATGAGAGGCAATTTGTTAAAGCACAATTACATGTGATACTCTCCATATAAAGAATACAATTACCGACAAAAAAATTGAGAGAAGAAAAACACTACATAATAAGTGCAGTGTACTACATACTAAAAATGTTGAAAAAAGAGTAATTGGAAATCATATTTCAAAAAACTACATACATGTTTACATAATATAGAAAAATGCAGTGTAATAATAATATTTATAATAAACAAAAATTGAAAGATGAATTGTTAAAGCACAATTACATGTGATACTCTCCATATAAGGAATACAATAATAATACAATAAAGAGTCAGTATAATCATTCATTCATGAAAAAACTTCTTAATTTTAACGAATTAATAGTGTAGGCAAATATTTTATTAATTTTGTTATTATCTAAGTTATTAAAAAGGAAGACATAATTGTTTTCATTTAGATTTAAATCATTGATAATAACAGAAAGGTAGGCATCTCTGTAGGGGAGATATATCGGGCATTCTAAAAAAAAAGTGGAATAAATTTTCCTTTTTGTTTAAATTACAAATTGTGCAATTATTGGTGGCATCTAAAGAATATTTTATTTGTTTGAAATAAATGGTTAGTCCTCTTTTGTTAGAGAGTCTAATTTGTGAAATTATTCTAGATTTAGCTATGGCACAGTCGCTTAGATATGATTCAGTGAAGTAAGAATTCTTTATTAATTTGTAATAATCACTGTAAGTTGAGTTAAATATTTTTTCCAAGTCTTTAGACCGTAATGAGTGTTCAAAATCTTCACAAATCTTATTTATATCGTTATTAGTTATAAATTGAGCTCGCCACATGTTCTCGTAACCTAAGTCAATTAGTAAATTTTTAATTTGGCTAATCCAATTAAATTCTAATTTATTATATGTGAAATTGTCTAATTCCAGAAGACGGCACATTAAAAGTTTTGGAAATCTGGAGTCGTCCATGAATAGGAGTTTTTTCCACCATCTAAGAGCCCTTTTAAGTATTTCGACTTGAATGTTCGAGGCATTCTGGGTCGAACCATGAATTTTGCTTGGATTGTACGTTTTTAGATTTATTTATATTTATGGTTTTTGCCATTGCGCAGTTATTTGCAGCTGATTTAATAGTCTCTATTATGTTTTCATTTAAGTTGTTCACGTCTGTACTACAGTAATAGATTTGTGGACTGTTTAGCAGGATATTTACATATTGATCAACAAGATGAGTGTCAAATTTGTATTTAGTAATATTTATTAAACCAGAATCTTGAGTAATGGGCTGAGAAAGAGTACTAATAGATGTAGAAGTTTGATCATTTAAGTTGAAGGATACGTCACATAGGCTGTGCCCAGAAGAAGTTAGCGTGGGAATTAGCTCAAATTTATTAACCTTTTCTATAAAGTTATAATTTACCCATGCTAAATCAATTGTGCTTTTGCCTTGATGAGATATAAAAGTATTTCTTGCCGGTATATCCCCGTAAGTCCTGCCATTAAGGACGAACAAACCTATCGACTCCATCATTTCAACTAATAATGTGCCTCTTTTATTAACTTGAGCATTTGAAACTGTACGTATTTCATTGACGCTCGGATTATTAAAAAATTCAATTTCTAATTGTTGTAGGTTACCAATTTTTGAATTAAAATCGCCAAAAATTAAAAAATAATGTTCGCTATATTGACACATTAATTCCTCTAGTAGTTCGGATAACATTAATGTGCAGTGATTATCATCCAAAGAAGGGGAAAAATAAACTATGCCTAATATGAATTTTTCACCTTCTTTTAAAAGTTCCAAAAATTTCCACAAATGGGTTTTATTTATTAAATTAATTTGTTTAAATACCTTGTCTTTGATCATTATCAGAATCCCTCCCGCGGGCCTACCTTTCTGTTTATCTTTGGTTGCAGTACTTATGAAAATATTCTTCTGAAAAGCCTCTAGAAATCTGGGCAGTGTGAAATTAACTGATGTGGACCATGTTTCGCACAAAGCAATTATGTCTCCCGTTGATAAAAAATCTGTGAGGATGTTATCTAAAACAAATAAGTTGTTAATTCCTTCAATATTCCAGAATAAAAACTTTAAATGAGTATTATCTATATTATTATTAATGTTGTTTGTGTTAGGGTTATTAAAGTTTGTATTTTCGTTAAAATTATCTACACAAAATGAAGGATTACACTTAACTGGCGATTCAGCTGTAGCAGTTATCTGAGAGAGTTGCAATTGTTGTGTCGGGACTGTGTTACGGGTTGCCTGGTTGTCCTGGACGAAAAAAAAAGGTTCAACTTTGTTGATTGGAGTCAATGTATTACTATACATCAGCCTTGTGAATCTTGTTTTCCGGTTTGGGTGTGCTGCCGTCGGAGGATTCCCTTCTTCTTGTCTTCCTTTGCTTCTTCTTCTCGTCACGTATTTGTTTGGGTAAGTCATGGTTGATGAAGATTGACAAGCCTTTTAGTTTCCCCCTTTTGGACATTATTTCCTTTTTAATTGATAATGTGGACAAAACAATAATAACTGGCCTTGGTTTAGATGAGTTTAGTAATTTACTGCCTATTCTGTAAATATCTTCTAAGTCTTTAGTTGTGAAGTTTATTTGCAGCTTTTGTGAAATGATATTCATCATGGTATCTGATAAATTTTCGTTGTCACTTTCTGATATCCCATATACGATGATATTTTTCTTCTTTACTTGCCTTTCTAAGTAAGTTATCACTTTTTGTTGGGCAATAACTTCCTTATTTAAATTTTCATATTTGGAAGTTAGTTGTTGGTGTACAGTAACAAATTCTTCAATCTTTTGGTTTGTAGTATGTAGACCGGCCTTTATTTCATGTAGTTCATTTAGTTTTTGTAATTTTATGAGTATTTCAGCAATTTGTGTTTGGAGGTTATTGTCCAAGTCCAACGTGGTTGGCGGCGCGGGAACCATTTTTTGTAGGTTATACTTATATTTTTGCTATTTTTAGTAGTTTGTAGTTATATAGACCGATTATTTTACCTAAAACAATGCCACTAACACTTTAGGTTTTCTAATTTTGTAGTTTGATGTCAATTGAGCTACAATATATTAGATTTTTTTATATTATAACATTTGAACGTTTAACAAACGATGTTTACTCATTAAAGCAATGTTACCAATAATAGTTTTTATTGTATGAATCTACATTTATTTGTCACAAATATTACTACTCGAGTGCAATTTTGGATACTTACTTTGCCTTTTTCAGAGTATCTTTTATTTACAGTGATCCTAATATCCTAAAAAAAATAATTTCTAATACAGTGCGATTGAAGAAATAATTCAAAGTAGGCTGTGATCATAGAAAGAAACATACGCCTGAACTTTGACTTTGACAAAGTCTCGTGTCCAAAAACATTAAATTAAATAATTTTAATCTAACACATATGTCTACTTTGACTTTTTTCAAATGTACTGTAAAATACACGAAATACAGAGTGTGTATTTATACTTTCATAATTTTTAATTGTATGAACATTATAGTAATTAACGTATCAAGGGTGTTATAAGGACAATAACGCCTGAGGTCAACAGTGTACTTTTCGAGGGCCTCTGGCCCGAGATATGTACGTTGACCGAAGGCATTATTGTCCTTTTAACTCCCGTGGTGCGTTCAACGTTTAACGTCCGACTATAATTTTTAATATTCTACGAATTACGGATCAGAAAGTTTTAATTAAATTTGCTGAGTAGGTAGGCTATGAATGCATTTGCTTGTTTTTTAGGCTGTATTCCAGTATCATTATTTATTTATTTACAACATTACCATAGCAACAACTCATAACACGCTCTAGGGTATTATTTAGTATATAACTACCCTGAAAGCAGGTGTGTTATGATAATAATAACATACCAGTCGGACGTTAATATTATTTAAATATATAATTTTGTAAGTTAATAAAAATGCGGTGTACAAAAAAATTGAATATACTGGTATTTATTTAAATATTTTTCTTTAATTATAATCTTCTTACAGTGCACAGGTTATGAAAGTTAAGTATATAAATTTGGTTCAAATAAATTATTACATATCCAATATTTATGAAATAAATTTAGCGCAATTAAAATAATTCTTAATGTAATTAAATGCATGAAATAGAAGACATAATTGATCCCAATAAATAAATAAATATATATGTATATATATATATATATTTCTAGAGGCTTTTCAGAAGAATATTTTCATAAGTACTGCAACCAAAGATAAACAGAAAGGTAGGCCCGCGGGAGGGATTCTGATAATGATCAAAGACAAGGTATTTAAACAAATTAATTTAATAAATAAAACCCATTTGTGGAAATTTTTGGAACTTTTAAAAGAAGGTGAAAAATTCATATTAGGCATAGTTTATTTTTCCCCTTCTTTGGATGATAATCACTGCACATTAATGTTATCCGAACTACTAGAGGAATTAATGTGTCAATATAGCGAACATTATTTTTTAATTTTTGGCGATTTTAATTCAAAAATTGGTAACCTACAACAATTAGAAATTGAATTTTTTAATAATCCGAGCGTCAATGAAATACGTACAGTTTCAAATGCTCAAGTTAATAAAAGAGGCACATTATTAGTTGAAATGATGGAGTCGATAGGTTTGTTCGTCCTTAATGGCAGGACTTACGGGGATATACCGGCAAGAAATACTTTTATATCTCATCAAGGCAAAAGCACAATTGATTTAGCATGGGTAAATTATAACTTTATAGAAAAGGTTAATAAATTTGAGCTAATTCCCACGCTAACTTCTTCTGGGCACAGCCTATGTGACGTATCCTTCAACTTAAATGATCAAACTTCTACATCTATTAGTACTCTTTCTCAGCCCATTACTCAAGATTCTGGTTTAATAAATATTACTAAATACAAATTTGACACTCATCTTGTTGATCAATATGTAAATATCCTGCTAAACAGTCCACAAATCTATTACTGTAGTACAGACGTGAACAACTTAAATGAAAACATAATAGAGACTATTAAATCAGCTGCAAATAACTGCGCAATGGCAAAAACCATAAATATAAATAAATCTAAAAACGTACAATCCAAGCAAAATTCATGGTTCGACCCAGAATGCCTCGAACATTCAAGTCGAAATACTTAAAAGGGCTCTTAGATGGTGGAAAAAACTCCTATTCATGGACGACTCCAGATTTCCAAAACTTTTAATGTGCCGTCTTCTGGAATTAGACAATTTCACATATAATAAATTAGAATTTAATTGGATTAGCCAAATTAAAAATTTACTAATTGACTTAGGTTACGAGAACATGTGGCGAGCTCAATTTATAACTAATAACGATATAAATAAGATTTGTGAAGATTTTGAACACTCATTACGGTCTAAAGACTTGGAAAAAATATTTAACTCAACTTACAGTGATTATTACAAATTAATAAAGAATTCTTACTTCACTGAATCATATCTAAGCGACTGTGCCATAGCTAAATCTAGAATAATTTCACAAATTAGACTCTCTAACAAAAGAGGACTAACCATTTATTTCAAACAAATAAAATATTCTTTAGATGCCACCAATAATTGCACAATTTGTAATTTAAACAAAAAGGAAAATTTATTCCACTTTTTTTTTAGAATGCCCGATATATCTCCCCTACAGAGATGCCTACCTTTCTGTTATTATCAATGATTTAAATCTAAATGAAAACAATTATGTCTTCCTTTTTAATAACTTAGATAATAACAAAATTAATAAAATATTTGCCTACACTATTAATTCGTTAAAATTAAGAAGTTTTTTCATGAATGAATGATTATACTGACTCTTTATTGTATTATTATTGTATTCCTTATATGGAGAGTATCACATGTAATTGTGCTTTAACAATTCATCTTTCAATTTTTGTTTATTATAAATATTATTATTACACTGCATTTTTCTATATTATGTAAACATGTATGTAGTTTTTTGAAATATGATTTCCAATTACTCTTTTTTCAACATTTTTAGTATGTAGTACACTGCACTTATTATGTAGTGTTTTTCTTCTCTCAATTTTTTTGTCGGTAATTGTATTCTTTATATGGAGAGTATCACATGTAATTGTGCTTTAACAAATTGCCTCTCATCTTTCAATTTTTGTTTATTATAAATATTATTATTACACTGCATTTTTCTATATTATGTAAACATGTATGTAGTTATTTGAAATATGATTCTCAATTACTCTTTTTTCTACAATTTTAGTATGTAATACACTGCACTTATTATGTAGTGTTTTTCTTTTCTCTATTTTTTGTCGGTAATAAATTATTAATTTTATTCTTTATGTTAATAGTAAGATGATAAATTTATGGTGTAATCTGTTGCCAAACCGTTTGTAAAAAGTTTTATAACTTGTATACAAATAAAGATACATACATACATAAAAACTATTACCTCCCGTTATATATATATATATATATATATATATATATATATATATATATATATATATATATATATATATATATAATGTAATCGTGACAAAAATTCGATTGAGTTTTCACCAAATAAGCACGGATTAGGATCCCCACAACACGTTTTTACTATTTTTACTATGGTGCAGGGCTGTTCTTCAATTGTTTCCGAGAAAGAGGCCATTTTCAATTAGAAGCGGAGAAAAACTGAAAAAGATAATGATCGAACAAAATTTTGTCCATGTCTGTAAATAAACTATAAAAAACAATAAAATTAATATGAAACATATTTTTCAATTTCTAATAGTTACGAAGTTATTTGAAAATTAAATATGAGCTAAGATCGCCACAACATTTTTCGTAGTACTAATTTTTTTTTTAAGAAACAATACACATCTAAGATGACCTCTCCAAGGTAAACAAAAAATCTCATTCAATCCAAGTTACAGTTTTCAAGATAGCATTGGTAAACCCCGTAAAACTCATTTTTCACTGCTCATATCTCGGAAACAGTTGAAGATCAGACCTATGTTGATTAAGCTTTTTTTACTCATTTTGAACAGTGCCCTACCAATTTGTAACACATATTGATTAACACCCTGTACAAACAAATGTGTTTATGTGTTCATGAATTTACTCGTATCTTTTCGTCAGTCTGAGTCTATGTAATAGACGAGACAGACAAAGAATGCTAATGATAATTAAACTAATTATTAATTTAACATTTCGTATGTCATATTTCAATTATATTAATGAACAATATAAACGTAATCTCAATTATAACGATCATTAAGTCACGATCACCTTTTCAGAAGTTAATCATAAGTATTCGGCAATAATCGCTACAATGATACTAGCGATACTGTCGAAATCTTATAATCTATGGCAACTTCAAACTTATCAAATGACATTTATTCTGACAACAATGAAGCTGAAAATGTAAAGCGTGATAACCTATAAAATTAAATGCGCTGCAAATTTAAACTAATCTACGCATGCGCATCACATTAAATTTATATATCGCATCGTGTATCAGATATTTTTATAATTAAGAATTAAGATAATTTACTAATCATACTAATGAGCATTATTATTTGTCGTCTGTTTTGGCTATAAGACGTTATTTGTATGTGTGTTAATGTTATTAAGATCACACTGCAAAAAAGAAGGAATGTCTCTTTTTTAATGAAATGAGTTAAGATATGCGTTATGTACATCAAATGCGGTAGAATTTTATGTACAATCTTTCAGTGCAACAAAAATCAGTCTCAATATTACTTACTTTTGAAATATAGACATTCAACAGAAGACATGGCAGTAATAAACTTGTTTTAAAAAAAATCCCCAAAACTACATAATAATGATGTTCCTTCTTTTTGAAGTGTGGTCTTCATATGTATTAATTGGTTTTTGAATGCTTATATAGATCCAGATAAAGTATATACCGAAACGTCGGTGTTGTAATTACTAAGCATATATTTAAATGAGTATTTCATACTCTCAAAACTATAAAGTCTAATCTAATTAAAGGACAATAATATAAATCCCATCTTGTTTTTATCAGCTTTTAATATACAATTCGAGATTCTCTGATCTTGGTACGCTAGAGCAAACACTATTCCTTTGTTTCATTATTTTCTCTTTGTGTGGGACTGACAAAGAACAGGCAATTTGAAGACACAGTACATTTACTTAACATATAAATTAATAGCATTTCAGACGAATGAAATATTCCTTCAACTATACGTCGTAATTGGTTCTATTTTCTGAGTCAAGATTTATTCCTTAATGTTTCTTATTTCTCTTTGTACGGACTATAGCGTACGCTCGTTATTTTCAAAAAGGACAAGAAACTGAACAGCACTTAACAATTATTATCAAAAAAGTACTGCAGTGAACGATTAATTTGAAAAAAGAAAACATTACTAAATACATTATAATGTTAACAAATTTTCATATTTCATATTCCACAAAAGTTAAAAATCTAAAGTAAATATCTAATTATCTCTAATAAAATAAATACCTACAGAAGAATTAAAATTCATGATTAATTACAAAAGAAAATTTAAAAAAAAAATTATAGTTGTTCGAAGTATTCAAGAAATTATTTCTGACAATTTATATAAAATCTTCTAAAATCTAAGCACAAAACAAATCTTGTGGGAATATTCCATTTTTATAGAAGTTGTTACACATTATAAAACGAATTCAGTCTATATACGTATAGACATATAAACGGTCAGCGATGTATATAAACTTTAGACTGTATATTAGGGCTGGGGCTGGTTTAGATACATAATTTTAATTTACGAATTTACAATTTATAATTTAGATTAAAAAAAAAACATTCTTAAAACGCATACCGCGTTTATGGACGATTTACAAATTTAGAAATTTGAAATTTAGATTTGGAATATACTATATTTTATATTTCCAAATATAAATTTCAAATTCGACCAATCACAAGAGAGCACAATTAAACATGGCGGTACAACTTTCCTTCATCCTTCAGCTGTCTGTTCTGTTTGTGGTGAGTCTGTGAGTTATTCACATTGTGAATTTTGAAGACGAATACACAGGAACAAATCGATATTGTATTAATAATCAGTAAATATGATACTGCCCGTTGGCAAATCTTAATCTATTCATAGACCTAACAAACACACTATCTACGTTTTTCCTTTCGTTACCTATGTGTGTGTGCGTGTGTGTGTGTGTGTGTGTGTGTGTGTGTTTGTGTGTGTGTGTGTGTGTGTGTGCGTGTGCGTGTGCGTGTGCGCGTGGGCGTGTGTGTGTGTGTGTGCGTGCGTGCGTGCATGTGCGTGTGCGCGTGTGTGTGTATGTGTGAATGTATGTGTGAATGCATGTATGTATGTGTATGTGTGTGTACGTGAGCTTGTGTGTGTGTGTGTGTGTGTGTGACGATTCTTTCCGATCCGATAACTCCAATAATACAATTCAGCAAATCTGATGTGGCCAGCATATAACCTCTCGCCAGATGTTTTACCTGGTTGTACGCATATAAAACGAAAAATATTTTCAAATACAAATACATATATTCATGTCTCACTACAAAATAATTCTCATATATATTTGCAAAATCTATGGGATATTTTAATATAAATTATGTCCAATACATACATTTTCTTTGTATTCAATATCCTGAAATTTTCTTTTCTACTTTCTTTTTCTTTATATTCGTCATTTTTTGCAAATTCCTTTTATATTCTTTTTTACGTATATTCTTTTGCGTTGTTGACTTTTTTTTATTTTCATAATCTTCATAATAATGTACAAATATTTTTGACAGTGGCATACAAATATTTTTTAAGTGACATTTATGTATCAATTACAATCATTTGAATGTCTTGCCTTGAAGTAGTTTGATCTGGGAATTTTTACATCAAATTATTTTATATGCATTTCATTATCTCTAAATCTATAGAAGATATAATAATGAATTTATATTTATCGAATAAGGAATTTAAAGTTCTTTAATATAAGTATTTACAAAAATTTGCAATAAATAATATTTAGATGATTTTTTTCTTGCAACTACTACTTCCGGTTGTCCAATTGTTACCAAATCAATTCTTCCCATTATTGTTAGATTGAGGAACCCGTTGTTAAAAATGTCTTAAGTCCTCTAGTATTTGAGAAATCGTGAATCCAACATCCACACATCCACACACACATACGGACATCATCGTAAAAATGTTATAATCGGATTCTAGGGACCTTAAAACGTGCTTATTCACTAAAATCTGGATATGCGATTTTTAGCATGAATACAATACCTCTCTTAGCGAGAGGTAAAAATTAAATGAAGAGCTTATTAGATTTTGGTTACAATGGGCCGACCGGAAGAACCCTCATTTACAGATTTTAATAGTTTTTCAAAAATGCTGTTAATTTTTTTCACATATAGGTAATGTTATTAATATTAAAGAATATTTTACCCTCTATACGATTTGATTATATTTTACACTTAATATTCAACGGATATAGAGATAAGATATTATAAAGAAATTAAATTTCATAAAACAGCCAGCTATGCATTAATTAATAGCTACTATAATTATTTATAGCGTTTTCAGCTTATCAATTCAGTGTGCTCTTCTGGTGCACTTTTTCGATTCTACGTTTTCCACTTATTTTTCAGTACGATCTTTTTCGGTATTACGTTTTTCGCTTATTACGAAATCGCACTCGGTGCACTGTCAACTCGCACTAAGTGCATATTTTATCGCACTGACCATTGGAATAAGTGCAAAAATTCGAATACAAATGTGACAGCGTCAAATAAAAAAAAACGTTACATTTGTATCACTTCTTGAAGGACTTTGTTTGTCATCGTCGCCTTCTAATAGTGAAAATTAAATGTACCTATTTGCAGAAATGGATAGTACTTCGGAATGTTTATAAAATCCTACTTTTTAGTTTTAAATAATGTTCATTGTTCCGAACTTCAATCGTGTGTATTTCTTTATTAATTTCAAATGAGATACAACTCATTTTTTACATCTATTTCTGTTGCTTTATTGAATTTTCAGAATTTGAAGTTTGAATAAACATGAACTGAATTACGAATTTGTATTGCGCTGCCACCAACCAATGTCGTGCACTTTGCACTGAGTGAAATGCAGTGCGCACGAAAGTTTATAAGCTGAAAACGCTATAAGAAAATACTGATAGACAGATGTTAATGTCAATTGCAATTGGCATAGTATATTTATGTTATAATTTTATTGGAAATATATAATCATTTCCAAAAATGTTTCTGTATGGAATTTGCACAAAATCAAAATACAGAGAACTGATGGAAGGTAATATAAAAATTATCACAAGAACCTTTCTGTATGGAATTTGTATAAAATACATCCATAGAACTGACAGAAGGTAATGTGCTGGCCACATCATATTTTTTACGTTTGCGTTTGTTTCTTTCTTCATTATAGGACGTAAACAGACATATGTGACTCTAGCGTTCTTGAAGTGCTTAGAATCAGCTGATATGTGTGCGCGTCTTACTTTGAAAATACCAATGTTTTAACTTATGTTAATTTTGAACTGTTAAAATGTTATTTTTAATTTCATGTGTTTTACTGCCTGAAAATCGTAAAATAATAACATTTTAGCAGTTCAAAATCAAAATAAGTCAAAACATTGGTCTTTTCAAAGTAACACGTGCACACATTTCAGCTTATTCTAAGCACTTCAAGGTCGCTCGATTCACGTGTCTGCTCGCGCTCTACAAATCAACAATGGTAAGGCCAGAACATCACCTCCCGCCAATTTCACGTTTAAAATAGCAATGATTTTTAAGTAAAGTATCACTTCCAGTTGATGTTTCAAATTATATACGAGTTTTAAATACCAAATTTGAGAAGTTTTGAATCATATTTTGATATATTTTTTCTAGAAAATCTATTTATAGCTTTAAGTAAAGTACTATTTCCGGTTTATCAATTTTAGAAACAATCTAGTATCTCGTCTTCATTAATATTGTAACATGGGTGTTATAAGGACAATAACGCCTGAGGTCAACAGTGTACTTTTCGAGGGCCTCTGGCCCGAGATATGTACGTTGACCGAAGGCATTATTGTCCTTTTAACTCCCGTGGTGCGTTCAACGTTTAACGTCCGACTATAATTTTTAATATTCTACGAATTACGGATCAGAAAGTTTTAATTAAATTTGCTGAGTAGGTAGGCTATGAATGCATTTGCTTGTTTTTTAGGCTGTATTCCAGTATCATTATTTATTTATTTACAACATTACCATAGCAACAACTCATAACACGCTCTAGGGTATTATTTAGTATATAACTACCCTGAAAGCAGGTGTGTTATGATAATAATAACATACCAGTCGGACGTTAATATTATTTAAATATATAATTTTGTAAGTTAATAAAAATGCGGTGTACAAAAAAATTGAATATACTGGTATTTATTTAAATATTTTTCTTTAATTATAATCTTCTTACAGTGCACAGGTTATGAAAGTTAAGTATATAAATTTGGTTCAAATAAATTATTACATA
The DNA here is from genome assembly GCA_963082715.1 of Harpalus rubripes. Lineage (NCBI taxonomy): Eukaryota > Metazoa > Arthropoda > Insecta > Coleoptera > Carabidae > Harpalus > Harpalus rubripes. Next base: position 46,167,824 of record OY720455.1, on the reverse strand, counting down.
TCCAATATTTATGAAATAAATTTAGCGCAATTAAAATAATTCTTAATGTAATTAAATGCATGAAATAGAAGACATAATTGATCCCAATAAATAAATAAATATATATGTATATATATATATATATATATATATATATATATATATATATATATATATATATATATATATGTACACAGAATTTATTTTAAAATGCAACATATGGGTAATCACTTCCATGGTTACTCACTACTGTCAAAAATGACAGCAATGTAATATTTGTCCATTTTAAAATGCAACATTATAAATAGTATTGCAGCACAGGAGATACCTCCAGAACACATCACAAATGGTGACAATTCTTTCTACTGCCGACTAGGATATTGCCTCAGTGTAAATGGGCGTATTTTTGAACATTTATTACATTAAAATTATGTATGTTTGTAAGCCAAAGTTTGTTAAGATGTGTTACATTAAAGTTTTGAATTTTTGTTAATCGTATGTAGGCTAATTTATTTGTAATTAGTATTAATAATATAAAATTACAAATTTTGTATGTTGCATTTTAAAATGGACAAATATTACATTGCTGCCATATTGTGACAGTATAGTGTGTAACCATGGAAGTGATTGATCATATGTTGCCTGTTAAAATAAATTCTCTGTATATATATATACATATATATATATATATATATATATATATATATATATATATATATATATATATATATATGTAGGATTTCCGTAGTAAAAAGAGACACAAATTATCTTTTATATTATTCTTTAATTCACACATTTTCACTTTGACGGTTGATACAATAATCATTATAATGAGCCAAGCTCATAACCTTTTACTAAATATTAGTAGCACTACTAATAATTGCAACTAGTCACTATTAAATTATTTGCGCTCATAAAGTAAAACTAGTGCAAGTATAACTTAGTAGTACCTAATAAAAGAGCAATTTAGTAGTGATAATTAGTAGCACCAAAGGATATATTAAGTACTATTACCTGTTAATCAAAAGATTGTCGTAATAATATATATTTTTTAAATGGTTGAATTAAGAGAAAATCACTTTTCATTGCCAAACAAAATATATAGAAAGAGGAAAAATCATGAGGAAAACTTACAGAAAATTAATTTAGGAAAATATACAAATATTTATTACAGTTTTTCTGATTTTATTATATTGCAAAAAATACTTGTAATATTCTTATGCTGATTACAATACAGGATATTTACAGTCCAAGAACATTGATTACAACAAAGAATCTAAATCCAACAAAGAAAATTTCATTAATATTTCAATACTAGCATTTAGCGTAGAATAAAAAATAAGGCATATGCAATAAGAATTACTGTACTTAACATCTTTTTTATAACTATTCAGCTAGAAAACACAATTTAAAATAAATACACCTTAAACGCGTCCTAATATCAAAAATGAAATCCACATACTTTAAAAAAAGTTTTATTATTACTATTCAGCTAAAAAATACATAATTTAAAAAAAAACACCTTATACGTGTCATAAAATCAAAAATGAAATCCACATACATTTAGAAAAGTTTTATCAGATATTTCACGTTTTCTTTGGCTAATTTCCACATTCAAAGTTGGTTAACCAATCTTGCCATGTTAAAAATCGTTAATATTTTTTCTTCTTGTGTCCAATTTTTCCCATGCTCCGTTTATTTGCCATTTTCTTTAATATATAATCTTATTTTTCTTCACTTCACTTCACAATTTCACTGGTCTCACCTCACAGCTGTCAAATCTGTTTTCCTTTATAGGTTATCTGCACTTAGTACTCTAACCTGTATTAACAGATCTTTTTTTTTTTCATGCTAACATATTTATTTTTGTATATTACTATCTCTATCATTCAACGTTTTCATTAATAGTACATGGTTGCAGGGGCGCACAAAGGATTTATTTTTAGGGGCGGTCCAATTGACTTTTTAAAAAAATTGGCTGGAGGGGGGGGTGTATCCAATTTCGGTTTTTTACATCAATATATGCGAGTATATTTTATATTACAAGATATAAAAGTTGGTATATCACATATATTTAAATTTGAAGAAATAAAAATTATAGTACAAAACAATAAGCAGGAAATTAAAAATTGTATACACTAAATACTACAATATCAAATTTTTATTACCTTTTTGTAGTTTGTCTGAGATTCTTTTATTTTTCTTTATTTTTATTAAAATATTTCATTTATTGCAGTAGTGGAAGTGGATAACAATAAACTTATGCTTCATATTAGGGTGGCAAGTGTTCTAATACTATAAATATTTTATTTTTCTATGGTTAAATAACAACGACGGCGGATTTGCCTGTTATCCATATATTTGTCAAATTCCAGGGGCGGTCCGGACCTACTGGACCGCCCCCCTGTGTGCGCCCCTGCATGGTTGCCATATATAATTTACTACTAGTTAAAATAAGCTAGTAGTGGAATTATGAGCACCAGTATCATTAGTTTTATACTAATCTATTTTAGTAAGTAACTCCTAGTTGTAAAATTTAGTAAAAGGTTATGAGCTTGGCCCAATATTTTTTATCACTACCACCTATTGACGACCATCTCCTACATCTCGGCCATTCCTGCATTTGGCTTCGTTCTCGAAGTCACCATCTCCATCAGCTGAGGTGGTCCATCACTTGAGCTGAGTCGTTCCACTTCAAATCTGTCGTGACCTCTGTTTGAAGTAATTCGATAGGGACCTAAAAAATTAGTAAATTTAGTTCTTTTTATGATGGCTATACAGCGAATTTATTTTAACGTGCAACATATGGTCAATCACTTCCATGGTTACACACTACTGTCAAAAAATGACAGCTATATAATATTTGTCCATTTTAAAATGCAACATACAAAAATTTGTAGTTATGTTATTATCAATACTAATTTCCAATAAATTAACATACATGCTATTAACAAAAAATCAAAATTTTAATGTAGCACATCTTAACAAACTTTGTCTTACAAAAATTAAAAATTTTAATGTAATAAATGTTCAAAAATAGCTCCATTCACACTGATACGATATCCTAGTCGCTCGTGGAAAGAATTGACACTATTTGTGATGTGTTCTGGAGGTATCTCCTGTGCTGCAATACTATTCATAATGTTGCATTTTAAAATGGACAAATATTACATTGCTGTCATTTTTTGACAGTAGTTTGTAACCATGGAAGTGATAAACTGTATGTTGCATTTTAAAATAAATTCTCTGTAATATCGTAGCAATGGTATATTCTAGTAGGTTTTCTTCTTTTAATAATATTTGTTTTCTTTTCTTCTTGGACTTTTATATTATCTTCTACAAAAGGCAAAGTATTATTCTTTTCCAGTTTTTCTTGATTTTCTAAAACGTTGTACATGACTTCATCTTGCTTGGTTTTTTTATTGGAATCTACAGTTTTGTGTTTTACATTTGACGTTGGCAGGATCAGCTGTTTCATAGATGCCGTGGATGCATTCTGTAATTGCGGTGTGCAAGATTGTTTCAGTACTACTTGTATTCGCCTTTTTATTTTTTCACGTTTTATTTTTTCATTTTGTATTTTTTCAATCATTGCTATCATTTCATCGGATCTCTCTTTGATTTCTTCCTCTGTTATTTCTTCAATACTCATCTCTCTAGCGTGGTTGACACGTCGAGTAACCTTGTTTAAGACAGTACTATCTCCCTTGCTCCTGAAGATGTCCCATACGACTGCGGGCGAAACGTTGAGCTCTGACTCAAAATATGAAACAGTCCATTCCCGGAAAACGAATATTTCTCATGACCTAGACTGTGGAAGCCTACGCAATTATTTCACTCATCTTCAGTTCTTCCCTTTCTGGTTTATCTTTAATTTGTTTAAATTCTTCAACTATTATCTTTATATCTTCATTCAGTACTTTTTCTTGACGAGCTAATCTTTTGGGTTTCTGAAAAATAGATGTTTCATCCTTTAAACTAATTTTCATTGTTTCTTTAGATGTATTCTCCGGATTATAATCTTCTTGTAACCGTTTAACTTTTTCCTTTTGGTTATTATTTTGGATGTCATTTAAGTCATCTGAAACATCGGTGCATTTATGACATATTTTCAAATCATTCATATCCATTTTGACAATTGCATTTGTCAAGAATTCGCGTCCTATGATAACTGGAATTTTCAGAGAATAAGTGGGAACAACATGTATTCTTGTATTCAAAATAGCGTTGTCAACTGATACGTCTATCTGAAAGCTGCCGAAAGTTTTATCTTTAGTATTGCCTAAACCTAATAAAACGATGGCGTCGTTATGAAGAGTTATGGGTCCTAAAGCAAGAAAATCACTATTTCTTAATAAATTTACATCACTTTCTGTATCAACTAGTGCGGACGTTTGCTTGCTCCCAAGAATAATATTTTTAACATTTGGATTTTTCTTAACTGAAACTATCAAACTTTCCTTTTGGATAGTATTATTAATTTGGATAGGACAATTCTCCGCTTTGTGTCCAAATTCGTTGCACTGAAAACATTTTGTTCCTTTCTCTTTATTAGGACAATCTTTTGACAGATGGTTTTTGTCATCGCATATGTAACAACGTGCTTTTTTCTCTTCTTTCGTATTTCTTTGTATGTCATAATTATTCTTCTGTTCTTTCAATAAGGTTTGTCTATTTTCGGTTTTAGTTTCTAATCTTTTCTTTATAGATTCGTAAATTTTGACCTTTTCTGTAAAATCTTCAAACTTTTTCGTGCCGTATAAAATCATTTTGTTTTTAGGTTCATCAGGTATTCCATCAATTACATATTGGATAATAACTACTTGTGCCATAGTAATTCGACTTGCAATTCCCCTCAAAATCAGATCATATTCCTGGATTGTTTCTCCTTTTTTCTTTGTCCTTGTCATTAACATTCTATGAATATCTGCACTGTTTAAATTTTCTTAAAATTCTAGCCTTAACAAGGCTTTTAATTTGACCCACGATGTCACACCTAACCCATCTAGCGATTTTTTTTGGCAAAAATCAGTTTTTGCAGTTCATTCCATGCACTAATTTCTGCCAGCTCTTCAAAATCCTCAATCCATTTATTAATAGGATATCCGTCTTTACCGTTAAAATGTTTTAATGAACCTTCCATATCCCTAAATGAAATTGAAAATAAAGTAGAATTCTTTTTCTGAAGATCTAAATTTCTTTCGTCATCATCTGTTACTCTTGTATATTTCTTGCTCATGACTGGCATGGTCGTAAGTACTTCTTCATGGATCACACCTTTTGTTCGTATTATCTTATCGTTTCCATCGTCTTGTACATCTGCAACTCGTATTTCTACATCGTTATCATCTTCTTCCTCTTCATCTTCTTACTACGTAGGCCGTATCATCTATGTAGCACAGAAACGATAAAATTCTTTTGCAAACATCATCTTGTGAACCAGTATAATTGTAAGATTAACCGACCTACCTGTAAGGAAGGTTGATCGTTATTTTCCGAGGTTGCCCTCCGATATAATTACAATGTAGTATCGCGTTATGTCATATCCGTCGGTACATTTGAAAGTATATAATCAAAAAAAAAAAACACCCGACGTAACACCTCATTACAGCTCATTTAGTTACCCATTTCGTTATTTGTGATACGCATTTCGCACTTGGGTTCTTCGGGTGAGGTGAAGTTTTGTAATTATATCGGAGGACAAGCTCGGAAAATTACGATCAACCTTCCTTACAGGTAAGTCCATTAATCTTACAATTTTCCTTCGCTTGTCCTCCGATATAATTACAATGTAGATGTTTAAAGTGATAGGTGCCAAATCGTGTTGAATCTTTTCGTATTTAAAACAGCTTTCGTACATTATGACATACATAGCCCATACAAGCACCAACCCGGTTTGCAATAACCTATACATAATAATAGCCCCTTATAAATCCCAAAAATTTAAACTAATTCTCCATACTTATTTGCAAAAGTTGACTATTAGGTAATTACAAGTTTATTATAAAAGTTGATTGAATATTAAGAATTCGGTGTTCAACATGTCTTGTCTATATTAACCCTGTTCTATTTGCTACATAGATGGAAGCGTGTCTGTAGCCTGGAAAAATATTAGTAACTATACGGCTCTTTTTTAAAACTAGCTTCATCCATCTACTAATAGTTTGAGAACATACTGGATGACTCGATTTTTGGTATGTTATAATTAAATATCTTTGGTCATTTGAATGCTATTCAGATGTGATACGAATGTAGAGAATAATTGTTGATGCAGAGTAAAATTCTGATTTTTCACGGAAAAATGGAAAAACAAGTAAAGATTGTTGTCTAGTAGGACCTGATGTTTTTATTCGTTTACTATTTTCTATTTTATCTTGTATTCTTGTAATAAGGTTTACATTTATTGATGATATAGTCTGAACCTTATGTGCACTGTTAAGAGCCATTAAGGTAACTAGTTTGATAGTGGTCCTTGTAAGGGAAAATATGTTTCCGATATATTTTAGAATTCGAATTCGATTCCATGTAACTTCATATTTTCGATTTGCTTATCTTGTAATGTAAATTTCTCTAATTTGTCTTTTAATTACAAATTTATCTTCGCTTTTTACCGATAGTATTAGACTGAGAGCTGCTCGATAAGAAATTCCTGTGTAATAGGAACTCTACATGGACGGAGTTAGTTATAAAATTTATATTATATTCTAAACAATATGAATATGGTTTTAAATTTTCTGAGCAACAAAATTTCTTGTTTTTTTTGTGACAGCACCCATAATGTTCCTTCGGACAACAATGACAGTATTAAAGGCATAACAGCTTGAGGAATGTTTTTATTTATAAACACTCTCCGGATAATATCTCTTCTCGTATTAGGGCAAGATCCTTGGACAACGAATGTGTGTCTCTGAAACGTGATAAGAGTAAGGAATTTTTGATTCAACAAAATTTTGAGTTTCTGTGTGCAATCTTTGGAATAATGAATACCAACTATTAAAATACCGATCGCTTTTTCAAGTATTAATATTTCTTACTAAATAATTATTGAAAAAAAGGCGGAAAAAAGCGTAAAAGTAATACGCGTAATTAATTGTAAAGGTATCTGCTGAGAAGGAGTCTGGAGTGCGTAATTTTTATATTTTGTGTTAATTATTCTGGCATATAGGTCAATTTGCAGTTTCCCGAATTTTGTAACTATACAAGGTGTCCATGATAACTATTCCAACATGGGAAACCCAAGAAAAATAAGAGATACGAAACCTGTTAAATTAGATAAAAGTTGCCCCTGTAGAACACCATGTTAATGGTGTTTTATTATTTGCGAAAAAAGGCATAGGTCACTAAATATTGGCGAAAATGTAAATTTTGCTGTTTTTTATTTTATTTTGAAAATACTTCTAAGTGTTAAATAATGCTGGAATTTTGGTTTGCACATCTGTAGGGAACTTTTTATATTTTTTTGAAGCGCAGCTTTTCTTTATACTGTATATTTTCGAGTTATGCTGCGAAAGTTTTAATTTTTATATGAACGCCATATTGAAAAGTTACACCAGTTTTTTTTTCTTCCAGCGATATACAACATGTCTCTGTTCATTTGTTTTAAAATACTAAAATACAATAATTACTAAGTTTATGGATTAAAAACAATGGTTGTTGCCATGTGATAGAAAGCTGCTAAAAATCCAGACAATTTATGCGATAATTTCGTTCCTGCGTGTTGCGTTACCCGCGTGCTAAATTAAATTCATGACTGGGAGCTCCCCAACCAGAGGTTGAGGCACTAGAAGAAACATTTCAAGTTTAAACCTTTTGTTTTATGTGACACAAAGTAAGTGAAAAAAGACTGCATCACCAATTATGATGATTTTTGTTCGAAATGGTCATTTTTCTGTTAAGTTTTGCTAATAGTTATGTGGAGCTAAGAGAAATTTTCCTTTTCCAAATCTTAGAAACTTTAGTTCTTGCGTTGGATTGAAGTTACATATTTCTTTGTTAAAAAATAATTACAGTGATTCAAGGAGTTTTAATGTAGATACACATTGATACTAAATTCTAGTTTTGTTTTTACCTTCCGTCACCTTTAGGTAAGGAAGGTACAGTATTATTCACGAAAGATGACTATTCAAGGTCATTTTCAAACCGTCTGGTATAATATTACTTGCAGTTAGCTTCACTACATTCCGTATACATAGGCGTGCACAAGGTATAACATTTGTGGGTACATTTTAATCGTTCAAAATTATTTCTTTTTTTTTTAAACATCTTATTTTGATTTAATGATAATGAACACAAAGATACAAGACCTATAGCTACAAAATATTGAAATAGTTACTGAAAAGAATGATATAAGTACATATTTTGACAAATTTAAATTAAATGTTATTTTATTTATATAAATAAAACAATTATTTGCATTTAAAGTTATCTTTAATGATACAAAGATTTTTGATTACAGTAATACAACATATACAGTAATGTCTGCTTATAACGAACCCGGTTATAGCGATCTTCCAGGTAAAACGAGCTAATTTCAATGTACGAACAGTATAAGAACAGTGCTATTGTTTTCGTTTATAACGAACCGATTTTTCCGGTCCCTTCGAGTTCGTTATAGGTGAACATTACTGTAATTACAATAAATACATTTTAATTACAATAATGAAAATGACTAATTTATCCGACCATATATAGCCACATATTTTTACGGGTTTCGAGGCCATGTGCTTGTGTCTGGTCGCGAATCTGGGAACCCAGGTTCGCTCCGAACCAACGCCAAAAATTATTTCGAATTTTAAATGTCACAAAATTGACCCCTGTAGGGTATTCAATGCTAGAGTGGAGAGCGATGCTTGGTAAACACAAGCACGGTACGAATATGTCATCATCATTACCGAAATCTGCGTACAAAGCAGATTGGCACACCCAGTAACGGGCAATATGCCGTGATAATTATATGAAGGCTAATGCAAATAATTTAGTGAATACATATCTCTCTAATTATATCCTTTAAGGTTTTTTAAAACTAAAATTAAAATAAAGAAAATTTGGTTACAATAATGAAAATGTCTAATTACACAAGAAAATTGAAAATAAAAATGCTAGGAGTGACAGAGATGTGCATTCACATATTCACAATCGGTAAAACCGATAAGTAGCAAGACAGAAGACCGAAGCAGGCTATACCTATGTATAATATAAATGAAGACTTGAAATAAATAATGACGTAAGTGCCATTTTTGTGAAACCTGTTTTTTTAAAGAAATAATAATTCAATTCCTATACATATAAAATAATATAAACCTGTAATCTATGAACATCTATAACAACGAATCTGGACTTCGATTCTTATTTATATTAGGGGCTACGTACTTAAATTATTAATCCTGTAAAAAAATAATTTTTACAAAAATGACACCTACATCATTATTTATTTATTATTCACTGAAATCCGTATCTGAATCGGAATCTCCATTTACATGTATAATAAAAGGTTGAGGTTCAGTACACTCGTCAATTAATTTTTCTTGTGTCCACCAATTATTTATTTCAGTTTCAGTATGAGAAACATATGCATTCCATTGATCCACCGTAACTGTGTCCAAAGCTTTTTGCCACATTTCTAAAACTTGGGAATGTCCATTACCATTTTCCCCAATATGTGCATCGTAATATCGTTTGCATTGGGACCAAACCATTTCTATGGCATTAAATTGGCAATGGTATGGAGGCAAGCGTAAAACTTTGTGTCCATATGAATTAATGAGTTCATCCACAATATATATATATATATATATATATATATATATATATATATATATATATTTATATATATAATATTTTTTTGCTATTTCCAATAATTCTGTTTTAAATAAACTAGAATCCACTTCTTCGCCCAAGTTTTGCAAATAATGTTTAATATTTTGTTTACTCCAGGAAGCTGATGGAGCAGGGTTACGGATTCTGCTGTGGTATGGTGCATTATCCATAACTATTAAACTTGGTTCTTCAAGATTTTTTAGTAACTTACTTTCTAACCAATTTTCAAATTTTTCTGCGTTCATGTCCCCATGATAATCTCCTGTACATTTTCCAGAAGAAAAAATTAAACTGCAGTCAGTTACAAAACCATTTCTCCCACCAGCATGCAAAATAACGTATCTATACAAAAAACATCGTATAAAATAAATATATCATCACGGCATATTACCCATTGCTGGGAGAGTGCACCACAGGGGTCACTTTAATGCCATTTAAAATTCGAAATAATTTTGGTGTCGGTCGGTATAGAACCTGAGTCACCAGTGGCAAGATACTCAGGCACATGGCCACGAGACCTCATAATGTATATTTTAAATTATAAAATATTGCAAAATTAAAACATACCGGGTCCCTTCTCCTGTTTTCTTTTTTACACTCGACGGATTGTCATCCTGCCAAGATCTTCTATAAGCGCCCTTTGAAAAAATCCAGGTTTCATCAATGAAAATTATATTCCAAAAATTAGATGATAAATTTTTTTTATATTCTCGAAGAAATTTAATTCTGGCTGTACGAATATGATGTTGTTCCATAAGGGCTCTTCGATTGCAGTCTTTCTTGTAGTGAAATCCAATAGTTAATAGAAGTCTTCTAAGACTTGATTCTGAATATTTATATATGTCTCGATCTTCCAACTTTTTTTTCAGATTTTTAATAGTAATGTGTTGCTCTAAAGATGTGAAAAACATAGTGAGTGTCTTCGTAGAATTTTTTAAAAAATATTTTTTAACTCATAACATCATACAATTTTCACTTGAAAATAAGTAGGTAATAAACTACTTACTGTTAGCATACATTTCGTATATTATTCTTCTAATTGCTTCACTACTAAAAGTATCAAGATCAGCCGTTGCAGTGGATTTTCTGGGACGTTTTTTTCCAGGAGAATTTAGCTGGTCTTCCTCATTTTCGTTGTTAACCCGTTTTAATACCCTGTGTACTGTGGATTTATAAATTCGTAGTGCATCTGCTGTACGCTAAAATAAAATATTCGCTGTTTTATTTATTAAACATGAAACCTTTTTTCGTATAGCAAATTCAATTTTCAAAGAAATTTAAAAAATATTTGCATATTTTACCTGCTGCACTTGATGAAGATCTAATAATGGTCCATTATTTTCCGTTTCTTGTTAAAAGTATTCATGTACATTATGTACAAATTGAATTGCTTGTCTTCTCAATGTTTTTCCTTTCTCACCCATGATTAGAATCTGTTAAATCGCGGAACAAAATTCGCTGATTTTGATTAAACGTCAAATTCAAAAACAAACTCCGCCACTGATTTAACTTTAACGTAGAGGGCAGTGCAATACATAATTACATACCAGCAACTCATCAACATACGTTCTAATTATTTTTAATGTGTTAGAAAGCAATGTGAACATGGACCGTATATCTGACATATACCATAAATCATGTAGACATACGATAAATAATCTATCTCTTTCTAATACATAATGTTGCTAGACTACCGCTTTGTAAACGTTGTTTATTCTTTCTTCGAACAAGTGACCTTGAATAGTCATCTTTCGTGAATAATAGTGTATTGTCTTTGGTCAAAAAAATCGGTGGTGAGTTTTTAATGAATAAGCACGTTTTAAGGTCCCTGGAATACGATTTTACTATTTTTACGATGATGTCTGTATGTATGTGTGTGTGTATGTGTGTGTGTATGTGTGTGTGTATGTATGTGTGTCCGTGTGTGTGTATGTAACAAAATTTTCGTCTGCGATAACTGTAATACTACAATTCCAAAAATTATAATTCTTTCGTATTCCTCTTCGTTGCATCCATATGAAGGGCTGATTAGATTTTGGTTATAAATGGTCAACCGGAAGTACCCTCATTTGAAGACTTTACCAGTTTTTCTTGAAAAAACGATGTTAAATATCATTTTTTCACATTTAATGTTATTATAAATATTAGAGAACATTGTATTCTCTATATGATTTGACTGCATTTTATACTTCATATTAAATGGATATAGAGTTATAAAATTATAAAGAAATTAAATTTCATAAATTAGCCAGCTATGCTAGAAACAGCTACTATATTAAGAAAATTCAGATTGAAAGATGTCAGTGTCAAGTGCAATTGACATAATCGTAGTATATTTGTGTCAGGATCTTTTTGCTCGAAATTTTCTGTATGGAATTTGTATAATATACATACAACTGTCGAAAGGTAATGTACATACAAGAAATTTAGAATCTTTTGCAAGGAACTTTCTGTATGGATTTTATAGAAAATACAAACGCATTTACGAAAATTCTACCGGCAGATACCGCATCTACCGACTGTGTTCGAAAACACGAGTGGTAAAAAGTCACCGTATTCGAAAATTGTTCAATATCTACCAGATCCATCTACCGGATTCACGAAGATTCTAATCTCAAAAAAAGGTAGTGATGCAAAGCGAAGCATGCGCGGTAAAAGTGGAAATGTGTTCAAAGTAGGACTCTCCTCAGTTTGTTAACTACGTCAAATTTCTAACCTGTTTTAAATTTTCTAATTTTTTCATAGGTTATGGATCTACCCTGTTTACCACTTGCGTTCATAAAATATCGATTCCGGTAGATATAACCTGATAAAAAGCTGTTTACCGGTAACAATTCACCGGTAGAATTTTCGTAAATACCTCATATAACTGACGGAAGGTAATGTGCTGGCCACATCAGATTTTTTCTCATTATTAGTATTTATGATATATGTTTTTACCTAAATGGAAAATAATTAATTTCATATCTCTGATATGTGAAACTAAATCTAAGGTATTTTCTAAATTTGCTTTTTATTAATAGTAAAAACAAGCGTGTTTGAAAACTATATTTGCTAGGTAACAATTATCAGTAATAGTTTAGATACTATTTTAGAATTCTCTAATTTTAAAAAATGATGTAATATGAACATTTTAGTTCAACTAAATTTTAAATGAAGCTAAATTTTCCATAAGGGTTTTTTATTTGCTAATAAATAACTTCATATGAACTCATTTGGGGTAGCTAGCACTTAGATATAGTACCTATAAAGAGTAAGTCAGAAACAGCCTATTCATATTTTAAGTTGACTGTTTCCAATAACTGTTTTTGTTATAGAATTTTGAAAGGAATATTTTTAAAAGGTATAGCGAATCCGTTTACCCAGATTAAGACAACGTTGTCTTGCGTAAGAGCCTACCAATTACACCAGTAATTAGGTAGGGAACCAGCATAGTTTCTCATGTATCTCTTGTCCTTTTATTGCACTGCGTTTAACGCCCCCCTCCTCTCTTTTAGCCTGGTGAAGTTCCGATGCCGCTGTTTACACGGTTTTGCATGAAGGAGTGTTCGTTTTTACGTCATTATAAAGATTTTTGTTGAAGAAATAATCGTCCATACCTGTGGTCCTTCACCATTTTACTGCACTCTGTATTTTGGTCAGGTAAGAAAATATATTTTCTGTAAAGCGAGATTGCGGCATTATCCATAAAATGAGAAGTGTCTGCCAATTTTGGCAAAGAATCTGCTACACCAGTTAGAGTTAGATCGTTTGTTAGCATGTTACTCATTAAGATAACCAAAGCTAAAAAAGCTCTGAGTTATATATTCATGTAAGGAAAATGTCTTGTTTGACCACTGTTTCTGGCATGCACGCTTGAATTTCACCAATTAGTTTAGGTGGGTGCAAGGTTTAATAAATAACTACCAACGAGTACTTGTCAGCCATTTCTTCCTTTAAATTTTTGTTAATTCCTACGCCAAATTCATCTTGTATGTTTACGTTTTCGCTTTTGTTAATCGGCAGGATTTTTCCCCAAGAAAGAAGTAAATCTTTGCTTAAGACTTTAGATATACAGGAAAAAACTTGTCTCCGGAACCATGTACCTGGGTAAATTCTCGTTGCCGCACACCGGACGAGCATGTATCATCTCCTTGTGTTGAAACTATATGAGTAAAATATAAGGTTCGTAAGTCACGTGACAACTTGATTCAAGGAAGGTTTGATCTTTACATAACAAATGTAACACTGAACGTATGTAACATTATTACCCATAGGAGAAAGCCAACACTAAACCTGGACTATGGAAGGGTACTATAAAGTACTTACCTTAATTACTAAAAATCGGATAAACACATGTTTATCAGGAACGCAGCGATAAGTCACTTGAGTATCTGGTTCAGATTAGTGTAATTATACGCCATAATGAACACATGTCCATCAGATCTAAAGGGGTGAGTTCCCTGATTTCCAGATCCAAATGTTACAGGGCAGAAGAAAAGGATGAACACGCGTTCATCGGATCTATGAGGGTAATTCACATGACAACTAGATCTTTGCCATAACAAAGTATCTAGTACTTACTAGGACTTCAAATCAATTTTCTTTTCAATCTATTTAATTCCTCCTCCAACGCAGCATAGCGGCAGCCTAAAAGGAAGAGTGCATTCTTTTTCACAATATCATTATCACTACACTTTATTTAAAAAACACAACACACAACCATTTGTTGAACGTCTGTATCCGACAGGTACAAATAACGGAATGAGTAATTAAATGAGCTGTAATGAGGTGTTACGTCGGGCGTTTTTTTTTTATTATATACTTTCAAATGTACCGACGGGTATGACATAACGCGACACTACATTGTAATTATATCGGAGGACAAGCGAAGGAAAATTGATATTTAAAACATGGCAAACTAACACTATTGTGAATTTCTTCTTAATTTCGTCTGTTTTCATTAGAAAAGTTTCACATTCTTCTGTGAACGGAAATCCTTCGAATCGTATCAAACGTTTCCTGCTTATACGTTGAATTTCATCTCTAAAAATAATCGTTTGTAAGACCTTGAGCGAATTAGTTTTCCCGTTTGTTATATTATATCGAATAGCAGCAATATCTCCTAAATTAGTCATTACAAAACGTAAGGCGTGATAGTAAAAATTACAACAAAATTTATTCTCAAATTTCTTTCCTTTCGATCCTTCCTTTTTTAAACTCATTTTACTTCTGTCAATCCCGGTTGAGCCCCCAAAATTGTAGGATTTCCGTAATAAAAAGAGACACAAATTCTCTTTTATAATAATGTTCTTTAATTCACACCATTCACACACATTTTCACTTTGACGGTTGATACAATAATTATTATAATGTTTTTCATCACTGCCACCTATTGACGACGATCTCCTACGTATATATATATATATATATATATATATATATATATATATATATATATATATACATACAGGGTGTAAATGAAATAAGTAAATTAAATTTAACCACTAATGTAACTCGACGAGAGCAACAATATTTCTTAATAACTTTTTTTTCTAAGTCTTTTAGATTTTGAGTTAAAATTCTTTAAAAATTTGCTGCATATTTCATTACCCGCCCATGGAGAACAAATGGCTGCTGCCGTATTCAAGTGGGACACAAACAGCCCAAAAATTGTCGATTATCGTTTACACTTGCAGTCACTGTAATTAATAAACGAATCAACGGACATAACATTTATTAATAATTAATTCGTAATAGTACAATTTTTAAAATAAAGAAATAGTTTTGGATAACAAAATTATAAAGTTATGTATTAGACCAGGCTTTTAATCACCTGTGAATAGAGGAAGACAAGGAAGAGCAAAAGCATAGTTATCAGGTTATGAGATGATTATTTATCGTCGACAAATCATAATAGTTTAAATACGTTATTCAAAAAATGTAAGTACAAACTCTTGTGTATTTAAACGAGGTACATGTGTACCAATAATTAGTCATCCATTTATTGTTTCCTCCCAAACATTTTTTAATGAAAACTTTTACAGCATTTTCGTCTGTCGAGATGTGTATTGTGCATAATAAATACACCTTCTCAAGTAAATTTAGTCTCATTAATGAACATTATAAGCCATTCCCAAAATTGATGTCTGTTATGTGCTGAAAACATTGAACTTTTTGCACATGATGCAACTGTTGCTTTTTTAAAAATTGGCATATGTGACACTACGTATTGTGATAAAGATGTGCAGGATTAACAAATGTGCGAATATTAGGAACAGTATGAGTTGGAAACAATCCATCTAAATGCGTTAGCAACTCTATAACACTGTCTTTATATTAACTACAAATTAAAATGTAGTAAAAATACGAATAAATAAATAAACCATAGGTAAGTAATTACAATGTCTGTGTACTATTTGTAAACGTAACCATTTTGACAGAATTTTACCTTCTAAACAAAATTTTTGCTAATGTCAAAAATTAATTGCAACAACTGACAGGACTGTCGATTGCTAAATCAAAATTTTTCAGAGCTAAACTGACATGTCCGATGGCGGCAGCACCATCGGATCTGTCAGCTGATTCTGAATTGGTACTCGCAGTGTTGTGACCACGGTTGTGACATATGAAAACCAGCAACAGGAGCAATTTTTCTATTGAAATGAGGCTTGATATATCTGTATAAGCTATAAGAGAACATTTTAGATTTCTATAAGCAACTGCTACATCTAGATTATTATACAAGATACTTTATAATGTATTTATAAATTTTATAACATTCGAAATAATTGTTGATTGCGAGAGATCGATTTATATGCGCTGCGCTTAGCACATAATATTAACCAATCCAATGCAATTACTGCTAAGCCACATTAAATCAAAGTATAAAGGGTTATTCAGAAAAGCCGAACAAAATGCAAAATGTAAACATATTTCACCAGTTTTATTTTACTGTGGCAGGTGGTATAATTTTTATATTTTAGATATTATTTAAAACAACGATCAAAGTAAATTTTAGTATGTACTTTCTCAATGTAACTCTTTGTAATACAATATAATTTAGGTTATAGTCACTAGTCACAACATCTGAACTTTGAATTTTTTACTCATCACTTCATCAGGAAATATGTAATCATCTGATTTAAAACGACGAGAACAAACTTTCATGTTTTTTATTATTGCATTTGCACTACTGTAGCATATTTCCAAGCTTTTCATTGTTCCATGCACATTTGAACATCTGTTCTAGATGTAATTTTAACCATGTTTAGATAAATTATATAATCCAATGCTTGTGTTTCGACCAGATCTTGAGTAGTATTCGAATATACAACAATGTAAGTATTTTCCATTTTTAAATCACAACAAACGACGAAAGCACATGTAGTTCAAACACACAACTAATGCGGAAAGTTCACATTTTCCCCACAAGGTGTCATGTCGCAGCTTGTCAGTTGTCAATTGCTACTGCATTCAATTATCAGAAAAATACTTGCAACTCGTCAATTTACGGGGTTGTAAAAATGCTAAAAAAATATGCGATTTCGGGAAAAAATTATTAAGAAATATTGTTGCTCTCGACGAGTTATATTACTGGTTAAATTTAATGTACTTATTTTATTACACCTGTATTATATATATATATATATATATATATATATATATATATATATATATATATATATATATATACAGGATGTTTCCTTTAAAACAACCAGCGCTTTTTTGGGCGAACTAATGACTTTAGAAAAAAATGTTAAATACAAGAAATGATCAAGAATAAGGGGCTAATTTATTAAAAATAACAAATCGAAAATTCGACCAGTGGTTCTCAAACGGCAGAACAAAATTACATTTTTTTAAATGGTATCCTATATAATTTTTTAGCCCATTAGATAGAGATATCTGATTCAACGATATAAATATGGTATAGGGTTGTATAACTATTATTTCGAGAAAAATGGTATTAAAAATTATGTTATAATATTACAATAAGCTATGCAATACATATGTCTGTTGCCTAGTTACGCTAGTAGTAAACTCATTTTTTATTACATTATTTCTAGTTTTTAATACAATTTTTCTCGAAATAATTGTTATATTACCCTATGCTATATTTATATCGTTGAAATCAGAAACTAATATTCTATTTAAAGGGCTAAAAATTATATAGGGTGCCATTTAAAAAAATATAATTGTGTTCTACCGTTTGAGAACCACTGGTTATATATTCAGTTTGTTACTACTGATACATTATCCCCTTGTTCATGATCATTTTTGGTATAAAACATTTTTCTCTACACTGAGAAAAATGACTGGTTTTTAGCAAATAAATATTTATAATTAAGGGGTACTTCATTCATTCAATTATTGCAACCTTGCAACAAATATAATTTAATTTTTAATATGAAATGTATTTTATTCATTCAGTTATATTATTTATTTGATCGTGATTTATTTCATTTAAATTTAATTTTCTCAAATAAACTAGTATATTTATGTTTAATATTTTAAATTCAGATTTTTAATAAATAAATTTATAATTTTCTGAAATATTTATATATTTCCTACAAATATGTAATTGTCTTGAATTAATTTCATAATATATTTGTGTAAACTTTATATTTATTACACTGAAAAATAGTTTTTCTACAATTATTTGTCACAAATAAATATTATTTGTGGCAAAATAATATATCCATTGAGTGAACAATGTTCTATTTGTCAAATGACGATTTTAAGTGAAGTGAGTTGTATGGACTTGTTCATTTGTTGTACGTTTCATCTTGTTTATGGTGGTGCTCATTTCTGACAGTGTTCATTTCTGGCGATTTTTTTTCATTCGTGTGTCAAAAAGTAGTGAATATGGGTGACGAAACAGTGAAAAATATAATACTTGAGTGGTGTTTTGGATATTTGCTTTGCACTTTTCAGTGTATCTTTTATGCCAAGGCACATTCATCGGTACCAGTACAGACTGTGTATTTTTACTTGTATAATTTTTTTTATTATATGTACATTAATATTCTTAATAATGTAATTTGTGAGTTAATAAAAATATAGTGTACGAAATAATTAAATATACTAGTCTTTATTTAATTATTTTCCTTCAATTTTAATCTATTTAGAGTGGACAAGTTATTTGGTTCAAATAAATTATTATATATGTATATCCAATAGTAAAGAAATAAATTTAGCGCAATTAAAATATTTCATAACGTAAAGAAATGCATAGTTCTCATGAAATAGAAGAACAAATTGATCTCAATGTATATTTATTTGAGACAAATAAATGCTTCAAATAAATTATTACATTGCTTCAATTGTAGATATATTTGGATCTATTTAAGCTTAGGATTTATTTGTAACAAATAAATTTACAGTTCACGTAATTATATCTTTTTCTCAGTGTAAAGTTGTTAGTTCGCCCAAAAAAGCGCTGGTTGTTTTAAAGGAAACACCCTGTATATATATATATATATATATATATATATATATATATATATATATATATATATATATATACAGATGAATGCTTTAAATAAATTATTGCATTGATACAATTGTAGATGTATTTGGATCTATTCAAGCATAGGATTTATTTGTAACAAATAAATTTACAGTTCACGTAATTATATCTTTTTCTCAGTGTACGTTGATTAAGCGTCTTTTACTCATTTTGGTCAGTACTATATGTCCTATAAATTTGTAACACGTAGGGTAAAGGCGAGTAAGAGTACGCACATTTTTTTTTGGCCAGTAAAAAATTGATTTTGAAAAAAATACTTATCATTTATGAAAATATATATTGCTTGTATATTTGGCAACAAAATTAAAATTACTTTAAGTGGTTTCATTTATTCATATTTTTAATATTAATGAAAATAAACAAAATGGGAAATGCGTACTCTTAGACGTACATGAATCTAAGAGTACGCAACTATTAAGACAAAGAGTACGCATATTATTGTCGTACACATTTGTCGCATTTAAATATTTTTTGGCCAGAATATGTGGTGCAAATTTCATGCCACCAAAGTTTGCATAGTTTGCACTGTATCCAGTCCATTTCTAGGGGATCCTTGTACTTTTCTCCAAATCCTGGGCAATAAAAATCTTTCCTGTTTCTATCGCATTGTTTCTTAGCGTCACAGTCTCGCTCTCTATTTAGGGTTTGTATACGCCTGTTGCCGTTTACCCTTCAACCGGACTCACCGAGCCGCAGTGTTTTACCACTGCCGTACTGCCAGTTGGATTTCAGCCATTGCTACATTTATTTAAGATGTATAAGTGGCCAGCTTATAACATCCGAGTGTGATAAATACAGGTAGCTGTATTTATTTTTTACACAGTCTATTTTTAAAGTTTTCCTAACAATTTTTAATATAATACTGTCTACTGTTTCTTGTAATTTCAATTCGTAGGGGATTGAAGTTAAAATTTCTGAACCTTTTCCTTTCCTTTTTCTTTTGATTCCCTGTGATAATTTTAGAATTGGTAAAATTTTTGCCGGTGAAGTTGTAGTTATAGTACTTAAAACAAATATTTTAGTTATATAATAATTATAGTAATATATTTACTATTACCACTATCGTTATTTGTTTTCGATATACTCGGCTTATTAATGTCATCATTTTTCTCCTAAAATAATGACAGATTAATTAAAAATGGTTTATATTCAGAATCATTTAATTTCATACCTTGAAGTTCGTCAAAAATAGAATTATTTCCAACAACAATTTGGAATTGTATATGCTTTTAAGCGCTTTCTTAAAGTAGCTTCATGTAAATCTAGTTATGATTCATCTTTACTAATTCGATTTTTTATTTTATGCATTAATTCAGGAGTAAATTTTAATTGTCTATTGCTTTTTCGTATATAATTGCCCATCTACAGTGCAAAAAAATCAAAATGCAGAACAAAATAATATTTTATTTAAACTAAGAGTACGCAAGCGTACTCTTAGTTTTAATTTTCTGCGTACTCTTGGATTTTACATCTATTTTAATAAATATTAATTTTACTATAACACGTTAGATGCCTGTGCAATCGCTACTGCGTACTCTTAAACTACAATGTAAAACTAACCTCTCAATAAGTAAAATAATGAATATGTCAAGCTGAATTTAATCGACATTACTGTATAAGTAACCCAAAATAACAATATAAAACACGAAATTTTTGTTTCTTGTCTACTTTAATTGTCTTACCTTAGAAAGAAGATATTTTTTACTCAAGATGAACACATAAATACGTCTTGTTTTGACTTACACGAGCTGAATGATATTTTCTATTCCAAGATATTGATACTGCGTACTCTTAGAATGAGCGTACTCTTACCCGCCCTTACCCAATTCATTAACATTCTGTATATTCAGTTACCTATATCGATAAAAAAAATCCAAGATTATGGATAAAAAACAAAATATCTCCAAAGGTATAGGTATTCCTAGAAGTGCGCTACATAAGGATCATTGCAACAATGAACAATATCAATGCATGAACTGATGTACAAAGGCTTAAAGACTGTATATTTTGGTGTATTGGTAAAAGCAAATTTCAAGCCTTATTAAATTTATTAAAATTTCATACTTGTTATTTAAATACCACTTATCATACATTATACCGATGACCAATAGGAATCTGGTATATCAATAAGTTTACTGAAGAAAAACTGGTGCTCAAGATAATTCTGGCTGATATCCGAACTATTCTGTTGTCGATTTTGAGAGGGACAACTGTGTGTGAATATTTAAACGAAAGTATTTGTGTGTACACGAATTTAAATGTATGAATCTGTTTGAAATTTATAATGTTCATGTTAATGTTATCAAATTATTTTTGAATGCTAGATTCTTGTTGAGGTATAAATTTATACTGAAATAATGATTTTGTAAGAATAAATGTGTTACGACTGAAATTATGACTAATTGTTAACTCTAAAATTAGTATTATTTTGAAGCGTCGTCGTCTTATTGTCAGGTAAGTCAATAAAGTCTGGCTGGCATTTAAATATTTGTGTGTAAAAGTAGAGAGAATAATGCAAACAGCGAGTTGCCACTGGCATAGAGAATTTTATCGGAAATGTAAATATTTCCACACGGATTCATATGATCTGTTTACTCTGTTTACAGCCAATGAATTTTATATTGCACCCGATATTGATTTATAATAACTTCCGCGCACTGGTTTGTGTCATTACAGTTAATGCGGAAACTTTGTTTCGTGTCACAACTAATAATAGTGTCATCATCGAACAGTTTTGTTTTATTGTCATTTCTTTCAGTAAAATGAAGAATGTGAATCCTTTTTTATTTAACTCAACCAAAAAAGTATTCTGAGAAAATGTGAGTAGATAATATAATTTTATTAGATATTACGATAATATGCAATCAAAACTAATGTCAATATATAGGTAGTACAGCTAAATTGTGTCTATACATGAAAAATTCTC
This sequence comes from Harpalus rubripes, assembly GCA_963082715.1. Taxonomy (NCBI): domain Eukaryota; kingdom Metazoa; phylum Arthropoda; class Insecta; order Coleoptera; family Carabidae; genus Harpalus; species Harpalus rubripes. Next base: position 46,145,592 of record OY720455.1, on the reverse strand, counting down.
GGAAAAATTAATTGTTACAAGATACAAATTACAAATATTTGCAGGACAGTCCGTTAAAAAAGGTACATTTTAAACTCTATTCTAAACTAAATATATAAAAGTATATAAGAAAATAATAAAACCAGAGAGGTTTTAAATAAAGGAAAAGCATGAAGCAAAGTTAAAAATGAATACAACAGGCAGAATCCGGACATAACTACTATAAATGTCAAAATTAGAATCAAAAGAAGCAATCAGTGCTTGATTCACGGAAATTGATGAATTAGTTGATTTTTGATTTTGATTTTTAAATTAACTTGATTTTAATGGTAAATTAGAAATATCCAGGAATTAGCCTTGATCTTTGGATCAACACTTGATTAATAAATGGTGCATTCAGCTGTACCTGTAAATCATTATTATCAGGAAATGAAGTTAATAATTAATTAATAACAATGAGGTTTTTCTTAAAACTATACTGCTATACTGTAACGTATGGGAGTGATTTTTGCTTAATTTCGTTATAACTTTATCTTTATACACCTTTCGTTGATGGAGATGAGATGATAAACACACACAAACACACACACACACATACACACACACACACACACACACAGACACACACACACACACACACACACACACACACACACACACACACACACACACACACACACAAACAACCATACTTTACCCGGGATTCGGATCCGGGATCCTTGGGTCGTAAGTGGACTACGTTGCCCACTACAACATCGGGGTTCGGTAAACACTAATTTAATTTAAGACTAAGATTATTGTTTACTACTTAATCACTAAGATTATTTATTTAAAGAATTACAAAATCTATATATTTATACGGTATGTATTTCACCAACTGCTTATTTATTTCACTATTTCCATTTCTTCACTAAACGTTCCAATTTCAGACTGCCGGTCGGTTGAAAACTATTGTTGACTGTATACGCGACATTTATGTCACTATATTTATACCACTATTTAATCACCATTTAACTGCCTGTCTTCAACTAACTCAACTCTTCACTCACTGAAGTGAACTCTATACTGGACTATTATTTTAAAAAACCACTCGAATATTTTAGTATAAGATCACGTCACGCGTCACGTTGTTTACACATCTGCCAGCGGTAACTACGTTATCGTGCCAGCGGTAACTACGTTATCGCCTTCCGAGAAGTCTACGATTACGTACTAGAAACGTTCGACTAGCAGCGTCAATCGCGTACTCACTAGAATCAGTAGCGTAGGGTGCACGGAAAAAGATACATTACATTACCAATAATAAATCTTATTAAGATGTACAAGCTTAAAGTGAGGCCAAATTTTAATTTTTCATAATTTATTTATTTATTCAACAGGGCTTAAACCCCAATTGCAGAATAAATTCTTTAGTACTGTACAGAGTATATATTACAACAAAATAGTGCTAAAAAAACAAAAAAAAAATGTATATGCATTCATACTTATAACTAGTAAAGTTTTACACACCAAATTTGATATAGTAAAAATGAACAAGCAGAAGACTCACGTCATCAATAAATATACTAGATAATGACGTCACTTATTACTACGTATACATGGGGTACTAATTTATTCTAGAAAATGTAATGCGTGTTGCATAACTTACTGTATACAATACATGCATGTAAGTAATTAAAATAATTAATAACAAAACTATACTATTTCTGAAAATCAAAGGCCCACCATTGGCCAGTTCCCGTTCGAAGTAGTTCACGACATTTATTATTTGCTTCTGCGATTGCTTTGTTAAAGCTTTTGGCATGATTGCAGACGAATTATTGTGTAATATTTATTAAGACAAACCAATAATATTCAGGGCCTGGTTTAGGTCGTCTTAGCTCTAGCCAAATCAAAGCGCCCCACAAACTACAAGACGGGAAAATTGTGCGCTCCCAAAATCTGTGCGCCCTAGGCTGCAGCCTTAGTCAGCTTATCCGGTAATTGGGAACTGCAGTAATTCTGTAGCGTAAGACACAACTCACAAAATACTAAGAAGAAACTAGAACGATTTACTTATTTATATATTTTATTGACAGTTCAATATATTTTTAACAAAACAATAATACATAACTACTTTGATATTTGCAATCATTTATATTAATTCAAGTCACTTGTGCCTGGATGAGATGAGTTGATAATCAGCTGTCAATCAAGTGGCAGGGACAGGATCGATATTTGATCGATTTTAAATTCAATGTAAACATGGACATTGTCAGTAGTACTACCGTTATGATACGAAAATTAACTACAATTATTTCAAATAATTTTATATTTCCTAAAGGGAATAAGGATTGACTTTGATATGAAGGTAAATTTCATTAATATATACGTTTCTTAATACTAGTATTTTTTATTCCCTCTTTTTAAAAAAATAAATAACACCCAATAATTTCTATAAGTTATATTTCATTTTATAAGGTTTTTTTCAGGTCGATGACGTGAGTCTTCTGCTTATTCATTTTTACTATAACTAGTACTTAAATTTAATATTTTTTACTTCCTTGTACAAAGTAAAGGAAGTATTGTAATCGCGAAAAATTTCGGTTTTCAGATTTCAACGGAAATATCCATTTTACCATCCCTAAATCCATTCTGATTAATTTCGTCGTGACGTCTGTACGTATGCACGTATCTCGCATAAGTCAAAAACGGTAAGCCGTAGAAAGTTGAAATTTTGTATTTAAGCCTGCTATAACATCTAGTTGTGCACCTCCCTTTCTGGTCATTACATAATTTCCAGAAGTGGTACTTTATTTGAAGCCTATAATAGATTTTAATGAAAAACTATATTAAAATATAATCCAAAACTTCTAAAATTTGGTATATAAGACTTTTGTCAATTAGAATAAGATTTTGGTTAAAACAGGCTAACCGGAAATGATATATTACCTGAAGTTGTTAACAGATTTTAGAAATAAATGCTTCAAATAAGAGTTTTATGCCCGGTTTCATGAAAGCATGTTAAATCAATGATTTACTAATTGCCTTGTTAACTCTAATCACTGATTAAAGTACTTGTGCATTTCATGAAATTAATTCATTTGTTAACTTGGATTGATTTAATAATCGACCCGTTAAATTGAAATCTGGGGATTTTCTTGATATTTTATCATATGTCAAAATGACAACTTCAGATTAGAAAATTTATATTCGTTATGATCAGGATTTAAAATACCAGAGTATTATAAAATAAAAATAAATATTCCATAATACGAATTATAAATATTTTAGATGAGATTTTATAAATATTCTTTTAAAAAAGGCGAGTGACAGTTGGGCCGTTGTCACCTGTCACGTTGCGGCGCTATCGGAAAAAGCAAGAAAACACGTATCACTTTGGACATTCGTTTCAAGGAGAGTGGCACAACCAGTATACCGTAAATCGTGATAGAATCTAAGAGTATTCAACAATAATTGGTTCATTACAGTAATTTCTGATGTCTGTTGGGTAGAGGACTCCATATGTACACCAATGTTTGCTAGAAGAAACAGAGGCGTATCTTTATCGAACCTAAATCTAATTTTGAATTCATCGTTATCGTAGATATCGAAAGGATACTTCTGTTACTGTTCTGTACTTGCGATCTCTAAAAACTCTTCTTTCTGGTAAATAGACGATTTCAGATGTTCAACTTCTGCTCCCCAAAATACTGCAATTTGAAATATTTATTTAACGGCACTAACTTCGTAGTTCAAAAAGTAAATGTAGTAGTCGCTCAAATTTCTGAAATGGTCTATTATTTACGATTACCATTATATAAAAAGAATCGTCAATAAATATTTTATAATGCTTTAAAACTTATTATAATAATGTAACTTACCTCTGCGTTAATAAACTAAATTCACTCTCTATATTTTATATAATAAGTAATTCAATGTGCAATTAATTGACTTGGTCAAAATTTAACCAGTCAAATTTTACTGATTAAATTAACCGGCGTTTTAACACTCCGATTAAGCTAATCAACTGTCATGAAACAAAATATCGTATTTAACAAGGCGATTAAAATTTAATCGTTGATTAAGATTTTAATCAACTTTCATGAAACCGGGCATTAGAGAATTAAATTCTGCGGCTAGCACATCAAGTATTATTTAATTAACCCTTTGTATAAGTGCGATATGTAAATTTAAAACTTATATACTTTTTGGTTTTTGTAATGAAGCTTGCTATGGATTAGGACAAAAAATAACAAAAAAATAAAAAACAGATGTTAATGTCAAATTACGTCAAATACGTACAATTTTATAATTGAGCCTGTACTTCATATTAATCTTGCTTACAAGGAGGTCGTGCGGTGTCCACATCAGATTTTTTGAATTTGAATAATGTGTCAGAAAGATCAAGTTCAGTAGGGGAGACCGGTGTCAATTGTAACGGGTGTTAAATGTACCAAGGGTATGGTAGGTAACAGGGTCATCTTTTCGAAGTAGATTAAAACGCGCTTGCAGAGTGAAGCAGAAAGAGTCATAGCTCTTTGGTATTTAGTGCAAGTACATACGCGCAAATACGGCGTCTGTATTTGGCGAATGTCTGTAAATCGACAAAAAAGTAAATGCAGGTAGTGACACACATTGTTTCTAAAACACTATAAGTGCTCTGGTCGGAAATATTTCAAGTCAATGATCAGTTTGTGAGTTATATCTGCTTTTATTTTTAATTAAAAACATTTCGAATTATTACCTAATAAATACAAAAAAGCAAATAATATATGTATAAGTTAAGCGGTGTCAGTTGTAACACATGCCACAGTGTTGATTGTAACGTGTTTAATAATTAAGTACAGTATTGATCAGGATAAAAATTACAACATATTTTTTGAGCACAGGAGATTTGTTGCAGTGGCGAAAATGTAAAACCTGGACACCGGGCACGTTAAATTGTGCGAAGAAAGCCCTATTTTATGTTTACTAAACTGCAATAATTTCGTTAGTAGCTAAAGGCATTGGTCAAAATGGTCCATATCACCAGCAGAATATATATTTTGTTTGTTTTTAGTTGAGTCATCTGAATTTAGTATTTTCTGAGGTAAAAAATAAATGTTTTTTTTTCAATAATTTCTCCATTTATCTGTTATTTTATCTCATTGCATCACTGTTAAAATTTGTTACGATTTACACTGGCCCTGTTACTATTGACACCAGTTAGGTGGCAATTGTAACATTTGTTATGCCTGAATAAAAATCCTTATACTTTTATATTTGTCACATTTTCAAAAGTTTAAAATTCAAAATATTATTCACTAAGGTGGGTGTTCTCATATTGGTAATTAAAAAATTTCGAAATGTAACATTAACTCGTGAAAAATAAAAATTAAAATTTTGTAACAATTGACACCGGTCTCTCCTACCATACATATTAATAACATTGCACATGTAAGTTAGATGTAAATTTAAGCAATAATTCCTTCTGGCTGAATTGGAAACAAATTATATACAACTTCTCGGGTTATACTGACGTACATAAAAATTTAACTGAGCCAAAATATCTGATACAGAAAATATATTATTTACAATTTTATACAATAGAATAAGTTTAGTACGGCGATTACTAAAGGTTTTGACATTGAATATGGACAGCAAAAATCCGTAATCGATATCAGGCCAAACTGAATTCATTCTATAGTAACAATGTTTATAGAATTTTTTTTTTGTATATTTTCAAGTGCTGTAGAACATATAACAATTATAAAACGAAGACCAGATAACACACGCATATTCTAGTTTGTTTCTCAATTCTCACTAAAGATTCATATAAATATTTTAAAGATGTTACAATATGTTGTGTAGTAGTGATCCTGCGAGAGTTCGTGATGTGGATGTGTGGCAATAGGATCAGTTTGAGAGAATTTATTTTTTGTAATTTATTCAAAAGGACGTTTCGATGCTGGTCCAGCATCATCTTCAGCTTCTACAATATATTGTTGTTAATAGTAAAGGTTTTACAAATATTGAATATGTCTTACGATAACAAAATATTTATAAATTTAAATTGTTAAAAAGATGTTACATGTTTAAGATCTTAAGTTCTTCGCAATACAAATCCGAGAGTTCTACAAGCATTATTAATGTGTAAATGAAACCTTAGTTTTATATCAAAAAGTACACCTAAGTTAGACGTCTTACTTGTTAAATAAGTTTATGACATAGTTATAATGTACTGAATTGATTTTCCTCGAATAAATAAAGAAAATTACATTTATTGAGGTTGAAGTCAATGAAATATTTTGTTTAGACCATTCTACAAATTCACACAACCGGTAGAGTGTCTTCAACAACACCATATAGTTTGCAATCATCCGCATGCAGTAAACAATTACCCAATAATATAAATAATAGAGGCCCTAGCATTCTACGTTGCGGTACCCTGAACTTCCATTGTAAAAATCAGACTCAAATCCATTTATGATTACGTACTGCTGTCTATTATTTAAATTAGATCTTATAATGGATAACAAACTATTAGAAAACCCATACATTTCTTATTTATTAATTAAAACATTGTGAGAAACTGCATCAAATCAAATGCCTTTGTGAAATCAGTTTATACACAATTAACTTAAAGGTTCTTGGCAAAGGCATGCGGCACGTATTGAGTGAAACAGAGAAGATTGCTTACCGTTGAGCGTCCTGATACAAAGCCGTGTTGGTAATTACTTGAAATAAGATTCTGAATTTGGTTTATATAGATTGGAACATAATGTCTTCTAAGATTTTAGCAACCGAACTGGGTCGGTAGTTTTTAAATTTATTTTTTTCACCAGATTTTTAAATAAGATAAATCCTGGCTATATTGAGTTTATCAGGAAACGATTTTAATTTAATACACAAATTGTATAAAATACATAAGGCTACAGAAATGAATTGTGCACACCCTTTTATAATATATATTGGTACATTGTTAGGGCCTCGAGATTTAGTATTTTTTTGATCTTTAATAGTAACATCTATATTATTTATTGACAAAGAGTCAATGATAGGGGTAGGTGACATTAGAATCCTGCATAAAAGGATTTTAAAATAATTAGCAAAACCATTGATCAACACCTATGTAAGTGTCGTCTCCAACATACATTGTAGAAATTCACGCTTCTTACTTTTTACAAAATGCCAGAAGTTGTCCGCGGTGTTGTTACACGAAATATTCTCTTCAATTCTAACAATATATTCTTTACATTATTTATTTGACAAGCTTTTGTATTTAGTTCTAATTTTTTTAGATTTGGCATGATAGTATGAACTATTGGTGTTTGTTTACGAAAAAGTTTTTTTTTTTTACTTTTAGTAAATTAATTAAATCCTTTGTAAACCAGGCAGGATATTTATTCCTGTACATTGAATTTTCGGAACGCACTGACCAAAAATTTATTTAAATATATATATATATATATATATATATATATATATATATATATATATATATATATATAGTATTTTTATCAGGGCCACCATTGGTATCTCGGAAACTGTAAGTACTACGACTTCGTTGTATTGGGACAAAGGTTGTGAAATTAGGAGGCCATTTTAATGGTGTTTTTATTTTTGCAAAAATATGCATAGGCCACTAGATAATGGCGAAAAACTGATTTTGGTTATTTTTTTCTTTTTAAAATAACTCGTAAATTATTAGTTATCGAGCAAAATATTTCAAATATATATTCTCTATTCAGTGGTGTACAAAAATATTTTTTCTATTTGGAATGTATATTTGATTTTAACCCTATAAATATTCTTATTTTTTTCTCTTTTTAATGATATAAATGTTATTATTTTCCGTTTTTGTTTTATTGCCAAAATTTAATTTTTTACGTTATCTTTCCTGAATTTTATTATTTCCCAAAAAAACTAATATTTTTATTAATTATACTATATTTGATTAATATGTCATATTATGACTTTCTTACTCGATATTTTCACTCTAAACTCAGATTTACAAAGCAGACAACATGTTATTGGCAACTTGATGAAAATTTTTTTTTATCGGAAAAATTTGTATCATTGATTTTCTGTGTAATTTTTTTAATGAAATAAATTATTTAAATAAAAGTAGTATTTCAAAATAGAAATCTTACCAATATTTCGAAAATAACAGGAAATTTAATAAAAAATAAGGAAAATAGTTATTTGTATATCAAGGCCGCGAAATCACTCTTTAGCGTACCGCTTGCGGCCGAGGTAAGACAATCTCGAGAGCGCGGACAAGGTGTACACAATATTTTTTGTGCAACCGTAAAAAATATGTAATTACAAATTTTATTAATTTTCAACACTTTCATTATAAATAGAAAGTTAGCTTTCATGGTGGCTATGGGATTCATTTCGCGGCCGTTACCATAACAACGGTCGCGAAATCCAATTTCGCAGCCTGTATTGCGGCTGCGAAATGCTTATTTCGCGTCCGCTTGCACAAAATAGTTATTTGTATATCAAGGCCGCGAAATCACTCTTTAGCGTACCGAGAGAAACATTGTCGCCGAGGCCGCTTGCGGCTGAGGTAAGACAATCTCGAGAGCGCTAAAGGATTTCGCGGACAAGGTGTACACAATATTTTACAAATTTTATTAATTTTAAACAGTTTCAATGTAAATAGAAAGTTAGCTTTCAAGATGGCTATGGGATTAACATTTGATAAACAAAACCATGCAATTCTCAAGTGTCAAAGTGGATGTTTACCTAATTTCACGGCCGCTATCATAACAACGGTCGCGAAATTGAATTTCGCGGCCTGTATTGCGGCTGCGAAATGCTTATTTCGCGTCCGGTTGCACAAAAAATATATTTTTTTCAGGGCAAACAAAAACGAAACAAAATAACATTTATATGATTGAAAAGAGAAGAAAACGAGAATATTTATAGGGTAAAAATGAAATATGCATTCCATTTAAAAAATTGTAATTTGAACTATATCTTGAAAATTTACTAATAGAAAAAATATTTTTGTACGCCAAAAACGAAATAAAATAACATTTATATGATTGAAAAGAGAAAAAAATGAAAATATTTATAGGGTAAAAATGAAATATGCGTTCCATTTAAAAAAATTGTAGTTTGAACTATATCTTGAATTTACTAATAGAAAAAATACTTTTTTGCCACTGATTATACAATATAATATGTAACATTTTTATTTGGAACATTTTCTTGATAACTGATAGTTTACGAGTTATTTTAAAAAGAAAAAAATAACCAAAATCAGTTTTTCGCCATTATCTAGTGACCTATGCATATATTTGCAAAAATAGAAACACCATTAAATGGCCTCCTAATATGGCAACTTTTGTCCCCCGATACAACGAAGTCGTAGCACTTACACTTTCCGAGATACCAATGGTGGCTCTGATAAAAAAATCACCCCGTATGTATGTATGTATGTATGTATGTATGTATGTATGTATGTATGTATGTATGTATGTATGTATATATATATATATATATATATATATATATATATATATATATATATATATATATATATATATATATATATATATACAGGTGCCCACTATGTATAGAATATAGTATATATCTCTGTAAATAACGGATGTATGCAAAAAAAATTCTATATAAAAGTTGTATAACATTTTATTTCCCATAATAAGGCAACATTCAGTTGTTTTTATTTCAGAAAACAAATGAGTAACGAAAAACAATTGAATTTTTTAAATAGTAATTTTTTTGAAAAATTTTCTTGTATAAGGGTACTAACATGTTACGTCATCGAAGAGAAAAAAAATATATCTATCAAATGAGCTTAATTAAAGGGTACCTTGCTATTTTAAAAAAATCAATTGTTTTTCCTTACTCAATTATTGTTTTCTGAAATAAAAACAACTGAATGCTGCCTTATTATGGGAAATAATGTATATATATATATATATATATATATATATATATATATATATATATATATATATATATATATATATATATATATGTACAGGATGATTCGTCGGTCTGTCCTCCCTTTATAACTCTTTTATTTTTAATCAGATATAAAAACTCTTCAAATATAATTTATATGATATATTATTGTCTATCTACGTACCATATGCATTTGTATACAGGGTGCTCCGTTTAAGCGCAACAATATGTAACTTTATATTTCTTAATGGAACACCCTACATTTATTTATTTATTTTGATAGTAAATTAGATTCCCTTTAAAAAAGTATTAAGTAATAAGGAGTCTAAAATTATAAATTAAGAAGTTATTTACGTTCATAAAAAATAGTAGTTCAGAGTGGAAAAACCATAATATAATACAAAATTTTGATCCTTTTTTATTAATACTTATTTTAAACATTACACTAATTCCAAAGAAGATATTAAAATTTAGTGACAGACTAAATAATGCAAAATTATAATAAATGCTCAAAAACTTGTACTTCAACTTCAAAAGATTTTTCTATTATAAATATTATATTAACCATCTAATCTTTACTAAAATTTGTATTATTCATTTTCACATCAACATGATAAACTAAGAGTATTTGAACAACTTGTTTGTTTAAATTTGAAACAATTGATCAAATTATCCATAGCTTACTTTGTTAATAACATGATAGAAACATATCATTCAACGAATACAGGTAAATAACTTCTTAATTTATAATTTTAGACCCCTTATTACTTAATACTTTTTTAAAAGGAATCGAATTTACTATCAAAATAAATAAATAAATATAGGGTGTTCCATTAAGAAATATAAAGTTACATATTGTTGCGCTTTAATAGAGCACCTTGTATACAAATGGATATGGTACGTAGATAGATAATACTATATCATATAAATTATATTTGATGAGTTTTTCTATCTGACTTAAAATAAAAGAGTTATAGAGGACAGACCGATGAACCATATATATAGAGGATTTATTTAAAAAGCGGGCCATAGGCGTTTAACATGAAAAATCAGTTTATCCTTGCGCAAAACTTCCCATTTAATTTTAATCAAAAATGTTTCAAATAAATTTTGTAGAGAATAAAATTCTAAACCAGCATCACTATACAGATTTTATTTTGCATGTTTAGTAACCTGTAAAATCCAATTTGAAATTTTATAAATATTGCTTATTTGTAGTGATAGACATGAAATTTAAACAAAATTACAAAGAAACGCATATTGTTTAAATTGTCAGAATTTCGATTTTGCAGGTTACAAAATAAAAATAAATAAAATCTAAGCAATAAATTAGATGTAGATTATAAAAACAAAATATTTTTAAGGATTTAAGGATAATTATCAGTAATTATTCTTTAAAAATCGAATTTCTGACAGTTCGAACGATATGCATTTCTTTGTAATTTTGTTTAAATTCAATGACTATCATTACAAATGAGCAATATTTATAGAATTTCAATTTGGATTTTGCAGGTTACAAAACATGCAAAATGAAATCTGTTTAGTGAGGCTAGTGTATAATTTAATTATGTACAACTTTTATTTGAAACACTTTTGTCTAAAACTAATTGAGAACTTTTGCGCAAGGAAAAACTGAATTCCCGTGTTAAACGCCTTTGGCCCGCTTTTTAATTAACAGCCTGTATATATATATATATATATATATATATATATATATATATATATATATATATATATATAATCATAGAATCTTTCGCCAGTTTCATTTACATCAATGCAAACATTAATCCAACTCTAGTTAATATCATAATAGTAATTAGTATGTCAAGGCCGCGAAATCACTCTTTAGCGTACCGAGAGAAAAATTGTCGCTGAGGCCGCTTGCGACCTAGACAAGACAATCTCTAGAGCGTGAAAGGATATCGCGGACAAAATGTACACAATATTTTTTGTGCAGCTGTAAAAAATACGTAATAGGGGACTACAGCGCAATTAATTTAAGAGAAATTAGGAAAGAATATTGAAAGTATATGCTTAATAATGAATATTAATAAAGAAATAAAACGATATAATTGAAATACTTTGTAAATAAGGGGGTTTTTGTTACAGCAGCTCGTCACTCATATGAATTCCATGTATAGTATTTTGATTGGCGACTCAAAGACGGCCTATAAATATATAACGAATACCCAGTTAGGGAGAGGAGCCTATTACCAATGGAAGTAGAAAAATTCAAATAGCGGAGACGTGGCTATCAGTCCAGTAGGTACTGCAATTCTCAAACAGTTTTTATTTGAATATAAATATTTTGCAATAAACTTAATAATTTAAATACACTTCCAATTATAAATCGTGTAGAATTGTGCAGTATAATAATATGCTTTTATTTTTATAAATATAATTTAGAAATAGTTTATATTTCGAGAACATTTAGGTCCACGAAGAAAACAGTTTGATATAAAAACTTATATTCGTGACGTCACATTTATATTTTTAAATTTCGTAAGACTATAACTCGCTTATTAATAGGAATTTTTCACCGGATTTTCACCGACGGTCTTAATTTAACTTTTGCGTTCAGATGAAATTATATTTAAAAAATGGTGGAATCCTCTATTACGAATTTTATTAATTTTCAGCAGTTTCATTATAAATAGGAAGTTAGCTTTCAAGGTGGCTATGGGATTAACATTTAATAAACAAAACCATGCAATTCTCATGTGTGAAAGTGATTATTTACCTAATTTCGCAGCTTCTACCATGACAACGGTCGCGAAATCCAATTTCGCGGCTTATATTGCGGCTGCGAAATGCTTATTTCACAACCGGTTGCACAAAAAATAATTTATATAGTAATTAAAAATCACCCTTATTAAACTGATAATTTCCATGATTCATGCCTTAGATTTCAAATTCGTAGAGCATACAAAATCTAAAATTAATGACGGATGATGGTCATCCTCTATTACTATCGGATCCAGAAATTTATAAACCATGCACTTATGATTTGAAATAATTACATCTAGTAATTTATCATTTTAGTTTAGCAGGAACATAATTATATTGATCCATATTTAATAAATGTAAATAATTCATAAATCTTATAACCTTAGTGTCATTTAGACAAATGTTATTGTAACAATGAATTATGTTTGTTAAGTTTCAACAAGAAAAGCTTTTGAACTAAGTATGAATGGTAATATTAATAATAAATCATGATATTAATAATAATACCTAACTAAATTAAAAGATAATGTTGAAAATTGCAAAATCAATTAATACTCCCTTTAAAATAAATATTTTTTTTCAAATGGATAGTAATAATTTGCTTTGTGGGAGTCTACTTGCGAATAATTGCGCAATAAAAATGGCGCACCGTTCGTATTTACCTAACATACTCGCATGCGTCGTTGATTTGTTTCAACTTATAGAACTGCCCCCATCCGATTTATAAATCTTTCTTTACGATTTAATTTCGTGGCTGTTTTCTTCTCCATAAAATTTAATAGCTTTATGTGTGAATATTGCACTTCAATCAATTTTCTGTGTTTTCTATTTCTTGTAAAATTTAATAATATTCCTTCAATCTATGGATATTATGAGTGTATTTTATCATTTTCATTTTTATCGAATTACTTCTAAATACGTAAAAAATTAATATATTTTTTTAATATTAAAAATATTAATAACTACTGTCTTCACAATAATTTATCATTCATTCAAAACTATTGTTTTGTGTGTTCAGAAAAAATCCTAACTCGGGGTAGGCTATGAACAGGGAAACGTACGTATCTCTGATCATTATTCAATTCAAAAGTCAAGTAGTAAAAATTGATCTTGAAATGAAATTTTAAGGAAAATAGATAATAATGAAGGATGTACATTGCCATTCACTGTTTTCTAATTTATTTCAATTTCTAAAATAAGATTCAAGATGAAAAACTTTGATATCTTTAAATAACATTTTTGACAATTTCTCAAGTCGACATCTACACTGGGATTCTGAAGCTCAGCGTTAATTAACTTCTGGCGTTAACGAAAATTATCTCTTATTTTGACAATTGTAGTATTCTGAAACTCAGTCTTACTTAACGTTAAGGCTATTAGTCGGCGTAAACGTTAAGTAACGCTGAGTTTCAGAATACCACAACTGTCAAAATCAGAGTTAATTCGCATTAACGCCAGAAGTTAATTAACGCTGGGTTTCAGAATCCCAGTGCTAATTAAATACTTTTAAATTGACATGCGTTTCTTTGTTCATAGCCTACTCCGACTCAGGATTTTTTTTGAACACACTGTAGGTACAATATATGATTTTTATATTACATTTATATTGATGTTACAAAAGTGTCCTTTAAAAATATAAATCGTCCGAATACCTTCATCTTGTGATCAGGGGCGTATTAAAAAGTATTTTGCTAGGCATTCAGTTAATTCATATAGAAAAACAGTATTTAAATCTTTATTTGGTGGCAGGGGGTTGGAAGACATGTTTATTCATTCGGGCGGACCCGGACCGTGTTTAATGTCTCTCTCTATTATCTGATACCTCCATAAGACAAATTCAAATCGCTAAGGTCAACTGTGAGAACTTGCAGGATTTAGAGATCAGAGCACAGATGGAGCATTATAAATTAGATAGATGTTTTAGATTTTACGGAAGAGAATTCTAAACACTTCAAACCTAAAATAGTCCCTAGATTAACAAAGTAGCGCGTTTCATTAGCCATGTGTATTAGCAATTTGGAGCCAAAATGGCGAACTGTTTAATTTATTTAAAATGGCTTCTTGCTTTGTAATATGTTTCAAGAATAAATATTAAAATGGTTTTTGACTATTTGGAATACTACGTGAAAGAAAAAGAAACGAAATTTGGTGTAACTGTATAAGAAGAACTAATTGTCGGATCTGTCAGTTATTTGTGAGGTTCGTTCGTTTTCGAATTTATTGTTCGGTAAAGTCAAAATTAAATTTTTCATTTTCGCGATACTTTAGTAATCTAGGGACTTTAGCATAGAGTTAAAATTGTATATAGAGGGAGCGTGAAGCATAGTTTGTTGGCAATGACCATGATGCTTAGTGACGGAAGGGGAATGGAGCATCGGTCATCTTGTACTGGTCAAATGCTGCAACCGAATACATAGTAAACTGTCGTTTTTATTATTCAAATTTACTAAATATGGCCAGAAAAGGTATTTAAACACAAAAGTTTAAGGAACAAATTCGAAATAGCACACATCAACGCAAGAAAAAAGCATAAAAACTAATCAGAAATGGACCAGTACAAGATGTCGGACCATTCCTCGCACGGCTTGTGCTCGCTCCATTATATACTCTTAACTCTATGGACTTTAGTACATAGGTCGTTACCTATGTGCTGTGTACTATACCGGGTGACTTAGGCCAACCGACACATGGGGGATTAACATGGAAAATCAGTTAATTGGGAATAGTATCTCCCCAGTGCAAGATATTAAGTTGAAATTTTATATGCTTATCCGGGGATACTATTTCTATGGATAACATATCAAATCAGTCAGTTTACATGTGTTATATTAGAAGAAATTAAGAAAACTGTAGAATTTCCAGGATTATTCCTCATATTCCGAAAAAAATAGTTTCTAAGCAACATTTCTGATAGTATGGTGGTAGCAAGTGCGCTTGGTAATAAACAAAATTCAAAATAATTTTTATTATTAATATATTTTTTACCTTTCATTAATATTTAATAAAATAGATACGTTGTACGTAACACAACTTATTTATTTTATAAAATATAAATCGCACTAATTATAACTGTAAGAATTAAAAAATTACAACAAATATTCAAAAAGACCGCCATTTTGTAATAAGCAAATCCGAGACGATCTTAACATTGTTGTCTCACTTTGCTTAGCTGATGTCGATTTGAAATAACGCTGCGCTGTCATTCCTTATTGTTTTAAGATCTTCTAACGTAGTCAATTCATAATGGTCGTAAATTTTTGATTTTAAATGACCCTAAAGAAAAAGTCTAAGGGGTAAGAGATCTTGCAATTAATTGGTTCATTTAAACAAATCCATAAAATTTGTTGTAATGAATGTGATTCAGATTTCACAAAATATACTTTATCATTGAAATAATATTTATATTTTATTAAATACCAATAAAAGATAAAACATATTAAGGATAAAAATTATTTTGAAAAATAAAAATTAAATAAAGTATTTGCTGTCGGCTGGTTCTAAACCTCACTTTCCAAATTTTGCTTATTACCAAGCGCACACGCTACCTTTAAGTTATCAGGCCGTTGCTTGGGAACTATTTTTTCCGGGATATGAACAACAGTTCTGGATATTTTCTTAATTTCTTCTATTATTACGCATGTAAATTGACTGATTTGAAATGTAATCCATAGAATTTGTATCCCTGGATGGGCATACAAAATTTCAACTTAATATCTTGCATTGGGGAGATATTTACAATATACTGATCCCCTATGTGTCGCTTGGCCTAAGTCATCCGGTATGCTGTTTTTTCCGAAATTGTTATTAAAAGTACATCATTCAATACCAGTGGCCGCGGTTCCTCCAGTAGGTCATTTGGTCAATGATTTTCCAAGAAAGCAAAAAAGGAAAGGCAAAGGAATAAATATAATAAAATATTTTGAATTTAATAATTTTCAATAAAGTTAGTTAGCGTTGCTTGTACACATCACAGCTATGTTGAAAGCAATACACCGAATGGTGAGAGGGCGCGCGCTGCTTGGGTCACATCAAAATTGTGACGACGTTGTGTTATATGCTGTGTACAGAGTGTAACAGAAGTAAGTACATTAAATTTAACCAGTAACAGAACTCGTCGAGAGCAACAATATTTCTTAGTAACTTTTTTTCGAAATCCTAATTTATATTTTCCAAAAAATACTTCCAATTTATATATGTATATATATATATATATATATATATATATATATATACATATAGGATGTAACATGTTACAAAAATTAGTACCATTTGGTCGTTTGTGCTTCTAAGGTTGTTGCTGAGCGTGAAGTTTGTAACCACTTTTAAATTGTTACTAACTGATGATAATGAACGCTTGGGGTTGCTATGTATTTTGTAAAAGCACAATTAAGCACGAACAAAGCACAAACGTTAGACATCAATTTGGTCGTTTGTGCTTTTTAGTGGTTGTAATTTCAAGCACCTTGTTTTTCATACTACCTTTTGTATTACAGTAATTTTATGATTCTATTACATTTTTTTAAAATACATGTCAAATATATGACTTGGCTTGTTTTATTATGTTGATAACGCTTCACGTTATGGATGATATTTCATCGTTGGCTGAGAACAATTTGAGGTTATATGTTATTCATCTGTCAGTTTTGAAAACATTCTTACCACCTCTAGAAAGCGAAAAGCGCCTAATACAGTGCGTCTATAGATCTTCATAACGACATAAAATACAAATACATACAAATCTAGAGCACAAAATATTTCAGATATAAAATGTTACATTTAAACCTTTAAATATAATTGTATGAAAACACCGACTGCAACAAATACCACTATCCATTTCTAACTCGCTAAACAAGTGTATAGGTACTAACTATCGTATTAACGCTATGCAAAGCAATAATATTGATTATAAATGAATATGCAATATATATGATTCAGTTTAATTAATTTAAAATTTTGTTATAAAAAAAATATGAAATATGAGGTAATGTAAAGGGGTCTTAATTAAATTCACAGCGAATATTCTCAGCATTCTGTATTACTGTATTTTACTGAGGGTGACGGTAAGAACATTTGCAGCTTGCTAGTTGCCAGCGAAATGCTTCCATTTGTTAATAGTTTATTACGAGCATTTGGTACAAGATGTAGTATCTAATAATTACATATAATTTAAATCAAATCTTGAGATTTATCAGATGCATTTATATTAATTAAATAAATCACTGATCGCTCAATAACTATTAATTAATTAATTATAATAAGACCAGTTCGAAAAATATAGTACGAGGCGAGTAAAATACAGTGTATGATTATAAACAAATTTTCAGAAAACATCCTGATCTGTAATATATTCTAACATATAAAAAACATTTATTGTAAAATTAAATTTTTAAAGTTTCCCGCAGTAATTTTTACTCAAAATTGAATTTGTTATCAAATGCTTTATTATTATATCTAGCAATTCTAAATAAGTTACTATCGAGGTTATTATTAAACCCGCATTCGTAGAAACTGAAATTTTATGGAGCACTTTACGGGAATATAACGTAGCAAAAAGAATATATCTTGTGCATCCTGCAACGACAGAAATGCGAAATAATCTCAGCTTCAGCCTTTACTCGGAAATTGTATGGCGCCTGAAGCTTCTAAGCTTTTATAACAGCAAAGGTGGCGAAAGTAGTATAGTAGAATAATTAAGAATTGTTTTCAATGAAAGTGCATTATGCATTTTACTGCTTGCATTTTAGCGTTAAAACTTTGATCATAATTAAATTTAGTTCATTCATTTTTGGTCTACATTCAGAGTCTGTGTGAAAATAGTTATTTAAATATTAAGGACAGTCAGTGCTTCCTATCGGTTGAGGATGATTTTGTAGACCACGACTTCGTCTCGATCTCCAATTCATCCGATACAGTAGAAGAACATTATTCTGACCTGATTAAAAAAATATGATTGTTATTTTTAAAGCAAGCTTAGGTCGTTGTTTTTATTTAGAGTCCGTTCGATGTAAGAATATGCCCATATTTTAGATACGTCCATCAACAAAATGTGGCGTGGCTAATACAATAGACTTAGCGTCCCATTGCTTTGCAAAGCTGCTCGTTGCTAAGATGAGGCGCTAATTTTGACTACTGCGCGGCCACAAAGTAATGGTTTATTCATGACTCGCCTGGCATATTCTCACAGCGAACAGACTGTACTTACCACCTCCCCTTCCTGTGATATGAATCACTTACCGATCAGTAATGTGTAAATAAATCTACTGTCTTGGAAACTCTATTGGTAAACATTTAAAAAAACGGATCGTGCAAAAAATATATTTCGAAGTAACAATTTATAGCATTATTGTGCTTGTTCTGCTGCCCCAGAATTCAATCCGATCGACATTAGACTTGAAAATTATTTTCAAATAATACAAGAGTGATCCCCATGGTTCACTTTTTACGACAATTTTGAAAGCCAATAAGCCAATAAGATTAGATTATTGCTGGAAGCTAATGTCAATGTCCTGATCCCATTAGATTTTGTGTAAATATTTTCATGTTGAAACATTCAAGTAAAGTATCACTTCCGGTATATAAATTTTATCCAAAATCTAATATGTTATTCCCCTTAATATAAGAGTCTTAAATACCAAATTTGAAAAGATTTGGAACATATTATAATAGTTTTCACAAAAATCTGTTCAGGGCTTCAAGTAAAGAAGTACATCCGGTTTATCAATAAATAGCCAAAATCTAATATGTTGTTCCACTTCTTATAGGTCTTAAATACTAAATTTGAACATATTTGGAATATATTATAATATAATTTTCACGAATATTTGTTTAGAGCTCGAAGTAAAGCATCACTTCCGGTTTATTAATTCTATCCAAAATCTAATATGCTGTTTCCCTTAACAAAGAAGTCTTAAATATTACTAATTTGGAAAGTATTGTATTACATTATGATATATTTTTTCCCCGACCGACGCCAAATATTTAGAATTTTAAATGGCATAAAATTGACTCCTGTGGTGCACTCTCCACGCCAGAAATAAGTGCCCATGAGGTGACGCCTGGTAAACGCCCGCACGGTATAAATATGGCATCATCATTACCGATATCTGGGTACAAAGCAGATTGGCGCACCTAGCAATGGGTAATATGACGTGATGATATATTTATTTATTTATTTTTATATTTTTTACGAAAATCTGTTCAGAGCTTCAAGTAAAGTATCACTTCCGGTTAATCAATTTTGGGCAAAATCTAATGTTATTCCCCTTGATTTAAAAGTCTTAAATACACACGCACACGCACGCACGCGCGTACACACACCCACACATCATCGTAAAAATAGTAAAAATGTATTGTGGGGACCCTAATTCGTGCTTATTTACTGAAAACTCACCACGAATTTTTGGACCGATAACATTACCTCCCTTACCTACGATATGACGAGAACTAAAAATAAATAATAATAAAAAAAATAAAATATGATTTTTGTATTATCTTATTTGTTTCATTTAAACTAAAAATTAAAAAAAAGGTTTTTCCTTGGTGTTTAAATAAGACTGCAACTAAATTGTTCTTATTGGCTAAATAATATCTTAATTTTAAGTGGAATGTACGGAATTTGAGATTAAATACATCCAAATACCTAATCTGTTTGGAATTGAAATAATTTTAGCAATTATCTGCATTATTCAGATGTATTTAACAAGTTTGTAACTCAAATAGGTAATTAATTCGAACACTGCCCCATGAATTCTTATCGTAATAGCGTGTGTTGGAGTTGTTTGCAACATTATAATTTGAACTTTATCTAGAAATAAATAATAATATATTGATAATTAATGTATTTGTAGTTTTGTTATCTAATAAACATTATATTTATAAATTTAATAAAAACTACATACAGTGGATTTCACCCAATTAGAAATTTTCATTATATTATATAAGTCGCATAGATTATAATAAATAACATATATCAGTACTTACTCGTAATATTAAGCTAATGAAACTGGACTGAAATTTTTCTTCGAATTAATTAATCTTAGTACTTATTTTGTTATTTTATTTTAGATAACTATTTAATTGCTGGATAAAACTGTTCTGTGCTGTCTGTTTAATAAACAAGTGTTGTCACCTCCTGAAAGGCGATGAGGGCGCAATAAAACAAAAAACAGTCATGGAGCGGGGGCGGGTGGTAAACAAGTATGTATTAAGCGCGACTAGGATTTATCCAGCAGCTCAACTAGCTTTACCAGCCAAATAAAACACTCAAACTTATTCTACAGTAAACTAAACTGCATGTAGGTAGTGAGACGACATTTGCAATAAAAAGTTAATTACAAATAATTACGCAGTAAATTGAATCATGAATGTAACACAGCTTTACACTGTACTTCAGCATGTCATTATGTTTTATTTATTTACAACATATGCGGTTTTTATCCTTTTTACAACATAAAGGCTAATGCAAAGATTACTGTAAAAGTATGACTTTTAGATTAGATTAGAAATAGTTTAAATTTGTTGATTAATGTTTAAGGAAGGGAATACAAATATGAATTAATTATTATTATTATTTATTAATTATTATAAAAATGTTTACAAACAATTATAATACAATACATGACATACATTACATTACATTTTCTAGCAATATCCTTTTTCTATATGCGAATTATTATAAATTGTCTATGAACAAGTATTAAATAAACACTGAATTGGTTCATATATATATATATATATATATATATATATATATATATATATATATATATATATATATATATATATATATATATATATATATATATATATATATATATATATATAGTGCAATATTCATTACATAAAAATTTGGTAGAAAAGTACATGTTAAAATGGATCAAAATTTAACACGAATTTTTTCATTACATAACAAATTGTGTGAAATATGCAAACACTACACCAAAGATTTTTTTTACCTATGTTATGTTAAAAGAAATATGTATGAATGTATTATAAATAAAAAAGAACAATGTGTTCAATGATAATATGAACACCGGACACCAATTGTAACGTTTTATTATTTGGGTGAAGTGTAAAAATCAAATAATTATTATTAGTTAAAATAGATGTTTATTAAAACGATAAACAACTATAAAAAGATAATAACAATGGCGTTTACCATGGTTAAAAAAAATTAAATACTAATTTAAGACTATGAATATAATTATTTACTTAAACACAAAGATTATTTATTTAAACAATTAACACGACTATTTAATTTCATGCTATTTATGTCACTATTTATTTATATCATATTCAACTGCCCCACTTCCGACCTCCACAGCGTCTGTATACTTAACTGCTCGGACATAATTCACTCCTTTCAACTCTACTAATTGACTGCCTTCCAGGCCGAGCTGCGTCGGTTATATAGCTGCCCTAATACTTTCCGAAACTTTCTATCAACGTCTTGAACGATAGAACAATGCACGGGTAATGACCCTTATCTCCCCTTTGTTTATAGAGCTGCCCGCTTACGCGCCACGCCTGTGAGCAGTGATTATTACGTGATTGCTTTGTGAGTAGTCTCCGCCCACCTTCCAGACGCTTCTATTATAAGTTTCGCATGCGCAGGCCGTAAGTAATTTCACTAATTTCGCCGAAATTTGGGTTGCGGAGGAGCATGCAAAATATTAAGTAGCGCCGCTGTCGAATGTCATATTCAAATTTGGAATAATTTTCTTTCTTTAAATGCGTTAGTAAGGTAAAGATGAAGCTATTAGACATAAGTATCGAAGATTGAATGTAGGAAACCATAAGTAAAAGAGAGATAAACATAAAATTACTTGTTATTTTGTGGTTCAGAAATCAATGACGTGAGGGTCAAGTGACAAATTTCAGCGTTTATACACAAAAACGAGGAAGCAGATCAAACAGCGAAGGAAGCTATGCAGGTAGAAGTAACCAACATCCCCATTCTCATCTCAGACTTCCTCAAATTAATAAATAAACACTGGGACGTACAATTTGAGAAATATAATAGCAGACAAATCGATTAATGTAAACAACAAAACGGACCAAATAAAAATTACTACGAATAGGGCACAGACACATAATGACCAGAATAGAACCAGAAAAAAGTAGTACCTGCAACAAATATTGACAGAACACATTCTAATACAATGTCCTAAATTTGCAACATAGCGCATGCTAAACAACATATTACCTATCTTAGTAGAAGCCCTGGGATACAATACAAATCACCTAACCAATACAATAAATTTTCTCACAGATACCTTTTCATTACAACACATATAAAAAGAAATATAAAATATTATTTATTATTTCTACAACATATTGTATAAACTAAACTAATGTGCCGGGTGCTAATGACCATGGCAGTCGATATATTTTAATCAAATATTGTTTTTAAGAGACTTTTTTAAATAAATATATTCATGTCAGTGCAGGCTGTACCAGGACGAGCTTACGCTATCGTTATTTTAAAAACTACTCAATATTATTTTATGAAATTTGGTATCTAGTTCTCCACATGCAATCAAAAAAATTACACATGATCAGCTACTTCCGGCGTATTTCAATTATTTTGATATTTATTCTAAAAACGGCCACTTTTTATCACTCTATATTTCGAGAATAGAGTCGTATTTCTATAATATTTAAAAACAATTTTATAATGAAAGCTTTTATTTATACTAATATAAATAAATAATTGACAATTTTTGAAAATTGTTATTTGCAAGTCGATGTAAAGTTTAAGTTCAAAGAATTTAAAAAACTCAAGTTCTTTAAATGGAACACCCTATTTTTTATTATTGAAAATAATTCTTCGTAAAAATAGGCGTAGTTTGTGTAGCATGTCTTATGTTGAAAGTTGAGTTTATGAGTTGAGTTTTTTGAACTTTTTGAACTTCAACTTTACATTGACGTAGAAATTACATTTTTAAAAAATTGTCTATTATTAATTTATAATAGTGTAGACAAAATCTGTCTTTATAAAACTATTTTTACAAAATATAGAAATTCATTTCCACTCTCGAATTATAGAGTGATAAAGAAATGGCCGTTTTTAGAGAAAAAATCAGAAAAGTTGAATTACGCTGGAAGTGGTTGACAGTGAAATGTTTTTATGGTTTCATATATTAAATTTTCTACTGAATTCAATGGTAAAAATAAAAATATAGCATTCCATTTAAAATAGGAAAGTTAGGGTCTACTTCCGGTTAAACCAATGCTTTTAAAATATTTTAGTTGAAACATGCATGTCGGAATACTACTAGATACCAAATCTTGTAAAATAATATTGAATATCTGATTGATTGAATCCGTCGTTGACACTAGGTGAAACATTTTAAACAGGCAGACAAGTTAATAAAAAAATCATTTTTTAGTATCGCTACGTCGACGACATATATCTATTTAACGGCACGCACAGGTATTGAACACAATTAAAAGATTTTCTAAATTCCTTCCACATATCAATCCAGTTTACTTTAGAATAAGAGATTAATCGCCAACTAAATTTTCTAGATTACAATTTCACATCATGACAATTTATTTCAATTTAAAATATATAGAAAGGACACATAAAGCGATAATATAATACCAAATTGTTTCAATCACCCGGAAAACATTAAAATGTCTGCATTCAACTGTTTTATTCAGAGACTAGATATTCCTTTATCGAAAGAAAATTTTACAGATGAATTAAACAAATAGCTATAAATAACGGATATAACGAAAATATTATTGACCGATTATTTAGAAAACAGAATCAAAACTTCGGTTTTAAAAAACTTTTATGCCGTATAACATAGTTCTAACAATAAGTATTTCTCACGATTCAACTTTGTAGGCAAATTTAATAGAGATATCAAAAAGAAATTCAGAGACACCAATCTGAAGCCGGCCTATTACAATAATAACACTTTAAGTAAGCTGATAAACAATAAAACGTACAAAAAATGTTCTAAATAAATCAGGTGTATGAAATCCAATGTGACCAATGTGAATATAAATATAGGTATTGGTCAAACGGGTAGAAGTTTCCTCATTAGGTTTAATGAATATACAAGATCTTGGAAAAATAAAAAATCAGATTCTAAACTAGTCACACATTTTATGGAAAGTAATTATAATTGTTCAATTAAAAACTTGAAAATTGGAATCATTTGAAATAGACAAAGCCATTAAACGTAATGAAAACCTGATGAATGACCAAACATATGTTCCCCACTCGGATATTTTGGAAATATTATCAAAAGGGAATTTTTGTTGATCCCTTAGAATGGTATTTCCAAGACCAACAATAATAGTTTATAATCTTATACCTGTGTTTGTATAATAGAGTCATGTAATTCTCTTGTATATTTCTCAGTCTTCTGAAGATGGCGTAAAAGCTGAAATCACGATAAAGATAATAAATGCTAGTTGGTGAAACTTAGCCAAGTGTTAATTATTTTACGTAATATTGAATAGTTTTTAAAATAACGATAGCGTAAGTTCGTCCTGGGACATCCTGTATACGCAGTAATTTCTACAAGTTGTATTTCATTTTACAATGTTTTTTTTTAGGTGTCTTCTGTCTATTTATTTTAGTTTAGCAGTTAGTTTAGCCTAAGTTTTAATTAAACTGTATTGAGATATCTAAAGATTTTTATATATATTTAGTTTTCATTTATTTTGTATTCACGAATATCATATTCTAGTTATATTTAATCTTTCAGTATTAGTCGATAACAAATAAAGTAGAGTTCGCACCACCTTCGAAATAGTAATTAACGTATCAAGGTATAAGGACAATAACGCCTGAGGTCAACAGTGTACTTTTCGAGGGCCTCTGGCCGAGATGTGTACGTTGATCGAAGGCATTAATGTCCGTTTAATTCCCGTGGTGCGTTCAACCTTTAACGTCCGACTATAGTTTTTAATATTCTACGGATTACGGAGCAGAAAGTTTTAATAAAATTTGCGGAGTAGATAGGCTATACATACATTTGCTTGTTTTTTAGTCTTTATCCCAGTATCAATATCAATTTATTGACATTACCATAGCAACAACTCATAACACGCGTGATGATAATAATAACCTACCAGTCGGACGTTATAGCTATTAACATACCCAGGAATGTTATGTATATCATAACTGCCGCAGATGTAAGTTTGAAATCCGAGCTCATAGAGCAAGGATTTTAAGACATCTAAGGCTTGTTATAATTAATAATATCCGAGCTTTGTTCAATAGTTTATCAGTTTCAGAAAATTAAGACATTGATAAATATCATTTTTTTGAAATTCTCCCATTAATGCTACTTTCAGATTGGTATGGTTAATAGAACAATTATTTTGACATATGTAAATATGACAAATATTTAAATTATGTGCTTTATTCCTTATGTTTCTTACTTTAAAATAAAGTAGACCGTATGTAGAACGATAGGCTAATATTATCTGTCAAAGAGCATTATATTTTCATATTTTTTTCATTTTGTAGACCCTTGTTGAGAAGTCTTTATGGTAATAATACAGTTATTACTTAGTTACCAGCTTACTTTTGTACATGTAAACAATGAAATAACATCCCGAAACCGGTAAATAAATTTTATTGCTTGTTGTTCTTTTTAAAAAATTGTCTATTTCAAGCAGTAAAATTGAACTTTCCGAAATTGATACGTAATATATACTACTAAACAGTCTGCTGCTACTGCTGTATTCAGTATTGTTTCACTGTCTCCAAAATTTTGACATAAATATCTCATCGCGAATCTCTTTTATAGATTGCCGAAATTTATAATTTCCTATCTCTACCCATACTTGCTGTAGGATGTATTTCCCTACTGAGCTTTCTATTTGATATTCAAAATCAGTATGCGTTGTGTAATTATTTAGTTTTGCAGTGATTTGTGCTAGCATGTAGAGACTTAGGGATGCATTAATCTTCTCATTAGAACAGCAAGACTGTAAGCCATAGCGTACATTTTCATCAATTAGTATCCTATCTGACGCGATAGCATACTAGTGATAATTGTATTTTATGTGGATGGAATTTTGGTATAGTTAATTAGGATTAAATACGATATTAATTAGTGCAGGATTAATTAATGTTAGCATACATGCAATTGATTTATGCCCGGTTACATCTTACATCGCTGACACTTATATTTTAAGTGTTCTTTATATTGACAATTTCGTATCGAACGAAATGTCAAATGTGAATATTGCTGCCAAAATTTCGATTTACATTTTTTTGTTTAAGTCTAGCTTAAAATTTAATTGCCTGGGATGCAACTGGGCATATACGTACTTCCCAAGTTATGAACAATACTTACTACTATTAAGATTAAATTTCCAATTACAATCGAGCTTTGAGATTAAAAAGCAGATCCAGAATTTGTTTTAAGCGTGCTACGATAAATAAAAGAAATTTATACCTACTTTATTTATTTAACTGTATTTGTTACACGTTGCACGCAATATGTCCAGCATTTTGAGAATGAAAGCAGAAAAAAAATTTCATTGTTCTTGATATAGTCCATCTATTTTCGTTAGTGCTTGTTTTCTAATAATATAATGTAAGAATGCTTTTCTTTCATAGAGCAGGGATTCCGTGTGGGGCTGATATCAAACTCCTGGGAAGTCAATAAATTTTTTAAAGAAGTCGCTAAACCTTTATGGGGTCGCCTGGGGATCGAATAACCTTTACCAGGGCTGTGCGTCTACGCGTAACTATGATAGATTATTGGAATGCGTAAACAACGTAAATAATGATGTTAAATGTAGACAATGCGTAGAGAATATAAACTATGTAAACTTTGTGTATAATGCATATGCGCAATAACGAAATACACCTCATTTCTCATTTAATCCGACAGCCCGTTGAAAATTAGTGATTAAAATGGAAATCAAACGAAAATTTTAAAAAGTTAAATTTTACTTGAAGCATGCAAGACAAATACAAAGCACTATGCTTGTTTAAAAATCTTATCAAAATGTGTCTCGACTTGAATTCCAAAGGTAAATAAACTAATTGTCTTAAATTAGCCAATAATTTTGTTTGTAATTACACTATTTTCGATTTTTGTTTTTATTTTTGTTATCTGGAATAGTAGTTAGCAACCCAACAAAACTGATTCCCAGTCCAACAACTAGTGTCGTCTATTGGTTACAACTTAAAATACTAGCTTAACTATTTAATAATATGATGTATGGTACTTTCAACCGCTTATTCATATATACCTTGTAAATTAATCAGTAATAGTAATATTATTTTTAAGCAAACAAAATAATTATAACCACATGCGCGTAAAAAAATACAAATTTTAATCACGTAAACAACATCATTGACGTATTTTAGGAAGCATAGATTACAGATACAACCCTCACCTTTAGGGGTTTTTCGGGATGTGTGAACTATTGTGGTCCTCTGGGAGTCAGTTATATAAACTCTATGTTTTATTGTTAATTTTATCAATTTATTTTACATTTTATTAAAAATTTATTTCCTCTATTTAAAGTTCAACTGGTAAAGTCGAAATTTCTGTTGAAGATAATAAATAAGGTTTTTGAAAAGAATAATTTTTTTGCAAAAATAAGTTGACAATTAATAAATTTTAATTTAACACTGTTTGCTTGCGTACTCGTTCTAAAGTGAAAGAAAACAGGTTGGGTACCACTACCAAAGATTATAAACCAATGTCGACCTACTCTTTGACTTCATAACTCGAACTTTAACACTGTTAAAATTTGATTATCGTTACGATTGCAAATGCGTTAAATGTTTTGTTCAAACAGCATAATATAATATTATTGATTATTTTTTGGTGTTGTATCTTAAATGTAAATGGAACAAAAAGGCATTAAACATGTAAAAAATATAATATTTTAGAATATTTGTATTAGTAACATCCGTCACATGTGTATCGTAATTGGTATATATCATTCCAGGGTCGGCTTTAATCCAGAAAAAGGCTCTTGGGAGTCAGGAAGGTTTGAGAACACGATATGAGCGGCAATGGCAATGTTGTATTTAAATTCAGCCAGCATTAACAGGGCTGCACTTTTGGGATAGAAGGGTATGCAGGCAGGGTAATTCGTATGCTGGAGGAATGGAATTGAAGACGGAATAAGTTTGTTTTTTAACAAGTTCCTGATGAAGAGTACAGAGCTGAATGTGAAGTGTACAAACAAGAATACTAAAACATAACTCTTGATTCTGTCTAAAACTTCAAAACATTTTAGCCTACTTGCACTGTTTGTGTCACTTCTTTTCCTAAATAAAAATTAATTTTCACACATAACATAACACCTTTTACTGCAATGGGAATTTATGATTATAGAATTTAGAATAATGCGTTCTGAAGTAAGCTCTTTAGACAAAGACAACAAACTCGGAGATAGAGAGAGTTAAGTATTAACATGACCTCATCCATAGAATTTAAAACAGTATTCAGATGTGTAGGATAATTTTGTTTCACAAGACAAGATTTCTTATCTTGCTAGGCTACTTCTTGTCTTGCGTTACTCGTGCAAACAAAAGTCATGTTTTGCTTGCAAGCTTCTTGCATATATTTCATGTTGCATGTTTCCGCGTAGGGTTATAGGTTCTATGTAATCATTTGGTATAAAATTAAATATAGATTGAATAATATTTTGTATTTTTTTTCTCTAAAACCTATTATAAAAAATCTGATATGGACACCACACGAATTCCTTGAACGCAAGACCAATATGAAGTTCCCATTTTTATTAATAATGTGAAATAAAGTATTATTATTATTATTATTATTATTATTAATATTATTATTATTATTATGGACCCAATTATAAATTTACCCGTATTTAACGTAATTTGACATTAACATCTATTTTATTTTTTTGTTATTTTTTGTCCTAATCCATAGCAAGCTTCATTACAAAAACCAAAAAGTATATGTTTTAAATATACATATCTCGCTTATACAAAGGGCTAATTTAATTATACATGATGTGCTAGACGCAGAATTTAATTCTCTAAGACTTTTATTTGAAGCATTTATTTCTAAAATCAAAATGAAACCATTTTATTGAAGAAAAACTGTTAACAACTTTAGGTAATATATCACTTCCGGTTAGCCTGTTTTAACCAAAATCTGCTATGTTATTACAATTGACATAAAAGTCTTATATACCAGATTTGAAAAGTTTTGGATTATATTTTAAAATAGTTTTTCGTTAAAATCTATTATAGGCTTCAAATAAAGTACCATTTTTGGAAATTACGTAATGACCAAAAAAGAAGGTGCACAAGTAGATGTTATAGCAGACGTAAATACAAAATTTCAACTTTCTACGGCTTACCGATTTTGAGTTATGCGAGATAAGTACGTAACGACGAAAATAGTCAAAATGGATTCAGGGATGGTCAGAATGGATATATTTCCGTTGAAATCTGAAAACCGAAATTTTTTGCGATTATAATACTTCTTTTACTATGTACAAGGAAGTAAAAATCTGATGCGTTTCATGTAAATTCGTTACAAAAAGTTTCTTGCACGAAATTACATATTTCTACGAAAAATTATTACAAGAATATAAGGCGTAAATTATATTTGAAACTAACATCTACCAACTAGTAATATTTACTACTGCCCCTTTCACACTGGACCTGTAAGATAGCTGGACTTAAAGATCTATGATTTTGAACATTGCTAGATGTTCACACTAGATATGTAAGTCGTTAGTGTTGCCATCGATATTGTTAGTTTTGAATATAAAATTTGGTAGGTATCAAAATTTGGTGATGAAAATGACAGCTGTCAAAAATAGTGATATAAATTGTGGAAAATAGAAATGGGTCGAGCAGGCTTTGACATTAGTTCAATTCTAGAAATAGCAATGTTATATTCTTTGTTTCGAAGATTTTGAAGAAGAAATGACAATGCATATGTATTTTCTTTATATATTACATGTATGTATTTACTTTATATCAAATTGGAGACAAATGACTAAATAAATTTTAAAAATAATAACCTTTAATAGTATGACAGTTATAGTCAGCAGTTTTATGTTGGTAGCGAATACCAAGTGACTGCCCTTTAAGACGAAAATTTTTGTCTTAAAAATAGGCGAATAAAGAGAGTGTCTGGTCGTTTACACTAGATTTTTAAGTCCTCCTCACTTAAACATTCTAGTCATAGCTTAAACATCTAATGTGGAAAGAGTAAACTACTGTTTATAATTCTTTCTCTGTTTCAAAATTAGAATGTCACATTGTAGCACGCATATTGATGTTAGGAGCTTAATTTTTAAATGATTTTTGGTGATATTTTGTAATATGAGATTGGCTTAACTGCAATAATTAGTGTAAATATCTAGTCAACGGACAGAATAAAAAGTACAAAACACGGTGCCGAATCTAATAATTCTACCGAAAATTACCCTCCATGGAAATAGTCAAATATTTTTATAATAAATAATTTAAATGAATACCTCAACAGAGAAAATAGTATAAAAAAAAGTTACACAAGGCAATTCAAGCACTCGTTCGTTTTGTAACTCGTGTTAAAATACGTCGCCTCCTGTAACTTATGTTGTAATATACTATTATCCTGGTAGAACGAGCGTGGTTTTAAGGTGTGCACCGGTGTAAGCTAAAACCACGTCTATGCAACTTCGTATTTCGGGCCTGGATACCGATTCTTGAAATATGAGAATTTTCTCACAAGGTGACATAAAATTTCATCTCACTCTCATCTCATTTCATATTTTCTCACTTTTTTAATTCCCGAAACAAAGTGAGATATATTTCACCTATCTAAATGGCCATGATTTAGAAAGTGAAATATTTGACATAAAAGTGTGATTTTTGATATTGACATTACTGCATTGCACTCTTCTTTGATTACCTTTACATATTTACCGTGATAATCTTATTTTCATTTTAGCTGGTATTGATGTTGCCATTTGCCATACGCAACTACTTTTTCCAGATTTATTGAATTTTGAGTCCGTAGGTCTCCGTAGTCCGTAGTGTGGTCTGTGTTAGACAGCCCGCGGGCCAAATTTTCTGCACCCCTATGCTTACGAGCGACTAACGTATAGCTAAATTTTCTATATTAACTATTTATTATTATTGCCGTAATCGAACAACTACAAATAAAATGTGTCTTACTACGTATAAACGTATTTGTATTGTACAAGTATATGTAAAATATTTAAATCGGCCTGTAGTTATGATAGCTAAATGAATGTCATTTCCCACACCAAGCTGAATACCCACAAATCAAAAAACGCAAAGTAGTTATTTTTTTGTTGGAATCCCTAATGCTGATCTATGACTTGGTTGTTTGCTTTAAATTGTCACCCAAGCGATCCACTAAATTATTATTCAGCCGAAATAATATTTCAAAAATTTGGTTCGAAAAGTAATTTCTGTATTTTCCAAATGCTTTAAAGCCGCTAGCTACGTCTCTATTTAACATTAGCGAGTTACATTGATTCTCACAACCAAAAAGGTGGGGAGATAAGTTTCACGTAGTGAGATGAAATGGGAAGTAGTGAGACGACAAAATTATTTCAAGAATTAAAGAAAAAATCTCACTACGTGACATGTAACTCACGTGACGTTTTTTCTCACTTCTATCAAATCTCACTGACAACTCACTTTTCAAGAATTGCCCCCCTGATGTACAAATAGCAACGAATTGATGCCGTGAGTGAAACAGTAAATACGTAGATAGAGACAGGAGATAGAGTCTGACCTTCGTGAGCTGTGTTCGTTACTTCGTTAGTGTGACTCATTTCTTGCCGGCTTAAATATTGTGTTGATGGGGTATATGAATAAGGTTTAAATCATTTAAAAATGTTTTGTTCCTATGTGCACCATTGGGTATGATAATAATAAAAATAAAACAAGCGTGTTTTCCGTACCTAAAGACTTAGATTTGTTAGAAAAATGGAAGAGACAAATTCACAGAAAGGACAGAATTTTATCTGTGAAAGACTTTGTTTGTTAAGAAGATATTATAAGAACATGGAGTGATGGAATAAACACGGTGAGTGATAAATTCTGTTTTATAAGTTAATTAAATGATTATATTTTTATAAATAATTTTAGATTCCTTCGGGTCGTTGTAGACTGAAATCGAATACCATCCCATGTATTTTTCCGAAGTGTCCAAAATATATGACAAAAAATACAAAAAAGAGGAGAATTATTAATAAATATTTGCCCTCAAATTCTCCCGAATCTATTGCAATAAAGCCGAAAGTTGTAACAGGTATGTATTTCTTACAATTAAAATTATCAATTCAAACAAGTTATTATTATTTTAGAAATTTCGAATCAGTGTGCTATGATTACACCTGAAGACGAGGAACAAAGTATTATTGAAAATAATAATTCTGGAGAGCAAGATTCATTATTTAGTTTAATTTGGAAATCACAAATAGACATACCTACCAGATTTATGGGCGCAAAACAAAATAACAAGTGGAAATGACTAGTTTTTATTTTTTACTAAATATGTAATGCTGCAAGTTAGACGTCCAATTCCTGAGAAACAAATTGTTCTAAATGAAGATTCTAATTTAAAATATATCGTTTTGAACAACATAATAGAACCTCCAAATAACGATTTAAAATCAAATATTGATAATTTGGATGATTTAATTAAAATTTTAAATAAATTTAACAGTCTGTACTTGTGTAGAGGTGGACCAAATACGAACCATTATTCACAAGAAGAAATATTGAAAAGTAGAACGGCACATGTTGATAAAAATTTTAATATTTGGAGACATAGAATGCTCCAGATTTGAACAAAATTTTAATGAAAGTTGCGAATATTGTCAGTTGTTTTCAAGAAATTTACGGATACAGAAAACAGAGCTGATTTAAGAAAAACAAAAAAAATTGCAAGTAGGAATTGCTTTAAAAAATATTCAAAATTAATTATTAATAATCAAAAGAGAAGAATTAAAAAATTGAATAGTAGTATAAATAATTTGAAATCGGTGATCAACAGCTTTAAAGTTAAAATGAAGAATGTTGAGACTACTAATTTGGAAACCGAATTAAAAAAAAAATATTATTATGCTCATATGTGTTAAATTCGTGTAATTTCAGATATGTATGTATTAACAGCAAAAATTAATCAAGATGTACTATAGGTAAGAATGAGTTGAGGAATTTGTTATTATAAACTTTATTTAAATTTATTGTGACCCTTTGGCAACAGACAAAGGTAGCTAGATCATCAGATCATTGCAAAGTAAATAAAAACTTTATGAGCGAGGATAAAGATATCATGCGATCATAAAATTTTAATTTAATAAATTAGTTGCAATAATTTATTATTATTATTATTATTATTATTATTATTATTATTATTTTAGAAAGCACTGGATGTCAATGTATCAATTTTATTATATGCTAATTTTGTTGTTAAGTTGGCAGAGGTTTATTGGTACCATTCGTCAAACAGGAGGGGCCAACGATCATCCCACATTTATTACATTTTTATAGCTGTATAGGATGTTGAGTATTTATAAAATTATTAAACCTCCAAAATATGGAAATTGTTCACCCACCTATAATGATAATAGTGATAATTTAAGTATTGTAAGTTTACAGGAGTTTCAGAATATATTTAAGACTTTTAATAAAAATAAACAATTTTACATTGGTCAGATAAAGCAAAAATTAGATGAACTTGCTTCTGAAGATAAAGATAGAATATAATGATCACAGTTATTACAAGCTGGAGACTGCGAATTGTGTATTATATTATATCACAGGATTCCTTGTCCACAAATTATTAAAAAGAACAAATTGTAAATTATGCATAGATGCTCTTAAAAATGAAAATAATTATCCTCCTGAAGCTAAAATGACAGATTTTAAAAATAGGGGTTTTTTTAACACATCCCGACCGACGCTAAATATTTCGAATTTTAAATGGCACAAAACTGACTCCTGTGTTGCACTCTCCACGCCAGCAATGAGTGCCCGTGAAGTGACGCCTGGTAAACGCCCCCACGGTACAAATATGTCATCATCATTACCGATATCTGCGAACAAAGCAGATTGGCACACTCAGCAATGGGTAATATGCCGTAATGATATATTTATTTATTTTATTTTTCAAATACAAATATTTTTAATGTTTGTGTATTTGCAGAAAATAATTTATTAAAATTTATTCACTCAGATCAAGTATATCATGAAACAATCTTGACCATAATGGAAAATTATAATTTTACTTTTCCTTGTACTGAACACAAAACATTGGTCTTCTCGTATATTATTCACGAATTTATTATCATGCGAATACGACAATATTATCATATGCAACAAAAAAAATATAAAATCTATATGTAAGGATCTTAGAAAAAATTCAAAACTACTATGTATGTAGTTAGTTTTTTAAAATCTTTATCAATAATTATTAAAATGTAAATATATACGTTAGTTTATATAGTTTTCATTTTAAATAAATAGATTATTTATGTATATATTTTATTTTTATTCCATAATACTCATAACATTTCAGTGATGTAGATAGGCTCTATATGTTGTCTTTCTCTAGCGTCGCTTGTATCTGTTTCGGCATATTTTTGTAGACACATTTGAGGTTCAACCGCCCTCTCCTTCTGTATTGTGCTTCGTGGCTAAAACCAAAGCAACGACTTGGCACATACTTCAGAGTTGTTAACAAAATCAAGGTAGCCAATATGCTGATTAAAATGTACTGACAGCTTTATTCAATAAATTTGGCTTCATTATTTTACAAAATTTGTCGTACAAACAAGTGAAGAAGCAAAACATTACACAATTTTAAATAATGCATTCAAATTTATTAAATATGGGTGTCAATACATTTTCGGTTTAATCAGTATATTGGCAACATTGATTTTTTTAACAAACCTGCTAAGTGCTAAGTCGTTTCCTTCCCAATATGGGATTTTTAAATAAGAAAACGTTAACTAGCGGCGAATATTAAAACTACAAACAGTGGTACAAATTTGACATTTACATGTAACTACTACTACTTATATGACTAAAAAACTCTATTATACATACTTTAATTATAAATAAAAATACTAATAAATGAGAAAATAATACGAAAACTAAAGAAACACAATTGACAGCAATGCTAGGACTACAAATGTCAACAAAAAGTGTACCATTGTTTAATGCAATCAGCGCCATCTCTTCATACTCGAAAATCCTATACCTAACACCGGTGTTAGAACCACGCTCGTGCTACCAGCCATAAGTATAAAAAATCTGACTTGGCCAGCACATGACCTCCCGTCAATTCCATGTTTAAAATAGCAATGAGCTTTAAGGAAAGTATCACTTTCGGTTGATCGTTTGTACACAAAATCTAATTTGTTGTTCCAATAAATAGAAAAATCTGTAATTCTTATCAAATTTTGGATTATA
Source organism: Harpalus rubripes (assembly GCA_963082715.1). Classification (NCBI taxonomy): domain Eukaryota; kingdom Metazoa; phylum Arthropoda; class Insecta; order Coleoptera; family Carabidae; genus Harpalus; species Harpalus rubripes. The sequence goes on along the minus strand of OY720455.1, from coordinate 46,109,558 downwards.
TTATATTATTCTCGAAAATCTGTTAAGAGCTCCAAATTAAGTACCACTTTTATCATATAGGTATAGCCATATCTAATGTTTTAATTTAAAAAGTTTTGCATCATGTTTTACAATATTTTTTCACGAAAATCTATTCAGAACTTTAAATAAAGTATCACTTCCGGTTTATCAAGTGTTGCCAAAATCTAATATATTGCTCCCATTCATATAAAAGTCTTAAATACTAAATTTGACAAGTTTTGGGCTATATTATATTTTTCATAAAAATATGGTTCTCATTAATATAAAAATCTTAAATACCAAATTTGAAAAGTTTTGGAATATATAACATATTTTTGACAAAAATCTGTTGAGAGCTTCAAGTAAAATATCACTTCCGGTCTATTACATTCTAATATGTTACTCTCCTTGACATAAATGTCTTAAATACAAGAATTTAAAAGTTTTGGATTATATTGTAAAATAGATTTTCTTTAAAACGCACGAATTATGTAACCACCCATTATTATCGATGAATCATACGAGGCAAGATCTGGAATATTCCTAATAATATTCTCAGACTGTTTTATCACTATAACAAGACACCGCCATGCGGCGGCAATATTTGTAATGATTAGATTAAGTTAAATAAACTTTATTAAATATTTTTACCATTGTGGAAAGACACAATGAATAACAATAATGTATATTAGATAAGACTAACATATAAAAACCCTTTTATCAAAAAATTAATGTGCTAGTTGGTAATTTGTTAGCCGTAGGCTATATACTATTCGTCGAGAAGCAAAAATAATATTTTTTCAAAAATTACGCGAAGTAAACCTCAAGGTACAATTAGACAAATCGGAATTCTTGAAAACCAAAGTAGAATATTTAGGATTCGTAATATGTGAAAAGGGTCTTAAAACAAACTTTAAAAAGATAGAAGCAATAGAGAAATTAAAAATACCAAAAACAGTAAAAGAAATTAAATCATATCTTGGTAAACTTTCATGGCATGGTACCGTCGATTTATACCAAACTTTGCTAAATTCACAAAACCATTCACAGAGTGCTTAAAGAAAGGAAAAACAATTGATATAACAAAACCAGAATACCAGAAAGCATTCGAAAATAGTAAAAAATTAATATGTAACCCTCCTATCTTAACTTTTCCAAATTTTAAAGAAAAATTCTATTTGACAACTGACGCCTCAGACTTTGCAATGGGCGCCGTTCTATCACAAAGAGAAAACGGTGTAGAAAAGCCAATAGCCTATGCGTCAAAAACTTTTAACAGCGCAGAAATAAACTATAGCACTATAAAGAAAGAACTTAAAGCTATAGTTTGGGCCATAACAAATTTTAGAACTTACTTATACGGACATACATTTATAATACGAACCGATCATCAGCCACTTACATGGCTGTTTAATATGAAAAACAACAACCAAAAACTACTGAGATAGAAAATAGATATATCAGAATACAATTTCGAAATTGAATATATACCTGCAAAAACGAATAAAATTGCCAATTTTCTGTCGACACAACACAAAAACTTTAACACTAATAAGATGACAGGTGATGTCACCGATCCAAAATTATTCGCGCACTGCATATCTAACGATTTACATTTCGGTAAAGGATTACCTAAACAGATAGATGACAAATTTGATAGCAAAAACTTCTGTAAAGATCATAGAACCACCCGAAATCTCATAATACAGAGAAGTTAAAGAAAACAAATAATTCACCTGATAACAAAAGAAAATTATAAACAAAACGTAGATAAGAAAAGACTACAACAAACACTAAAATAATTGCGAGATTATTTAATCAAGAATGATATTTATGAACTAAAGGCCCATTCAGAATAAAAAAATTAGCGGTAGTGTAAGAATTAGTGGCATCGGTAGCGTAAGAAATTTATAGTAAAAATTATTTCTGTTCACAATGAAAAATTATTGAAATTATAGTTTCTAGGAATTTTTATTATAAATTACTAGGGTGCAAGGTTGACAGTTATAGCTGTCATTTGATTTTTGCACAAGAAGCAACTGACATAGATGATGACTTATTAATTACACTTATCCAAAATTATTCCAAAAAAAGAAAATGCGTGGGCACAAATTGCCTTTGAAATAAGCGAAAATGGTAAATTACGTGTTCACTTTTAATTGTGCAAATTTTATTAATAAGTCTGTTTGTTTATATAGCGCAACGTCTGAGGTACACCACAAAATGATCCTTTTTCTATTGCTCATTTTATCTGATGAAATCAGAAATCAGGTGTCAATAAACGTCAAAACTGTCAAAAAATTAAGTGGTAGCGTAGTGGCAACGTAGAAGTTTAGAGATTGCAAACTCCTACCGCTGCCATTGCCACTGCGCCACTACTAATTTTCTTAATTTTTGGATATGAACGAATACATTTGCTATAACGCATTCAATCTTTTACCCAGGCCACTACCACTGCCACTATTTCTACCGCTACGTTAATTTTTTTGTTGTGAATGATACTTAAATGTCCCCTATCTGTCATGTGGCTTAGACAAACTAGAAAAGCGAGACTTACTAAAATATTTAAACAGTATATTTTCGGAAACCAACATACAAGTTAAACTCTACGAACGACCCCAAATTCTTTCTATGACGTCAGACGAGATAACAAACCCCATCGAAACACCAGAGGACAATGACATAAACGCGATAATATATAGCGGCAACGAAAACATTATCAACGGGATAAAATATTTAGACAATAGAATAAATGTCTCACAATATCAACTAATCTTCAATATTGACAACGAAAACGGAATTAAAATAGAAAATCTCAAATTCTCTAAGGAAACAAAACAAAGAATATACATATCAGTCAGGCAAGAAAATCTATATGAAGAACTTTTAAAATTTATCACAGGATACACAGTACAAAAAATAAAATATTACGCAATATTTTATGATAACTTAGACAAAAACATTTCAAAATTATTACAAGACCACTTCGAATCCAACACCATTAACATAATAGCTGTAAATCAAATTGTAAAAGACGTATTTAATAAAGAAGAACAAACACAAATAATAACTGACTACCATAACGGTTATACGAACCACCGCGGAATACTCGCAACTATTAGAGAATTAAAAAATTCATATTAGTGGCCTAACATGATTAAAGATATTCAAGACGTTATTAATAATTGTAAAACTTGCAAAACAAATAAATACGCTAGAAAAACAATACAGATACTAGATAACCTAACACCTACCTCTATAAAACCCTTCGAAATTGTTAACATTGACCTATTATCCCTAAACAAAGTAAAATATTTTTCACAATTCGATCAATTTACAAAATATGAATTACTGCACAAGATGCATAACAATAGTTCATTAGAAGTTATTAGAAACTAAAGGACTTCACGGTATAAATTCTAATTACGTGCAGGTGTTAGAAAATATATTTTCCAACACACAAGACCAGATTAATAAACTCCGTGTAAATAAAAGAAACAGAAGAGGATTGAGCAATGGATTAGGATCAATAATAAAATCCATATCAGGTAATCTCGATGCCTCCGATGGTGAAAGATACGAGCAGATATTTAAAACTACTAAAGAAAATGAAGACAAATTACAAAAAGAACAAGTAAAACAACATACATTATTTAAAGGAAATGACTGACCATTTCAATAAACAAATTCAAAGTTTATCCTTTAATGACAGAGAAATGAAAGATGAAATAAAATCCATAAAGAATATGATTCAAAGAAACGAAATAAACTTTTCGTTGTTACACTTTCAAAGTAAGATCCAGCTTCTGATATCCATACTTAATTCGTTACAAACTATCGTTGAACAAATAGAAACTAGCATTAACTTCTGCTCATTACACAAATTCCATATAAGTATTATCACTAACGATAATTTACAAAAACTACTACCTAATTATAATATCATCGAAGTAAATAATTTAATCAGCACCTCATGTACATATAAAGACGATTTTATATATTACATTATAGAAATCCCCATAATGACCCACACAATCTATCCCCTATTTCAGATAACTCCTATCCCATTCGCAGAAAATAATTCTTTATATATATATATATATATATATATATATATATATATATATATATATATATATATATAAACAAAAAATTAATCCTATATGCAAATAAATCATCCTCTTATATATCAGTAAATAATTGTGTGAAACTTAAAAGAAACGAATTTTATTGTATCTCAAAAAACATTCACCCTGACGAATGTATATTAGACTTAATAAATAACAGAAACTCTCATTGTTATTACAATGAAATTGAGAAATCCAACAATGTAATTCAAATAGAAAACAGTAACGAAGTAATTATAATAAGCCCTTTAGAACAAGCAGTACCTAATAATCAAATGTAATACTTTAGAAATAAATAAAGATGTCCAAGGCATATTCCAATTTACCAATAATGAACACTGCAGAATAAATGACTATATATATAACATCCAACCTATTAAACAAAATTACAAAGAAATATTATTTTCAAAATTCGACATCAAATCAATGTCTCTAACACCCAAATAAAACCTTTATTAAATATCAGGAAACTCAAAGAAAAACTCCCTAAGATTTATGATATCCAAAATTTATCGAACAATTCACATCACACAATTTCTATATATGTTATTTTAATAGTATTAATTATATGTATTATCCTGTATATTATAAGGAAAAGGATTGTACATTATTTTAAACCTATAGTTGGTATTAATGACCAAGAATTACAAACCTTTTCTTGTGATAAGATCTAAGAAGATCTTACCCCGATGCTTCATCTGAGAGGGAGGAATTATGTAACCACCCATTATTATCGATGAATCATACGAGGCAAGATCTGGAATATTCCTAATAATATTCCCAGACTGTTTTGTCACTATAACAAGACACCGCCATGCGACGGCAATATTTGTAATGATTAGATTAAGTTAAATAAACTTTATTAATTATTTTTACTATTGTGGAAAGACACAATGAATAACAATAATGTATATTAGATAAGACTAACATATTAAAACCTTGTATCAAAAATGTAATGTGCTAGTTGGTAATCTGTTGGCCGTAGGCTATGTACTATTCGTCGAGAAGCAAAAATAAAATTATTTTTTAAAGTTCAAGTTGAGTTATTTCATAATTCACGCACGCACGCGCACGCTCACACATGCACACACATACACACACGCACGCGCGCACACAAACACACACATACACACATACATACACATACACACACACACACACACACACACACACACACACACACACACACACACACACACATACATACATACATACGTAATACATACATTCTAATTTCACTTTGTTACATCCCTGTACACAATGGCGTACCCAGGTAGAGGTTGATGGGGCGTTCCCCCCCCCTTCCCCCAGACCTACACAAATTTGTGTATATCAATGACTTTTCGAGTTGTAACTATTGTCAAAAATTTACTATAAGTTTTGTTCATTTATCTCTAAATTTCTTCTAATAATGGCCCCTCACTTAACTAAATCTGACTTAAGTATCGTTCACAATAAAAAAATCTGATGTGGCCAGCACATGACATCTCGCCAGTTTCATGTTTATAATAGCAATAAGCTTTAAGTAAAGTATCACTTCCGGTTGACGTTGTTTCAAATTATATACTAGTTTTATATACCAAATTCGAGAAGTTTTGAATCATATTTTAATATATTTTATCCAGAAAATATGTGTATAGGTACTATTCCGGTTTGTCAATTTTAGAAAAATATTAAATATGTAGTTTTCATTAATATTAAGTCTTAAATACCAAATATGAAAATTTTCGGGCTATAATCATAATATATATATTTCACGAAAATCTGTTCAGAGCTTTAAGTAAAGTATCACTTCCGGCTTATCAATTGTAGCCAAAATCTAATATGTTGTTCTTTATATAAAAGTCTTAAATACTAAATTTGAAAAGTTTTAAAATATGCCAATGTATTTTTCACGAAAATCTGTTCAGAGCTTCAAGTTATAAATGTCACTTCAATTTATCGTTTTTAGCTAAAATCTAATATGTTGTTCCCCTTTACACGAAAGTCTTAAATACTAAATTTTAACAGTTTTGGAATATATTATAATATAATTTTTACGAAAATATGTTCAGAACTTATAATAAAGCATCACTTCTGGTTTATCAATTTTAGCCAAATTCTAATATGCTGTTTCCTTTACTATAGAAGTCTCAAATACTACATTTGAAAAGTTTTGGATTATATCATGATATATTTTTCACGAAAATCTGTTCAGAGCTAAGTAAAGTATCACTTCCGGTTAATCAATTTTAGCCAAAATCTAATATGTTATTTTTCTTAATATAAAAATCTTAATTACTAAAATTGAAAAGTTGTGGATTATGTTTTAATTTGGTCATATATTGTGTTGAAAAAAATAAATCTAACTCGGAGTAGGCTATGAACAGAAAAACGTATTTCTGAGCATTATTCATTTCAAAAGTCAAGTTGCCAAAATTGATTTTGAAATGTGATTTTAATGAAAAAATATGATAAAGGAGGATATAGTATATTTCCATTCGCCGTTTTCTAATCTGTTTCCATTTCTAAAATAAGATTCAAGAAGAAAAGCTTTGATCTCTTTAGATAACATTTTTGACAATATCTCGTGTCAAATTGACATTTAATTAAACAAATTTAAATTGACATACGTTTCTTTGTTCATAGCCTACTCCAAGTTAGAATTCTTTTTAAACACACTATAAATTTATCAATTTTTCAAGTAATCCATTAAACAAATGATCGAATAATCAAATAGATGGGATTAATAAATTGTATAAAACATAAAACTAATTTGGAAAAAGGTAATTAAACGAATTAAAACTTTTAAATCGTGACAATTCTCTTTAATTATAATATTTCAACTTATTTTTGTTTATATGGAATTTGCTAAGTTATACTTATACATAGATCTCGACTCGATCAAAATTAACACATATAGAAAATATAACATATATATATATATATATATATATATATATATATATATATATATATATATGTATATATATATATACAGAATGATCAAATATGGTTGAAGATCACATGACAATTTTGTTCCAAAATAATGATAAAATTATATTTCAATTTTCTATAATTCATCAAAACTATATTCCGTATAAGACAGTTGATGACAGGTGCATGACAATTGATTGATATCATTGGGTTACGTTGATTCATTAGACATTTGTTTCGCATAACTTCGTGAAAAATATTTAAGTATATATATATTTTTTTTTATTATGGCTTTTAATGAAGAGCGTGACAGATCTTCTTTATATTTTCATTCTGGTGAACGTAAAGAAGTCAGTTCTTAGGAATATTCTGATGACAGCTAGAAAAATTAGAAAAGTACGCCCATCGAAATAGTAATGCTGTCATATTATACTGTATTTCAGATAAGAATAGACTTAGGAGTAAGATAGAGTTTACGATGCCAACTTTCTGATTGGTCTAAACGCAAACCAAGTTTACAATAGCAATATGTAAAGCAGGCATATTATTTATTAGTGATGCTGAATGCGAGACCAAAACCTAGATTGCAATGATCTTGGTCTTGGTCTTGCATCGACGCCCTCAGTCTTAGTCTTGATCTTGTTTTTACACTACGTGTCTTGCTGTTGGTTTTGGTCTTGCTGCAAGAGTCTTGTAGTCTTGCTTTTACTTACACTAAGTTTAATTTTCCGATATTCAATAATTTAGAATTTCAAAGATGGTTCAAAGCTGACGAGTATATTATAGAAAGAGAGAATATGGTAAAAATACTTAATACTTACAAAAATAAATTCAAGTACTATCTACATATTCATATTTCATCGTAATGTTAAGTCAAGATTACACGACTACATTAAATACTGGTTTTTATTTCAAATTTGAATGAAATATGAAACAATACTGTACCTATTTTAAATTATTAAATTATAAATTGTTTAAATTTTATAAATTCTACCGGTACTTTCAATTGTTCTAAACCATATGCGTCACTACCTAATTTCAAAAGAATATAATAAAATTCAATATATGGCTGGTTTTATAAAGGCCCAAGTAAATTTACTGGGCACTTAAATTTAATGAAATCAACAAAATCGAATTAGTTTTCATGTTTTTATGACATTAATGTCCGGTTGCAGCGCTGACACTTAAATTTTATTCCAGGCTTAAACAAAAAAATGCGTATCGAAATTTTGACAGCAATATTAATTTAGTCATTTGACATATTGTTTCAATACGATATTGTCAGTTTAAGGAACGCTTAATATGTAAGTGTTAGCGGTGCAACCAGCCATTAAATCATTGCTGTCAAAAAATTTGTGTTGCGTTTGTCTGTTACATTAAATTTATTGGGAAGTAAATTTAAGTGGTGCTTTATAAAACCGGCCCATAGTATAATAAATATTGTGAGAGGAATGGAAAGATGGAAAGAAATGAAATGAAATGAAACAAAATTAAACCATCATTTCTAAATTTTAACTTTTTAAGTTGCAAGACTGCAAGAAGTCTTGCAATTCAGTCTTGTTCTTGCAGGCTTAGTCTTGGTCTTAATCTTGCAAGTAAATAGTAAGTCTTGGTCTTGTTCTTGTTCTTGCATTTCTTGCAAGACCACGACTGATTTTCAGCATCACTATTATTTATTCCATTTTGTTTTTATAATCTATTTAACAACTTTAAGTAACTGTTGTTTACTAAATAATGAAATTTTGACGTTTTGAGCTGTCAAGTATGTCATACACGAAACAAAACTAATTCATAAGTTTTTTGTGTGTAAAACGGGCTGGCGTAGCAGCGCCACCAAGTCTATTCTTATCTGAAATACACTATGTCAATGTCAAAATCGTATAGAACGGCACGCCATTTTTGATCACTCTGTATAAAGGATCATAACACATATATTTGGATACTTTTAATATTGTAAAGCGAAGAACCAGAATGGTACGCACAATTACTTGCAAGTTCTACATATTCTATTTAAAAAAATATTTTTAATACTTTAATAGTTTATCTATTAAACAATAATATATTTTTATAATTGACAATTATATGATTTTCATAGTGAAATTAGTTCAACATCCTGTTTTGACAAGGCAATTCATCATTACTAATTGTCCCTTATATTTTCACTATTCATCTTCACTATATTATCTTCACTAATTATTTTACTCAATATTCATAGCACGATTTTTTGCAAGAAGTTACATCACATGGTGCTTCCCAAATCTATAGGGTACACCAATATTTTTTTATTATCAATTCTATATTCTACAAGGTTTGATCTCAAAAATTCTTATTTAACATTACTATTTAACATTCTCGTCATTTCTTCTGCAACAATAAAATAAACTCCTGGAGAGCCAGAGCCGGGGTCTCGTGTTGGTGTTTCCTGGACAACGATCGCATCTGTGGTGGGTGTATTAAGTGGAAGAAGTCTCTGGATCACAAATTCGTTTGTTAACATTATCACGACCGGAGCGGAAGCCAGCTAGCCCCAAAGGCTTACTGCACAGATACGCTATCAACACAAGCATCACCATAGCGGGAAAACAATCGAAAGAGGATTGTAATAAAATAGGATAAGAGGCAGATAACACAGGAGAGGAATAAAGGTTTTATGGAATATATTTCTTTATTTATATTTTAAAGTTTTATAGTAAGCAAATAAGTACGGATATGGTATCCGACCACGACACCTTGATTTTTGCATCACAAATATTATATTTTAAGATGTTTTCCATATCATATAAGTAAAATACAATTTTTAAAAATTACAACAAATTTTAAATTTTTATTACCCGAAGGCATTTAGAATACTTATCTAAGTTGAACAGAGAAACTAATTTGCAAGTGACATTAGTGCGGTAATTGGTGAAAGGGGAATTATGTTAAATGATGTTTAAAAACATCGATGCCTAAGTTTTTTTCTTAAAGACGTCACAAGTCACAAGATTTACGCACTATTTAGAGAAAATAACATTTAAATAAAATAATTCTGCGTATTTTTACATTATTCTATTCTATGTATACAATCCACAATAATAATTAAATTCTGTTTAATTACCCTGTAGTAAAATACCCCATTGTCAAAATTGGCACCCCTGGTATATTAAATTTCTCTATTCATTAGACAACGTCTAGTCGTGTCCATAATTTAATTACAATATTGATTTTTGATAGATGCAATGACTGGATGCAACAATATTTAATTGAGAATTAAAAAATAAATTTAATTAAAACCCAACATATATTTCGGCCGCTTTACATTTTAAACAAATAAATTACAAAATCTACGCAAATGGTAAGATATTTCTACAAATTTCTTCTGACTAGTTTGAAATATGGATTTGAAACTTACAGAAACTAAATATGTTATTCAAGTATTCCGCCATGTTATATTGGGTTACATGTTACATTACCTTTATTAGTAATACCAGCTTTGGTTCTATTAGGCATTGAGTCCCAAAACCCTGTAAATTTATCTGTGAGTATTGTCCCATATCTTGAAATGTAAGCTTTACTGTACGCATTGGATTTTTAGAGTTGTTTTTCATTGTGCCAAAAGTAAAGGGTCTCGGTAGAAGCTAAGTCTGGACTAGAAGACGATCCTTATAATAACAGTCGAACTATTATCACCCGTTATTTGGCCCACCATTTATTTTTTAAATTAAGTCTAGATTTAAAGTAGCCGAATTTTTTTGTAGAAATTTGTAACCATTTGCTTCGAGTTTATAATTTGTTGAAAATGTGAACCGGCCGAACTCTTATGAGTTTGGGTTTGTATTATATAAGTGCTCATTTTGCATTAATTTTTGTTTAGTTTTCAATTAAAATATTGATGCAATCGGCCAACAGTGTTTTCTTTTAATAATGGATAAAATGCAATGTATTATGTACTCGTACGTAGGCTAAATTCTTTGAATTCATTCCATTTCATTATGATGCATTAAAATAATTAGTGTTGATATTTGAATGCATATATTAACATCCTAATATACACATCAAAGGGCAAAGTTACATACCTGTTTATGTGTACATAAAGCCCATGTAATTTTGTTATTATACATTTTGTCATGATAGCATAGCGCATAGCGTAGCCCTGTAGTGAATATAAAAAAGTAAAATACTGTCACAGATTCAAAATACTATAGTTATAAGGGACACAAAAAAATTATAAAAAATAACTAATGCTAGCGTAGCAAAAATTTGCGTTTGTTAGCGCTAGATACGTATTGAACGGTATTTATTTTGTTAAACCTAGCGAGCGAACGCAACTTAAAGAAAAAGTACTGAAAACTCAAAGACTTCCATCTTAAATAAATCTAATATTATTTTAATTACAGACCAATATGTGTAACATCTGTTTTGTCAAAAATCTTTGAATATGCTTTCTTAAATAGACTTGAAGTCTTCCTATCTCAGAACAACATTGTTAATAAAGCTCAATTTGGTTTCAGACCAAATAAATCCACTTTAGACGCAATTCAAAACTCGGTTCAAGTCATTGCTCAGTGCATGGAAAAAATGAACCTGTCACCATCTTTTGTAATCTATCTAAACCATTTGACTGCGTAAGTCATAGTAAACTACTAGATAACCTTTTGTCTTACGGCATAAGAGGCATTCCACTTCAGTGGATTAAATCTTTTCTAGAAAATTGGAAACAGTATACTACAATCAATAGTAAAGATAATAATATTTTAAAAAGTACGAACTCCTCAACAATAATAACCAGTAGAGGAGTACCTCAAGGGAGTGTCGTTTCGTGTATGCTGTTTGTTCTGTACGTCAACGACTTACCTATGATTTTTGGTGATGAATATCACTTAACACTATATGTTGCGTCCCTCCGGTGCGAAGGACTAAGTAATAAGGAACTAATGGCTCGAAGGACCAAATGTTCAAACCCTAAACCAGCGAATCCGGTCTAGAAGAACCAAAATGTTTTGATCCTGCTCGCAAGCCCAAATTCGATGTCTCTAGATCAGCGAATCCGGTCTAGAAACACCAACAATGTGTTTGATGTTAAATTCAATGAATAAACCAAAACTATATGTAAACCAAAATAATTACAACCTTCGATAGCTGGTTCACATCACTGGACTTGGCCAATAAACGGGATAATACTAATTTGTGAAATGTACTAATTAAAACGAACGAAGGACCAGTTAGTTTTACGAACTAACAAACGTGCTAAATATAATTGCAACAAAATAACAAACAACTGAAAACCAATTCTGAGAAATATGTGATAGCGTATTGAATACAAGTGACATAAACAATAATAAACCAAAGATAAACAAATACGATATTTGTATAAATTAACTAAATCATTTCATAAGTGTATGAACAAACAAATGTAGTTAAACAATATTAAGAACTCTAAATGAACTTAATAACAACCAACTAGACTGCAAAACTTGTTGCATTGAATGTACCTAGTCGACAATAACAGCAGATGCGCTGTGAATGACGTCACTCGAAGGTGGACGTGTGTAAACAAGTTTACAAAGAAATAATAATAATTTCACCCAAGGAAATATGAATCAAATCCCTAACAACACGAATTCCGTGAGAAATCAAATTGTACAGTTCGATTTTACAATTGATTCCTGAGATGTGTCTATTAGCTGCATAAAATGGCGCCGGAAAGTATTCGCGGACTATAAAGTACCAAATTAAATGAAAACCGAACGATACTCCTTGAATTAGTCGTGTTAGGCTAATCAAGCTACGCGTACGATAATTAAACAACCAATTACTTTACTGACCATATGAAAATCAGAAAGTTTATGCAAAATGGTGGAAAATTCCACTCTCGCGGACGACGACGCGATACGTGTTTACCGTGTGCAAGCCAGACACATTCTGACTTTGTCGCAGCCGGTCAATGCTGTGCAGCTGTACGCTGGGCGTGTGGGTGCGCGCGCACTCGCGTGAAGCCAGATGCAATAATATTAATATTAATAATTAGTTTAAGATACTACAGCTATTTCAAACAATACTAAAATTAAACTTAAACACGTAAAAATATATAACTAATTTTTCCCAGTAACAGAAACAGTTATTTCCATTTATTTATTGACTTATTTAAATAGAATCAGGGCGGGTTAACCGTTCTATTCTTATGTGCAGCGGGTTGCTACCTCAAGGGGTTAATAATTCCTAATTTCTCTCATTTAAAACATGTTAGTTTTAAACACTATATGCGGATGATACTTCCAAAATTGTTTCAGATAAGTGCGATGAACTGCTGGAAGAAAAATGTAGAAATTGTTTAAATATACTCTCGACGTGGTTTTCTAAGAACGACCTTTATTTTAACTTAAACAAGACACATTATTTACGTTTTCATTTCTATCAGTACAGGAGAAATCTAGTTTTAAACATTTCAGTTGATGGATTTGAAATTAATAGAACTAATAATGAAAGCTTTTTGGGTTACAATTTTGATGAAAATTTAAATAGTAAATTTCACACAAACAATCTTGTCTCAAAACTAAGCTTGATTAGTTATCAATTTTGGCATTTGAGTAATATTCTTACCAAACAACAATTAATCGTTCTATATCATGTTCAAGAAGAATCAAGACTAAGATATGGTATTTGTTTATGGGGGATGTCGTTTTCCGCAAGTAATGTGTTTGTCGTACAGAAGCGCATAATACGAACAATCGCAGGTGATCCGTAGAAATTTGTTTTCAGAATATAAAATTTTAACAGTTATATCTCTTTATATATATTTGAAATCTGTACATTTATTTTTAATAATAAAAGTAATTTTCAAAAAAAATCAGATATATATACATTCATACAACACCAGACAAAAACAAATGTTCTATATACCAAAAAAGAAACATATAACTTTAGATAAAATTTCAGTGCAAGGTCTAACTATTTTCAATAAGCTTCCCGAAAATATTAGAACAGAAAATAATAAAAATATATTCAAAAAATTATTAAAACATTTTTGTTACAAAAATCATTTTATACAATGGATGAATTTATGCCACAGTAATTTTTCTCTCGGTTTCGGATCAGTACTAATGTCTTTGCAGGTTTTTGTAATTTTGATTTAATTATTATGTAATTATTTTTTTACCTTTATACTTTTTCACGTATTCTATACATGGTATGTACACTTGTCGACAGAATAAAAACTATTATTATTATTATTATTATTATTATTATTATTATTATTATTATTATTATTATTATTATTATTATTATTATTATTATTATTATTATTATTATTATTATTATTATTTTGGTGAAAATTGGATAACCGGAAATGGCACTTTACTAGAAGCTCAAAATAGTTTTTCTTCGAAAAATACCTTTAAATGTTAGTTTTTCGAGGTTAATGTTATTATAAAAATTAAAGATTATTAAATTTTCTATATATTTGCATTAATACTTTTTCTATATAGTTTATGGATAAATTTTTTAAATTATCTATAATTTAAATCCCAGAGCCTACGCTTTAAACAAACAGTTATTCAAATGTATGTAACACACATATAAATGTCACTATTTTAAAAAGGAAAAAAGTAAGTGGAACAATAGAAAAGGAATTCAATATAATTTTTAGCATAAGTATATATGTAGGTATCTATTTAGATTCATAAAAATTAACGATTCACAAAAATATTTAAGCTAATCCGCATTTTTGGATTAGTGAATTCTATTCTATCCCGGTATTTAAAATTTAATCTTCATTTTATTATAGCTTCGGTGGCTCAATGGTTAGAGCAACGCCTCATGTCATGAGTACCCTCGGGGCTCAGGGTTCGAATCCCACTAAGGCATGGATGTGTATGAATGTGAACTCGCTCTGTAATTGGAATTTAATCCTGTTGAGTGGTTTAAAATAAAGTAGTTACTTGGATTAGATTAGACTATATTTTAAGAAATAAACTGTCAAAATTAGAGTAAAATTTGTGACTCGAACAACCTTAAAGTGCTTAGATTCAGCTTATATGTGTACGCGTGTCATTTTGACAATGTGACGATGGTCACTAGATTTGGATTTAATTTTCGTGATTAGCATTGTAGTCTTGTGCTTTCCAAGTTAGTTTTTTTTTTGCTAAAGTTTATAAATTCAAATCGAAGTTCAAATCCCACCAGTAAAAATATTATTTTATATTTTTATTATTTTGTAATGGTTGAAATTACGCACACAATGTAATTGTATGATTATTTTTTATGTCGTTTGTTGTAAAATGTATTGTTGTATTTTTGTTTAAAATTGCTAATGTCTATAAATTTGTTGTTTATCTGTCAGGTACCGCGCGGTCAAGTGGCTAGCATGCTCGACCCGAGGCTCGACCTACGCGCTGGGGATCGTGGGTTCGATCCCGCATGAGTTTGTATGTTTTTTTATTTTATTATTTAAAGTAGCAAGTATTTGCAGGATGATTAGAATCTTGTTTAATAGCTATTTGTGTATTAAGAGCGCAAAATAGGACATTGTCGATTGAGAGGTTGTTGACGCGCGACGCAGAAGCGCCGCATTCTCTCGAAACCGACAATGTCCATTTGCGCTCGAAACACACACAAGATTTTTTCTACAGTCCTCCACTATAAAAAGAATAATATAATGTACACTTTGTACTTACAGTACTACTCAACAGTTTTGTAGTGAAGATAGGAAGGTATTCAAATATGACTTTAAGATATTGTTTTGGCTTTCGTTTTTACAAAAAAATTAATGCCAATTTTGTAATGAATATTATGAGTTTTGTATAATTTATTTGTTTCAAGTACATTAAACTAGTGCTAGTGCAGTGGAAAAGCGGATGGCCACTGGGAGCGTTCACGCCAAACTTTTGCAGGGGGCAGCACAACTGTTCACACAATTTATTTTATATTTAATTTTAATTTATCGTTACTTTCCATTCTTCTTGCGCTATAGCTTCAATCAAATCTAAGCATTTTCTACTTTCGTTTTCGTAAATAAATGCCATATTTTATTTTCACAGCAGTGCGGCATTTTGGTTGGTTATGTAATATACCGACAGAGCAGTTATATGTCAGATCGACTTGTGAAGGTGGTAAATGTGTAACTACAGGGTCATTAGTTCCTGACTAAACGTTTCTATTAAGAATGTAGACAAGTGACATTTCACAACATTGTATACTTAGAAATTTAGATGGCGAGCGTTTTTTCTACTTTGTCGCGCATGAGCGGCAAAGTGACATTTTGCGTTAACAAAAGAGCGCAAATGGCTACTTTGTATATAGACAGTAGAAAAACATATTTACGTATTTTTAATGGTTTTTCGGGGTATAAATATGGGCTCAAACGACATTTTTAGTCAGAGAGTATGTGCTCTCTCAAGAGAACGTTAGCTCTTCATCGAGTCTTAGAGAGAGAGAGAGAGAGAGAGAGTGCTCTCTCGGGGAGACGGTATGTGTCGTCTTCCGCAAACCTGATGAGTGCCGGGCGAGCAGTTTATTAGGACCTTGGCTGCCTCTGACTCAGTGCTGTTGGTGTGTGCCAGCAGCTCGTGAGGGAGTGCAGAAGGTGCATTGTACGGCTACGGACATCGCCGTAGCCGGATGTTTCCGCACAGTGGGGTTTACCACTGTGTGCTGTAATCGCGATTGTTTATGAGTGTTGGTGTGTTAACACGGCTCCGTTCCGAAATCGCAATTGTTGATGAGTGTTGTGGAGTGACAACACTGTTACTGTTTTGTTTTTCTCAACTTTGGTGTGTGCCATTGTTGCTCATTCATTGTTGATCGTTTCTTTTCATGAACGAATCCTGCAAGTATCGCTACTTCATCTGTTTTATACGATGGTACAATAGCGATTGCTATTTTCATTTGTTTCGTTATTATTATCGTTTTTAATATATTTTAATAAAGTTATTAAAAATCAATACATTTGATTTCATTGTCAAAAACCGAACTCTGTCTCCACTAAGCTACCCGAGCCCTTTTGGCGTTCAAGCCACTCTTTTCAGCGACGCTATAAGAGCGTCTTACACCAGATTTACCACCTCTCCTGTGCTGTGTTATCGAACGATCGATTGGCGCCCGAGAAACCTGTTTTGATAGCAAGGAGAACAACAGAGAACGTAGAGTAAATGTGACAGACCGTTTTTTGTCCATTACAAAATGGCGCCCGAGCAGGGACTGCCGCCTTTTTTGGCCATTACAAACAACGGCACTTTGACAAGACCAATGTTTTGACTTACTCGTATCTTAATTTAGACTGTTAAAATATTACTATTTTTAAGTTCATGAGTTTTACTGCCTGAAATTTATAAAATATTAACAATTTAGCAGTACAAAATTTAAATAAGTCAAAACATTGGTCTTGTCAAATTGACATTGTTCTCGTCAAAGTGACACGTGTACACATACCAGCTGATACCAAGCACTTCAAGGTCGTTCAAGTCACGTGTCTGCATGTGCTCTACACCTTTACTTCAATTTCAGAAAAAGTAACTTCAATTTAAGAAAAAGTAAATTCAAATTCGAAAGTAGTAAATTGATATTTTGATATAATTTTTATGAAATTAAAGTTGCATTTTCTGAAAATAGAGTTACCTACTCCGAAATTGAATTTACTTTCTTACTTTTTCTGAATTTGAAATTACTTTTTCTGAAATTGTAGTTGAATTTGTATAAACTGACTACTGCGTATTCACTCTTCCAATATGGATACTCTCATTACGGATAACATAATGCAGCTAACTTATTTTCATAATAAATTTCTTGGATTTCAGTGCGAATTAAAATAATCGAATTACCTAGTAACATTGCGTTACCTGTATGTAGTATAATTATGTTAATAAATCACGATTTCTAATTACAAACATTCGAAGTAGTCAAGTTATACTGCCCTAGTGAAATGAACAGAAAAGGAAAAAGAAAAGTACCTGTATTTGTTTGTTTCTAAGCTCTAATAAATTTTTTTCATGTTTAATTAAATTTTGTAAGTTATTGTTAATTAAACTTAATAAAAATTGCTAGTCTTAATTGGTTTTTGTTTATTTGATGAGCATTAAAATTTAAAAAAGAATTGCTGAATATCTTTCTAAAATACATTTCTTAAAAATATTTATTAACTTATATGTACGAAAAGTTGTGAACTTAGTAAAATGCTAGAAAGTACAGGGTGCGGCAAAAACCTCCCTAGTTTTGAAGGTGAATTAAAAAATAAATACTCGTTAAAACATTTTTACATCCTGAACCTACAACATTGGAAGTTTAATTTCATAAAGTTTAGATAATAATATCGGGCAAGCGGTGTCCCTTATTGTCCACACACTGTTACAAGCGACTTATGAAGTTTCATATACCTCTTTCGAACATTTCTTGGGGTCTACGGCAGAATTCTATGCGGATTGCTTCATTTAGGGTTTGCAGGTTCCTCGGCTTTGAGACTACCCCACAGAAAAAGGTCGCACCGTGTTAAATCTTGCGAGGGAATATCGCCTCTCAGAGAAATCAAGTGTCCAGTCCAGAGAACATTTTCTCGGAACTTGAATTGATGCTCGCGTTGACTGTGTCCTGGCTCCATCCTGCTGAAACCAGACATTCCCTAGGCCAAGTTCTTCAAAAACTGAGGCAAAAAATTCTGGAGCAGGTTCACACATCCTTAGAACTGATGGTAACTACCCGATTTCCCTGTGTCGATGTTTTTGGTTGTTCGAACAGTCCATAGTTGTCCACGTCCTTTCCTGACAGTAGATCCTGTTTCCCTGAATTTTTTTTTACCTACAATGTAATCCACGGCAAAAGTTAGTTGCTCGCTCGTAACCAACGCCGTTCTTTGGATTTTGAGGCTTCGATTCGAATCTTCCACTCCCCCCTTAATATACCTTCAACTTCAATTTCAGAAAAAGTAACTTCAATTTCAGCATGTTACTTTAATTTCAGAAAAAGTAAATTCAATTTCAGAAAAAGTAAATTCAATTTTAGAAAATGTAAATTCAATTTTAGTAAAATAATACCAAACAAAATTTACTTTTTCTGAAATTGAATTTACTTTTTCTGAAATTGAAGTTGAAGGTATATTAAGGGAGAGTGGGAGGAACCTCAAAGTCTAAAGAACGGCGTTGGTTACGATCGAGCAACTAACTTTTGCCGTGGAATAAGGTAGTTCTCTGCGGGGCCTCACTAGCTTCCGGGCCTCGGGCATATGTCCGGAGAACCGACCATAGGGATGCTACTGCTCGTACCGCGATCACGGTTTTAATTAAAACTTTGTTTTAAGAATTATCAAATTTATATTTCAATATTTAATTTCGCCCTTATGTTTAAAGAACAATTTAAAAAATATATTTTAAATTTTAATACAAACTATATTACGGTTTAAAATCATATTGTTTATTATTATTTTTATTATTTAATAATGAAATTTGATATTTCTTAAAACAGCTTTTCCCATCCACCTGTCTCCATAGGCACCACCCAGGCTCTTTTACGACCTCACAGGTCTATATTAAAACTGGGGAGGTTGCGCTGCCTCATCCTGTATAGTAACAAATTTCTAACTCTTGGTGAGTAAATTATTAACCTATTAAAAACTTACTGAATTTACCATTTTCAGAGCTTAGTTGATCAATCGTTAGCAATATAATACGTACTTAGGTACATCAAAAGTTTATAATTTATTTGAAAATTTTATTTTTTTAATTTCATTTCCAATTACTTATAAAGAGAACGACACCTTAAGTTGAAAGAGTAATAATAAGAAGTATCATTTTCATCGATATCAAATAATTATTGTTAAAAGAGTTTAACTTATCTACGCACAATAATAATCAATAGAATTTATTTATTAGATGAATTTTAATTAAAAGCTGTGCAATAGATTCGTTTCATAATATTAAATTCTATTAACAATTTATCATCATAACCTTTACAAATTAAGGCTTAGTAAACAATTAATTTTAGTTTTTGAATAATGTGCAGTAACATTGTAATTTAATTTAAAATATGTAAAAAATTAATAAAAAAAATTGGCCAACGTTTCTAGTAGTTTTCAATGCACTGTTCCGATAAAACTATTTCAACCTGCACTTCAGATATTCAAAATAGTGCAAAATTCAACAAAGAATACTTGAGCTGAATATTCTGCATAAAATAACATGTCAATGTGAGCAATAAAACAAAATGATATCCGCATATTTCTCTCGAGGTATACGCGATTCTTTCAAAAATAAAATTTTCTAGTACACGATTACGGTTATAAATATTTAAATATTCTGATAATAATGTTACGAGACCAACGGTACCAAACTGATGGTTCGACCAAATCAATCATTTATTGCGCAAAATGACCTCCATAATGTTTATGGTAAAATTATATAGTCGGAGTCTGCATAAAATAGATTAGCATAACTACAATTTGATGGTATTCATAATATATCTTCATTAAAGCTTACAATTTTACTATGTATAATTTTATATAAAAAATATTAAACTACCTATTCATTAACATGTAGATCGTGCATATCAAATATAGGTACAGAGTGACTGGAAAAAGTATTAAAATAAGTCTCCACAGATATGAAAATTTTCTGGATATATTCTCAATTTACAAATAGTGCGATTTTCATTTTTTTTAATTTCAGGAACATAGTACCTTTTTCTACAAATATGTCAAAAATAGACTTTTTAATGTTTCTTTTTAGGGTTAAAAATGTGTTTGTATATATAGTCATGTAATTCTCTTGTACATTTCTCAGTCTCAGGCGTAAAAGTCGAAATCGCGATGAAGATAATAAATCCCAGTTTATGAATCTTAGCCAAGTGTTAATTATTTTAATGTGGAGTACGAAGATCGACTGGTAGCAGAATGGAAAATTGGGAAATGATCGGACACGCAGTCTAATATAAATAATTTATTTCCTGGCCTACGTGTTGACTGTACTACAGTTTTCTTCAGGGCTAGAAATGATCAATGATTATAAACGGTAACGTGGAGATCCCCCATATGACCCAATGGAGATAACAACTTTACTAAAAAATTTAAAACGTTCTGAATTTGAGTAAAACGTGTACTCGTATTTCTAGCCCTGAAGAAGACTGTAGCACAGTCGAAACGTAGGCCAGGAAATAAATTATTTATATTAGACTCCGCGTCCGATCATTTCCCAATTTTCCGTTAATTATTTTACCTGTTAAAAGTTTCATTATATATGACACCAGGGGGGCAATTCTTGAAAAATGAAATGTCAGTGAGATTTGACAGAAGTGAGAAAAAACGTCACGTGACTTATATGTCACGTAGTGAGATTTTTTCTTTAATTCTTGAAATAATTTTGTCGTCTCACTGCTTCACATTTCATCTCACTACGTGAAAATTATCTCCCCACCTTTTTGGTGGTGAGAATCAATGTCACTCGCTTATGTTATATAGAAATTTGACTTAATAATAAATTATATTAATTAATATTATAAATAAAATTATTACAAATATCATGGTTGACGAAAGAGAAGTAGCTGCTGCTTTAAAGCATTTGGGAAATACAGAAATTACTTTTCGAACCAAATTTTTGAAATATTATTTCGGCTGAATAAAAATTTAGTGGATCGCTTGAGTGACAATTTAAACCAACCAACCAAGTTATAGATCAGCATTAGGAATACCAACAAAAAAATTAACTACTTTACGTTTTTTGATTTGTGGATATTCAGCTTGGTGTGGAAAATGACATACATTTAGCTATTATAACTACAGCCCGATTTAAATATTTTACATATACTTAACAATACAAATACGTTTATACGTAGTAAGACACATTTTATTTGTAGTCGTTCGATTACGACAATAATAATAAATAGTTAATATAGAAAAATTAGCTATACGTTAGTCACTCGTAAGCATAGGGGCGGATAAAATTTGACCCGCGGGCTGCCTAACACAGACCACTACACTACGGACTCGGACTACGGAGACCTATGGATGGACTCAAAATTCAATAAATTTAGAAAAAGTAGTTGCGTATGGCATCATTATCAATACCAGCTAAAATGAAAATAAGAATATCACGGTAAATATGTAAAGGTAATCAAAGAAGAGTGCAATGTAGTACTGTCAATGTCAAAAATCACACTTTTATGTCAAATTTTTCACTTGCTAAATCGTGGCCATTTAGATAGGTGAAATATATTTCACTTTGTTTCGGGAATTAAAAAAGTGAGAAAATATGAAATGAGATGAGAGTGAGATGAAATTTTGTCACCTTGTGAGAAAATTCTCATATTTCAAGAATCGGTATCCTAGATTAAAAGTGTGCCAGATCGTTGTTACTTTTAACTAGTGTTGAAACTGAATTAGTTACCTTGGTAATAACTAATGAAACAAAAAATCGACATTTTTGACATATGTAAAAAAATTATTATAGTTTGTTTTATTTAAGCCATTCTGATGGTGATGGTGCTCACATCAGCGCCAGTTTTAAGTAGCCGAAATTACATTGGGTAAATTTGTCCCTTTTATCCAAATTTCAGCCAATTAGAAAAGTCAAAACTATTCCCTATTCTCTGCAATAATAAATGGCTTAAATGCAACAAGGTACAGCGATACAATTTTAAATGTATAAATAGTATTTGTAGAAAAAATAGTGTGTAATATACCTACTTGTTAAAAGTGATTTTATTTTGTTTGAAGCTTTGGATTACTCGGCTTCACGCCGTGTTCTCACAAAATAAAATTTCACTTTTAACACATCATAAATAACCATTAATTTATTAGTGCAATAAAAACATTTAATATCACTGTATATTTTATCAAATTTAACTTAAAATTAAACAAAAAGCGTGTGGTATTAAATTATTTTATCATATATTTCATATAACACTGCTGGTTAAATTGTTGTAGGTCGTACGAGTATTTCATGTCAACCTCCATTATGGAAAATGTAAAACATTAAAGTAAGCGAAACACATTGTCACAATTTATTGTGGACTAATTTAAAACGAACACAGACCGAAATCACATATTTGTGCATTATAAGGTTACATTAAGAATGTACGTTTTGAAAACTAACAAATACAAACTGGTATCTTTTGTGCATTGGATTAGACTGTTATGGTTTGTTTAAAATTAAGAAATAAATTTCTGTCTTTAGATAAATTCACAACGCGCAGTAGATGTTCATTGTTTTTTTAACGTTTTCGGTTAATCTAGCATAGCATATGCATTGTATGTTTCATTGTGATACAAATGTGTATTTTCAAAAATTAACACATACTTTCGTGATAGTAAGCTACAAGATTTTATATGCTTACAATGTTATTACATTCAATTTCTATTGGCTAAAATAAAATATTTTTCGTTGGTTAAGAATATTATAAATATTTTTTTCTGGAAAGTAATAAAATATATTTTTATCAAACTTTCCAATTATATCTTTTGCATATTATTTTTACCTCCCGCTACCCTTGGTAAGAGAGGTACCTATAGGAATCGTGCTAAAAAACGCATATCAAGATTTTGGTAAATAACCACGATTTAAGGCCCTTAGAATTCAATTTTAATATTTTCACAATGATGTCTGTGTATGCGTGCGTGTGTGTATGTATGTGTGTATGTGTGGATCCTCCTCTCTAACTCAAATACTATCATTCAGAAAATTTTGAAACTTTGTATTTCTACCTAATTCTAATATGGAAAGGAGCCATTGGAATGTGGTATAAATCAGATAACCGGAAATGGCACTTTACTTGAAGCTCAAAGTAGTTTTTCTTCGAAAAATACCTTTAAATGTATATTTTAGAGATTTATGTTATTATAAAAATTAAAGATTATTAAATTTTCCACACGTTGGCATAAATAATTTTCTATATATTTT
Source organism: Harpalus rubripes (assembly GCA_963082715.1). Taxonomy (NCBI): domain Eukaryota; kingdom Metazoa; phylum Arthropoda; class Insecta; order Coleoptera; family Carabidae; genus Harpalus; species Harpalus rubripes. The sequence continues at coordinate 46,085,665 of OY720455.1, read as the reverse complement.
ATTTACAAATTTATAGAATTATATATAATTTAAATCCCGGAGCCTACTCTTTAAACAAACTCAATTTCTTGGTTACACAGTTCAAATCTCAAATGTATATAACTGACAATAAAATGTCACTGTTAAAGAACCAATCTTTAGTTAATAATAATACCTTTTTAAAAAGAATATAGTAAATAGAACAATAGTTATTTGGAATACAGTTTCCAGTATAAGTGTAATTATATATTAAAATTAATAATTAAATTGAGGAATGTAATGTTGGCCACATCAGATTTTTTATATTTATAGCCATAAAAAAACAGGAAGATATGTCCGCAGATAAACACCCGGAAATCTATTATCTACATTTTGTTATCGTTATACATATTACCAATCCAGTGAAAAATAAAATACGTCTATTTCTTTTCTTTTTACTCAAGTAATCTTTAAGAGATAGATAATGTCTTAAGAAAAGTTAACTATGCCTTAAGAAGTGATAAGAACATCTTGAAAGTTTGATAACAAATATTTTAAGATTTGATAAAAAAATTCTTAAGATCTTTGACGTTGTCTTAAGAAAAAATATAATCTAATGAAGTGGAAGTTATCAATCCTTATCTCTAACTGTGACGTCATGAATTCTTATCTTTAAACTTTTTATCTATGACGTCATCAATCCTTATCTTTTAAATCTGTTATTTTATCTAAAATCTAAGATCGTTATCAGTGTTTTAGAATCCGCCTATACCACCTACTATAGTAAATGAAGCTGAAAAAAATTGTAGCTTAAAGTTGATATCCTCGTATATAATCGTACATAAAAAATCAGTTTCATACTTTTATAAATACGTATTTAGAAACTGTTAATGACTATTGGTAGTATTAGTACCCTCCCTATTGTTGAAATATATCATGGTTGTAGCCCTGAGATTTACCAATTACCACGATGTGTGTGGTGAGATTTTTGTCCGCGGACATTAAATTGCGGTGAATATACGAGGCGGCAGTAGCCTGATAGCGTATCTGACAGTGTTCGGGTGTTCTGTCGGGTGAAATATTTTGTGGAACGTGCCCAGTCCTGCCTCTTTGTTCACCGAACTAGGGTACAAGTACAGGGATAGGACAGCGTTCAGTCATTTTGAACGCCTGCGTCAAATGAAGATGATACGACACAACATTAACAGCGAGATATAAGTGTGTTATCATGTCATAATGGACACACATTGCACACTGTGGTACTTTTCCATTGAGAGTTTCCAAGATAAACTTTACTATACTACCCAGATATCTATCCAACTACGACTCAAGTATATATCCATGTAAGAATGTAGATCTGGTTATATCACTGTGACCTATCTAAATATACAACGAGAAAAAATATTGAATAATGAGGTCATGCATGATTTTTCATTTTTAACTTTAACCAATAGAGAGATAATAGACCTGTATTTTTTATTTTTTCTCAAATCGATCGTTAATAATAAAAAAATTGCTATTAAAAATTACATTATTCAGAACACGGCTGTTTTTATTCGCCTCGTTTCTTGCCCAGTGTCATAAGATGTTCATCAACGCGGCCATTTTGATTTTCACACAAAGTTAAACATCAAAGTCGCATTTAAAAATAACCTGAAATTTACGGAAGTAAACATGTGGGTGAAACCAACGACCAAATATAACTACACAAAACTTCATTTGGTTTGTTTTGATCTTGGCTAGCCATAAAGGAAAACTAGTGATAGAGATATCTTTTGTCTAGTTCGAGTATTTCTCACTAGAGGTCACCACTGAGGCCACATAAAGTATCAGTATCTAGTTTGAATGTTGCTCACTACAGGCGCAAGTGTTCTTAGTTAAAATTTCGTGGTTAACATTTAAAGTTAATAATAAATAATTTATAAGGTTCAATACTAAAGAAAACCCAACGTGTCACTCACAAAACCACTACAACTACAAAAAAAGACAAAATACACATGCTTCTACGTGGCCTCCAGTGAGCAATGTTCAAACTAATCACTGGACTAAACAATGACAGTCTAAGTGGCGTCTAGTGAGAAATACTCGAACTAGACAAGACATATCTTATATTTGGTCGTTGGGTGAAACATGTTTTGTGCCATTGTACGGATAACTTTAGGCAAAATGGAAATTATATTTATAAAAAGTAATAGAATGATGTTGTATTAATACATTAATTCTCAATTCATAGTCTATATATATATATATATATATATATATATATATATATATATATATATATATATATATATATATATATATATGGACTATGAATTGAGAATTAATGTATTAATACAACATCATTCTATTAATTTATGTATATATATATATATATATATATATATATATATATATATATATATATATATATATATATATTATTGTAAATTCTGTGTCGATATCTCTGTATGAAACGAGTGAACTTCCAGTGGAAACTACCACTATTAATTGTCCTTAATATTGAGAATATTTCTAGGACAATATTTAGCTGTTAAATACTCGAACTAGACAAGACATATCTTATATTTGGTCGTTGGGTGAATATACTAAGGGTATTGAGAATATTTCTAGGGCAATATTTAGCTGTCAACCTTGACTTGATTCTCTCCGTATATGGGACACATCATAATGCAACTGTAATTGCAAATTTCGCAACGATATGTTTTCTGTTCCGCCGTAAACAGAGCATCGTGTTTTATGATATTTTATTGACTGTCGATCGTTGATTTTACACCAGAGGATTATTTATTTTATAGGAGATTCTCATATTTACAAATATGTATATTCAAATGTGAAACCCAAATAGGATTTTACATTCGAAAAACAGGAGTTTGTTATGTTACTAATGAAAAGGGTTAACATCTTTAAAAAAATAAGATACAGGAACAAGAAAAGCCTATTCGTAAATGTTAATTTTATGAGATACTATCTTTGAAAAATAAAATATTTAAAATATGTAGGAACAATTATTGAGTGTAATAATATTTTATCATAAGTCAATAAATTTGATAGGTTTTTTGTTTGTGTACAAATGCAAATTGAACAGAAAATTTTTATTTTTGCTTAAATAAATATTTTTGAATATTATTCATTTGTAGACAAATAGTAACAGACTATTCGTAAGGGCTTAGCAACTTACTGGCTATAAGCCATTAGATGGCTGTAAGTCAAGTCGCACTTTGGAAAGTGGCTTCGGAGAAGGTTAAAACTGAAAACTATAAACAAAAAATCATTGGAAACAAACTTCAATCATTTTTGAGGGTAGTTATGTTAGATATTTATAATTGCCTGGGGTTTGCTGTAAGCGAATACGGCCGCAGGTGGGCAGCTTAATTAAATTGCGCTATGCTTATTATTGCCGTCTCAAATGTCACTAAAATTATATAAACGAAATTTACGGAGAGAGTACGACAAGTGGCGCCACGCACGTTGTAACATTGTAGCATTTTGGCAAATTGTCTGCCACGAGTACATATTAATTTGAATATTTAAATATGAAGTCTTGCAGTCAGTTATTACTTATCACTAAAGGTACGTACATACCAAGCGCGCTTTACTTAGCGCTTCGCATGTTGCCTAGAGCTAGGCTGGTTGGCGTTATTAACCAACCTATTTCTTTATGCAGTAGTGTACAAATTGACCGTCTATGCGATGCGTCTATGAAGTGAAAGTATTATAATTTTAATTTTTTTCTAGTTTCTTATTATATATATATATATATATATATATATATATATATATATATATATATATATATATATATATATATATATATATATATATATATATATAGGGTGTCTCACAACTCGCGCTTCATACGAAACTGACACTTGGCGACGACAATAGGTTGCCAACAAATAGACGAAAATAATTTGCGGCTGCTTGCATAACGGCGTTACAAGACTTTTTAATCCACCAATCCCGGAAGGATATCTTAAGGTGTGATGATATTATTACAAAATAAAACTGGTTGCTAGGTTTTAAATATACTACTAGTGAGTTACAAAATTTGTTTGACTTACTGTAATTTTGTCACTTTAGAGCTGACTTTTCACTTTCAACAAATTAAGGTTAACGAAGATCATCATTTATATCGTACAGTGTAACGCGTTGTAGCACCAGTTTCTTTTCGATCTTGCATAACTTGACCGGTCTCATGCGTCATTGCGATGGCTTTCAATATCACTTTATGATCCACAAGATTTCTATCCGGAAAACGTTCCGAATAGACTCGTGCTGCCTCTCTGGCGTTACGTCCACATTTTCCGAAAATTGTAATCATTTCTAAGTAATCAGCGCAGCGGTCGAATACATGGTAAGAATTTGCCTTTATTCACCTTGTCAAATTTAATTTGACACTGACATTTTTCGACTACAGTCGCCCACACATTTTAAAGAAGATTTGATTTGTATAAAACCATAGTAACGTACAATTACGGCAAACACACGTTAAAGGTGTAGGTCTCTGATTGGTCAATTTTAAGACGTCTTTTCTCGAATATCTTTTAAGCTAGTTTTTTTTTTCTTCGTAATTACACATCCGAATGCAGTCTCGTGTTTCCTCATTCGCTCTGGGGCGCGAGTTGTGAGACAGCCGTATATGCAGTGTTTTTCATTTTGGTCACAAGAATGTAAATTTGTTACAATCCTTGCGTCTTTGTACAAATGATAAAATTTTCCGACGAAAGTACATATTTATTTATTATATTTGCGAACCCACTTGCGCATTTTTTACATTTTTTACCTCTCGCTAAGAGAGGTATTGAATTCATGCTAAAAATCGCATATCCAGAGTTTAGTGAATAAGAGCATACAATTTCCAAGTATGTCAAACTTACGAACTGGCAACTCATGCAAGATTTATAACTTTCCTAAAATAAAATCTGTTCTTTTTGTTAAAATCTATAATCGATAACCGCAAATAATCTCTGATATGTTGGACCGGCTGCAAAAATAATAAAATGATTTTACAATGCTCTGATGTTATACACTAGCGTAGCTGAAATTTTGGTTTTACTGGAAGATCAAAAGCTTTGAAATAGAAATACTTAAACATCGCCAAATCATGAAAGATTTTTTTAAAAAACGTTAACTGCCGTATATATCGCCCGAAGTACATTTGACTTATATACGACGCCATTGCAATTTTTTGCAGTTTTGCACAAAGTATTCCTTAACTTATGTTATATATAAATTTGTGTAATAACTATATTTCACATTTTTAATTATAATAATTGTATATTAATGTATGAACTTAGATCTTCTTGACTGGAATATAAATGTGTTTGTGATTTGATCAATTTTTCTCTCATTTCTGATACCATACTGCACAGAATCGTCCTCAGTGTAAAAGAGCACTCCTAGCTCCTAGGCCTTCAGTCAGAAAATTGCAAGACTTTCTTACCCCGCATAAATATTACAGCTCCATTACAACCCAACAGAAAAATGGTAGTCGACTATAGGTATACATGAGGATGTGGAGTGAGGAAAATATTCAGTTTGGTTGCCGGCAGTACACATGGTGTCTATTTTATAACTATTAAAATATACTCCAGTAAAAAATAACACAATAGCTATTTGTGTATTAAGAGCGCAAAATAGGACATTGTCGATTGAGAGGTTGTTGACGCGCGACGCAGGAGCGCGGCATTCTCTCGAAATCGACAATATCCATTTGCGCTCGAAACACACACAAGATTTTTTCTACAGTCCTCCACCATTACAAAAAATGATAATATGTACACTTTGTACTCACAGTACTACTCAATAGTGAAGATAGGAACGTATTCAAATATGACTTCAAGATATTGTTTTAGTTTTCGTTTTTTCAAAAAATTAATGCCAATTTTGTAATGAATATTATAAGTTTTTTGTATAATTTATTTGTTTTAAGTACATCAAACTAGTGCAGTAGCAGTGAAAAAGTAGATGTCCATTGGGAGCGTTCACGCCAAACTTTTGTAGGTGGCAGCACAACTGTTCACACAATTTACTTCATATTTAATTTTAATTTATCGTATCGTATCATATTTTCCATTCTTCTTCTATTGCTTCAATCTAATCTAAGCATTTTATAATTTCGTTTTTGTAAACAAACGCCATATTTTATTTTTACATCAGTGCGGCATTTTGTTTGGTTATGTGATATACCAACAGAGCAGTTATATCTCAGATTATTGACTTGTGAAGGTGGTAAATGTATAACTACAGTGCCATTAGTTCCTGACTAAACGTTTCTATTAAGAATGTAGACAAGTGGCATTTCTCAACATTGTATAGTTAGAAATTTAAACAGCGAGCGTTTCTCTACTTTGTCGCGCATGAGCGGCAAAGTGACATTTTGCGTTGACAAAAGAGAGCGCAAATAGCTACTTTATATATAGACTGTAGAAAATAGCTATTTGTGTATTAAGAGCGTAAAATGGGACATTGTCGATTGAGAGGAACGCGGCATTCTCTCGAAATCTACAAAGTGTCCATTTTCGCTCGAAGCACACACAAGATTTTTTTCTACAGTCGCCACACCAAAAATTTATTTGTTTGAAGTACATAAAAGCAGTGCTGTGAAAAAGTGGATGTCCATTAGAAGCGTTCACGCCAAACTTTTGCAGGTGGCAGCATAACTGTTCACAATTTATTTTTTCTACAGTCTAAATACAAAGTAGCCATTTGCGTTCTTTTGTCAACGCAAAATCACTTTGCCGCTCATGCACGAAAAAGTGGCAAAAACGCTTGCTGTCCAAATTTGTACTTACACAATGTTGAGAAATATCACTTGTCTACATTCTTCATGGAAACGTTTGGTCAGGGACCAATAACACTGTATTTGCACATTTACCACCTGCACAAGTCAACCTGACATAAAACTGGTCTGTCGGTAGTGTCGGCAGATTACATAACCAAACAAAATGCCGCACTGCTGTAAAAATAAAATAGGGCATTCATTTACAAAAGTATAAAATGCATAGATTAGATTAAAGCAATAGCTCAAGAAGAAAAGAAAATAATGATAAATTAAAATTTAATATAAAATAAATTGTGAACAGTTGTGCTGCCACCTACAAAAGTATGGCGTGAATGCTTCTAACGTACATCCACTTTTTCACTACACTAGTTTAATATAATTGAAACAAATAAATTATACAAAAAAAAACTTATAATATTCATTACAAAATTGGCATTAAATTTTTGAAAAAACGAAAGCCAAAACTATATATTGAAGTTATATTTGCATATGTTCCTATCTTTACTGTAAAACTATTGAGTAGTACTGTAAGTACAAAGTGTACATTTTATTATGTTTTGTAATGGTGGAGTACCCCTTTGTGGCGACTATAGAAAAAATCTTGTGTGTGTACGAGCGCAAATGGACATTTCGAGAGAATGCCGCGCTCGCGTCGACAACCTCTCAATCAACAATATCCCATTTTGCGCTCTTAATACACAAATAGCTATTATGTTTAATTTTAATTTATCCTTATTTTCATTCTTCTTGAGCTATTGCTTCAATCTAATCTAAGCCTTTGATATATTTTCATTTTTGTAAATGAATGTCTTATTTTATTTTCAAAGCAGTGCGGTATTTTGTTTAGTTATGTAATACTCGTATACCGACAAAGCAGTCATATGTCAGATTGACTGGATGTAGATAACTGACATTTCTCACCATTGTATAGTTAAAAATTTGGACAGCCAGCGTTTTTTCTACTTTATCGCGCATTAGCGATAAAGTTACATTTAGTGTTAACAAAAGAGAGCGCAAATGGCTACTTTGTATATAGACTGTACAAAAATATATTTTTAAATAGCTTTCGATGATAAAAATTTGTAATTGAAGCTAATAAAAAATTAAACAATGAGGTTTACTCAATCCTGACTCCATCGAAAACCTATTTTTGTTCCATCATTACGTCTAATCATGTTTTACAGCACCAAAAAGCGAACGGACATAACATTATCAATGTATTTTACGAAGATATTGATGCAACAAACATAAAGCAGTGGAGTAAGTAAAGTTCAGAATTAAATAAAATACAAATCTGATAAACTTTAGTGCATCATTTATCAATGATTTAAAAGCATTGTAAACCGGAATCTTTAGTTAATTTTCAAACTATTTCCATAAATAAATATAAGAATTAGGTATTATTAACAAAATAAATAAAGGATAGAAATAAAGCACTCGGTAATAAAAAAATTTATAATAAAAAAATCAGAATGTTAGATAATATAATGCAAACGCACAATAGCAACTTTTCGATATTTAAATCACATTTGCATGTTAGAAAAAACAATTGCTGTATAAATTTAATTGAAGTTTGCAGGGTAAAACGATTAAATGCGCCATTAACTTTGCACGACATATTGACACATTCTGCATGGTACGCTTTAGATAAGTACCACGTAAGATATTGATAAGCTCATTATTTTTTATTTTATACATCTGCTTTGTCGTTTAGATACTCCAAAGATAATATGTGACAACAATGAATCAAGAGAAGATAATTATAGATTTTTAGGTAACTGATGAATAAAGGTGCATTTGTATTATACGTGCAACAAATTGAAAGCAGAGTATACTCGTAGTCGTATACAAGAAAATGTTTACTCGCCTTGTAATATGATAGAAATAGAAAGAAATATCGTATTGTGACCACCTTATTTGTTTATACGGTGAAGTCATAAATAATAATATTGGCAGTAAATTGTACTATTCTTATGCTTTGGACTGTGCAGCATAATTTCATTTACACTTTACTACTAAACACTGAACCTTCAAGCCCAAGCGCAAAGCTAAGCTTGGCGAGTTATTGAAACCTCCTAACAGCAACAAAGAATTATATCGGTTAGTTCGGTGAATTGTCAAGTTGTAACAATTTCGCACTGCTTTTTATTTTATCGAGCGATTATTCTTTGTATCTTGCGGTTGCCAAATTTAACAAACATCTATATTTTTATTTAACATTTCGTAATTTTTATTATGCAATTGCAATGTTTGTTTTTATCAAGCATCTGTTATTTTTATCGAGCGTTTAATCGTTTTATACTACTATTTATATTTTTATCATAGATATTTTACTTTTTATCAAACAATTTATTTTTTTTAATCGAAAGCTGAATATTTTATCAGGCATTTAATAATGTAGCCTGTAATTGCTTTTTAAATCAAATAAGTATCGAGCGTTGAAATTAATTACAGTGCGTTTAATTTGTATCAATAAATAAATATATCATCACAGCATATGAACCATTGCTGGGTGTGCCAATTTGTTTTGTACATTATGTGCACAGATATCGGCAATAATGATTATACATTATTCGAATGGTGGTGAGCATTATTAACATATTTATAAAGATGGGATGTGGCCTGGAAATTACCTAACCTAACACATCTGATATACAAAAATTATGAACAAGAAAATAGTCAAAATTTATTGATACGTACAACAGTATTTATTAATTTTAAGCAGCCGTAGATTTTTTTTGAATATTACATGTAAGCTAGAGCTACAGAATATTACAGTACTCGAGTAGAGACTCTGTCTAAGTATTCATCGTAGGAAGTTTTTTACACTCGTAATAGTGCTGAGTGTAATACTTCTCACTAATATAATATACTATTATATTTTGCCATTGTACATTTAGTCAACACATCACTGGTAGTATTTAAAAAATTGGTTTATGGGTATTTGGAATTTAACACAAATCATATCAAAAATATTTATTTGACAGTTTTATCGTTTTTGTTTTGTATTGTACACAGCTTAGGCAGGACTAGAAAAAAACAATTAAAAAAATTCCAAAAAAATGTGATTTTTTTCAAACACGTGAAGAAAAAATAAAATATTTCATTCGGGGTAGAACGTCTTTTTTGTGTTTTACCCAGCTTGCCCGACCCCGGTTATATAGTGCATCGGCCGCAATAGCTGGGTTCAACACAAAAAGACCGCTTTCTACTCTTAATAACATAATATACTATTGCAGAATGTAATGTGAAATATAAGTGATGTAAGCACTGAAACAAATTTAATTTCAGTGTTATGATCCATATAGAAAACATAAAACTCTGTAGAAAGATTGGGTTTGAAAATAAGCGTCATTGCTTGTAGCTTTGGGGCATCAGATAATCCATCATAGCTGCTGAATATTTTACGTTTTGGTTTACATCTTTCATCAAGTCTTTACTGCACCCGTATCAAAATAAAACACTCCTTCGCATTGTCATCATTTGATCTCACAGCAAAGCACGTGACAAAAGAAAACCAACTCCATCCGAGAGATAAGCAGTTGTTTTAATGCTCGTCTTATTTAACGTGAAGAAGTAATATATCTGAAGTTTGATTGTCGATTTCGAGTCTCAAGTGGAAACAGAGTCTTTGGTTGTCACAGCACAGGACTTGAGTAAGTATATAGAAAAACAGGATAGCAATAGTAAATGTAAACAATTTATAGTATACACACAGGTTTAAAGTTTTATTGAAAATGATAGTTAGCATACCGGAGGAGTGGAGGGGATGTCGTAACTCCTGGCGAATGATGTAATTTGTAATCATGTTATTGTGTTTAATTGATAATTGCTCTATAATATTTTGAAAAGTTAGTTTGACTTGACAGGACGGCAGCAATGACAACCCGATTCGGACACAGTCGGGCAAATATCTGAACAGTGCAGAGACCCAATAGTATACGTTGTCTATTAAAAAACAAAACTAGACCCTTGTGAACGCTCGTATTATCTCCAGTGTGTTGTAGTTGTCATGCGGCAAATTAACCGTCCTGTCAAACCGCAACATGTTGCGGTAGTATCCGGCAACCGGACCGCAACCCCATCGGTGTGGATGCATTCATTTAAAATAATAAGTTGTTGTCTTTCCGGTCAACCGGTCCACTTAAACCGGTCCCGCCAAAACGCATAGTTTGGCCCGAGCCTTACCGATCAGTAATTTGTAAATGAAACCTACTTGAAATATAGTCGATTATTATCTCTGAAAATACAATTTTTTTTCGAATATATTTCAATGTTAAAATGTCACATATAAACATAACTTGAAAATTGAACATTTTATAGGTTTAAGGTATGTATAAAAAATAACAGAAAATTGGGAAATAATCTACTCTATACCTACATAGAATATGAATTAAACCCTTTCCCCTCTTATTTATTTCTGATACAATTGAAATTAAATTAAATAGAAACTCTTATAGCGAAATAACAAATAAGTATATTAAATTTAACCAGTGATAGAACTCGTCGAGTGCAGCAATATTCCCCCTTTTTCTTATAAACCTAGCAGATATTGAGATAAATATGCTAAAAATTTGAGATTTCGAAAGAAAGTTATTAAGAAATATTGGTTCTCTCGACGAGTTTTACCACTGGTTAAATTTAATGTACTTATTTCTGTTACACTCTATATATTTTTAAGTAACTTTTTATCGCTTTTTGGTTAATATGATTTTTGTTGTATATAAATGATGAATATAAGTAGAAAACGTTACGTGATGTATAAATTCTTTCCAATAAATTCAGCAGTTCAGGATTCGTTATAATAAGTGAAAATGAATGACTTTATTAAATATCTGCATTTACATTTCGTAGAACAGTAGATAAATTTGAATTGTAGTTGAACAGAATGTCTGAAATGAAAAAATTAAATTAAAATGTTATTTACCTAACGAACATGATAATTTCAAAAGTAAATTTTTTTATCATTAGATGTAATAAAAATAATCTTTAAAAAAGAACATTAAATTTGAAAGATATTCAATTATTAATATAAAAATAATTCATCGTAATTAATTTTACAACAGATTTCATGTAAGTAAGAAAATTAATGGAACAAGGCGACTATTTAATTTTGTCAAATTTAGAGAACTTGTAAAATTTTAAGTTTAATAAAAGTTTGATTTGCCTTACAACTTAGCGATCGTTGTAAACATTCAGATATTTGCAAAAGCTGTAAAGCAGCCAGATAACCCACTTGCAGATTCGCGCATTTACATTCTTCTCAGGCAGAAAAATAACCAAATCTATCCACCCACGTATCGAAAATTGCCAAGCCGTTTTTTACTGCTAAAAAAAGATTACATAAAGATAAATCTAATGTTATTTATAAAGCCTGTCATATGTATTTATACTCTTATAATTGCCAATACTTATTTATATAACAAGAGTCGTAAGTGTAGTTTTTCGGTCAAAAAGGCAGGTTGGAACACCAGAGCCCACGGGGCCAAAGTATTGCAAGTATTTGAAACCGAAATTTGCTCTGTACACTTCGAGGTGCTTATGAGATATTTCGTTATACCTTATATGTAGCGTTTAACAAGAAATAAAATTAAGTATATTTCAGTTATATATAACTGTCATATCAATAACTAATAATGGTAGCGGAGCTTTAAATATCCTTGACAACAAACTAGCATATTTAATTCAACAAAAAAAATCAATTTTATTACGTGTCAGTTTAATTTATAATTTTGTGTAATAATAATAATAATAATAATAATAATAATAATAATAATAATAATAATATAAATAAATAAATATAAATATATCATTACGGCTTATTACCCATTGCTGGGTGTGCCAATCTTCTTTGTACACAGATATCGGTAAAGATCATACATAATAATAATAATAATAATAATAATAATAATATTTATTCCAGAGACCAAAAAAGTACATGGCATTACATAAAAAATACAAAATTTAGAAAAACATATATTTATTAAAAATTAAGGCTTATCATTAAGAAAATTAAACCTTGTTTAATGTCTTTTAATTTTTGCGGCAGATTATTGTAAAATTTTAATTCGAACTAATTGGGATTATTTCTTGTTTTCTTTAATTTTATATTCGGAACAGTGAAGTTTGTTTTACCACCAGTATCATGATTTTGTATATCACTATGTATCGTGAAATTATTTTTGTTATCGTAAATATATAAGA
>OY720455.1:45975216-46067716 GCA_963082715.1 Harpalus rubripes | reverse complement strand
AATGGAACACCTAAGATAGTAAATTCAGAAAACTAAAATTGCCCAACAATAATCCAGTTTCTTATTTGTATTATCAAAATACACGGGGACTTAATTCTAAATGTCATTTGTTCTATGTAAACTGTTGTTCATTCTCTGCGGACATAATTTTATTGTCTGAAACGTGGCTTAATGTATCTGTCAATAATGCTGAATTGTTTACATCTAATTATAATATCATTCGTTGTGATAGAGACTTTTCTCTCGTTGAACGTCAAAGTGGTGGTGGAATTCTCATAGCATTGGCTGATCATATTCAGTTTAACACCCTTGATATGTCTCACTTGAAAACCCTTACACCACTAATCGACATTGCTATATGTAAATGTTTTGTAGGTAGTTGTAATTTTCTTCTTTGTCTTATCTATATCCCGCCTGATATAACTGCTAATATTCTTGAAACCTTTATTGATGCTCTAGAAGTTTTCCTGATTAATGAAAATGTTATATTAGTAGGTGATTTCAATGTACCGAATCTTGACAATACATCAGTCAATTGTAATAAATCTACTATTATTCGCAACTTTTGTAATACTTTAGATCTCAAACAATGGAATAATATTTTAAACGCAAAAGGTAATAAACTTGATCTCATTCTCTCTAATTTGCCTGGTGATATTGATATTATTAGATCTCATGCTCCAATAGTTCCTGAAGATGTTTATCATCCTGTACTAACAGTAAACTTACCTATCTTGTCATCTGTCAAGCCAGCAAAATTTCCATCTGCAAACAATGTTCGCTACAATTTTAGGAGAGCCAATTTTTACGAGCTCTATGATAATATATGTTCCGTAGATTGGTCAGTTTTAAATTCTTATGAGAATGTTAATGGTGCTCTTGTAATGTTTTATAACATACTTAATTCTACGCTGGATATTTCCGTACCGAAATTTAAATATTGTGAAAATAAATATCCGCCGTGGTTTACAGCAGAAATAAAATATAACATTAAAACCAAAGAATATCATAGGAAGAAATGGGTAAAATATAAGAAGCAATACCATCTTAATCAATTTCAAAGACTAAGACATTTAATCAAGCTTCAAATTCAAAAAGCATATAATTCTTATCAACGTACTGCTGAAGCCAATATTAAATCTAACCCAGCTGATTTCTGGAAATATGTTCACCTAAAGCAAGGTACTACACGCATTCCAGGGAAACTACGTGATGACATGAACGAATTTGATTCTCCTCAAAAAATTGTTGATGCATTCGCCATGTATTTTTCCAGTTTTTTTTCAGCCAATTCTGCACAAGCCTCTCCCAATAAAATTAGCTTTCATCCTTCTTTTAATATTGACAGAATTAGTGAAGAGGAACTTATTTCACTCATGGCATCATTTTTCAATAAATTCACTGCTGGTGATGACCAGATACCAAGCTTTCTGGTCAAAGATATGAGGTTTATCCTGGCTAAACCCCTCTCAATTATTATTAACTTAGCAATCCAAACCTGTACTTATCCTACACTTTGGAAAAGGACGAGAATTATACCTGTTTTCAAAAAGAATGACAAATTTATTATTAAAAATTACCGCCCCATATCGTTACTAAGTAATTTTGGGAAGCTTCTGGAAATGATAATTTGCAAATCCATATTTAGTAATACAAGATCTGTAATTTCTCCAGTCCAGCATGGCTTCATGAAAGGGCGATCGACTACTACAAATCTTGCTTCCTTTTCACAGTATGTATCCGAAATCATAGATGCTCGTGGACAGGTGGATGTTATTTATACAGATTTTTCCCGTGCCTTTGATTCCATAGATCATTGGCTCTTGCTGGATAAAATTAGTGCCTTTGGTGCTTCTCCATCTCTTCTGAAAATTTTAGGTTCGTACCTTGATGGCCGTGTGTGTTACGTCTATTATAATGGCTTCACGTCCTCGGAATTTTTGGCAACGTCAGGTGTCCCACAAGGATCCAATCTAGGCCCTCTTCTATTTTTATTATTCATCAATGATCTTCTTGAATCTTTCACCTGTCCTTCACTGGCATATGCTGATGATATTAAGTTGTACTCTACAATATCCACTGTCCAAGACGCTCAACTTCTTCAGTTCAATATTGATATTTTAGCACTATGGTGCGAAACTAATAAGCTATTCTTAAATGTTGACAAATGTTGTTCTGTGTCATACACACGCCGGATCAATCGGTTTGATTATATATACCCAATTTCAGGAACTTTACTCGAGCGCAAATCCACCTTCAAGGATTTGGGAGTTACATTTAGTCCTAATTTCACTTTCTCAGAACATATAAAAAGTGTATGTATCTCTGCTAGCAAAACATTAGGTTTTTTAATGCGTATATCGAGAATGTTCACTGATCCTGCTGTTTTAAAATCATTATATTTCGCATATATCATCAGCAAACTTGAATATGCCATTTTAGTTTGGTATCCTTATTACGCCTTTCATAATATAGCTCTAGATAGAATTCAACGCAGATTCTTGAAATTTCTATCCTATAAGCAGGATGGAATCTATCCGGTCAGAGGCGTTGACCAGGATTCTCTGATTCAACGTCATAAAATAACACCACTATCTACAAGAAGAGATATGATTTGTGCTAAATTTTTATGGATGCTGTTGCACAATAAAATTGATGACTCTTTTTATTATCACGTGTACCTATTCATGTTCCTAGGTTAGAATCCAGGTATTCCCGGACTTTCCACTTACCATCAGCGCGCACTGATGTACTGTCGCGGTCGCCAATCCACATCATGTGTAACATTGCGGAGACCAAGTATGAGGATATATTCCTGTAATGTTCTTTGATTTATTTTGTCTGTGAACTTCTACACAGTATATATTTTCTATTTTTTTTTTGTTTTGTACCCTACATTTAGATTTCTTTATTCATATTATTTGTTTGTATGTTACATTAAATGTATTTATATATTATATTTTAGCCCTGTAACTGGATTCTGTTGGGCAATAAAGTTTATTATTATTATTATTATTATTATTATTATTATTATTATTTGCTGTAGTTAAAAAATAATTTAGAACTTTCAGACCATTTTAGAATACCTTCAATGTCATTCTGTAATAATTTACAATCCTCAACTGAATTTATTTTACGAAAGATTTTTAAATCATCAGCATACAACAGTAATTCAGAGTTATTTACTACATTAACTATATCATTGATAAACAAAATAAAGAGCAATGGACCTAAGTTAGATCCTTGAGGAATACCAGAGGTAGGAGTAAAAGATGATGAACTAAAATTATTGAGGTGAACTGTCATAGTACGGGAACATAAATAAGAATTTATAAATGAAACAAGACTGGAAGAAAAATTGAAATTAGAATATAATTCGTGAAGATGAATAGAATGGTCAACTGTATCGAATGCTTTTTTAAAATCGGTATAAATCACATCAACTTGTGAATTATCATGAAGTGAGTTGAGAGTATAATCTGTGAAATTTATTAAATTTGTGGCAGTTGACTTACCCTTAACAAATCCATGTTGGTGGATACTAATACGATGCTCAATTGAATTGTAAATGTACTTGTACAGTATAGATTCAATTTTTTTTTTGATATGTTAGAGAGTGTAACGATTGGTCGGTAATTGGAAATGTCACTTATATCACCTGATTTATAGATAGGACAAACAAGTGAGGATTTGAGGGAAGTAGGGAAATAATTATTTTTGAGCGAAAGATTGAAAAGAAATTTAAGAGGTTCAACAAATATATTGCTGCATGCTTTAAGAATATAGGATGGTAAATTATCAGGACCAGGATTCCGGGTAGGTTTCAGTCGCTTAATTGCATATAAAATCTCATCATCCGTAACAGAATTAATAAAAACAGTGTTACAATTAGTATCAGATGAATAAGCAGTATTATCTGTGAAATAAGGTGAGTTTGAGCTGACATAAACACTTGAGAAAAAAGCAACGAATCCTTGTAAAATATCTTGCGTATTATCAAATGTCTTATTTTCAAAATGCATAGATCCAGGAATACGAGTAGATCTCTTTTTATTGTTAACGTATTGCCAAAATAAATTTGGGTTACTTTGAAAAGAATTTTCAAATTTTTTAGTGTAATCTGAATGCGCTAGTTTTATACTTTTCTTAACAAGGGAACGCAGACGTTGAAATTCTAAATAATATGTTTCATTGTGATGTGTTTTATACAAATTGTGATATTTATTTGTTTTATACAAATTGTGATATTTATTTTTCAGTTTAATAAGTTTAATTATATTACTGTTGTACCAGAGTGGATATTTAGATGGACGTTTTTTAGTACGAGGAATACAGTTATCAAATATGCTGTAAATTATGTCATAAAATTTACTAAATGCGGCATCAACATCTTCATGAACGAATAATGAGTTCCAATTAACATTTAAAAGTGAGTTATAGAGTAAGACATAATCAGCTTTTTAAAAATTATAACATAGAAAGTTAGGATTGAAGGAAGAAGAAGAATGATTGATATTTATGTCAATGGAAAATGATAATGACAGAGCAGGATGTAATTTATCTTCCAGTACAAGGGGTTCGATAGAGCGAGTTACATTTACTGAAAAATTAGCTATGACAACATCTAAGAGTCGAGATTGAGAATTTTTTACATTGTTGTATTGTTTTGCATTTATGAAAGAAACGAAGTTCAAAAAATTTACTATTATTATTATTATTATTATTATTATTATTATTATTATTATTATTAATATTAAACCATTAACATCACACTCTTCCCTATCAATAAAATTTTTGCCCCGTTCCTGTCTTCTGTCCATATTTCCCCTTATTTTCTTTCTATCAAACGCAAGTCAAACTCACGTCAAACGATCAAAATCAGAAAACAAAACCATAAATAGTGTCATAAAAATAATCAAGCAACTCATAAATTTATAGAAGTCATTTTCACACAACGCAACGAAAATTATATCTCCACTTCGGTATTTCATGGGTAGATTTTGTTTATAAAACCCAACATGTATTTACTGAACAAAAAAAATTATTCATCACTTAGTTACAATTCCATTAAATTTTGTTTATAAAACCGGCCCTAAGTCTCTTAATAAGATAACATAAGGTGGCAAGAGTATTACACATGATATCAATATGCTGATCCCATACTAAATTTTCGTGGATATTAAGGCCCAACACTTTACTTCTTGGTACTTGAGGTATCGGTTGACCATTACAAAATATTGACATTTGTTCATCTTTCTTTCTGTTTGAGAAGCTCATAACGGAAGATTTACTAATATTTAATGATAAATTCAAAGAAGCATACCAAGACGACAAACTTGTGGCTATTTTTGATATATCATTAGCATCAGATAATAAAATAGTTACTTCATCTACAGAAGCAAGGAAATTATGCGATTCCAAAACTTTTTTTATGCCATTAATGTATAAGATGAACAATATAGGGCCAAGTATAGAGCCTTGAGGTATTCCACATGTAACAGTCTAAAAATCTGAAATTTGATTATCGTAAAACACAACTCGTTTTTTTTTGTGTTGTATGTATGACAAAAGCAGGTCTGCACATATACCTCTTAAGCCATAAAAATTTTAAATTTCTATCATAGTACTACACAATCAAAAGCTTTTGACAGATCTGTAAAAAGTCCTTATATATTATTACTTTTATCAGCTGCATTGTAAACATGGACGAAAAAATTCACTAAGGCGGATGTTGTGCTCAGTATTTTTCGGAAGCCATCTTGCTCCCCAATTAGTAGCTTATTCACTTCTAGAAATGAGAGAATTCTTGACAGTATTAATTTTTCATATATTTTATGAAATATAGAAACCAAAGTTATTGGTCGGTAATTTGGTTTGTAATTTGATAACAAGTCTCCGTTTTTATGCAAAGCTATAACTTTAACATGTTTAAGAAGACCTGGGAATTTACCTTCTAATAAAGACAAATTAATACAATAACATAAAGGAGCAATTATCATTTTATGACAATTTTTCATCAATTCCAGAAGAACATGAATTTTATAACGATAAGATTAGGGATGTTATCTAGTTAACTTATCTTCAGTAACAGGATTTAGAAATATCGATGAAGAAATTTTATTACCATAGAAATAAAAATTAGAAGCAGGGGACAGATTACTTTGAATTTCATGTGGAAAATTTATAAAATAGTTATTGAGTATATTAGAAATATCTGAAGAATTATTTGCAAATTCACTATTACTTGTTAGTTTTTTTTTTTAGATTTGTCAGTACTGTTTGTATTTAAATTATTGTTAGTTAATTTTTAAACTTTACTTGTATTATTACTACAGTTTTGCACAAGTTTAGAATTGAACTAATTTTTTTCAAATTAGTTTACGATACTTATTTTTAAACTTAGTGTATTCTTCCTTAGTGATAAGCCCTAACTGACATAAGCTATATAATTCTTTCAGTTTTATTGACAATTTTTTTTATTTCATTGGTTACTCATGATTTGTTTTTCGTATTGCGGTTGTGGCTGGGAACCTTAATTATAGGATGAGTAATATTAAAAACATCTATCAACGTCGGATTTTTTAAAAACTGAAGTCCATTTTGTATTTGCCAACTGATATTTAAAATAATCAAGATTAAATTTAGAATAAATTTATAACTACTATTTCATCAAGAACATTTTTCAAGAAATACAAGAGGCGGCAAATGAAGCCTACCCTATTTTATTACCTGCGAAATCCTAACAAAGGTATTTGTAGATAATTTACTTTTTTGCTCTAGCTAGACACCTAATGAAAAATATATCAAACCGCTTCCTAAGGTAACCAGCACTTGATTGTTAAACTGCCCCTGACTGTGAACAAAACAATCACATAATGTCACATTTTTGTAGTAGATATGACAAAAACGAATTTAATATTAGGTACAGATTTATTTATTTACCACATTACAGCACTGATGTTAATCGTACATTACATCTGGGGTGAGAATCCCACCGTGGGATATGTTTTATTACAGCCGAAGGCTTATATATGTAAATTACCGAGAGGCGAAACCTTGGGGTGAGATCCAACGCGCGACTATAATGAAACTCCCACCCCACCAAGATAATGTATGCTATACTAGTGACCAAAAAAACCGGACACGAAAAAAAAGTTTTTTGTCTGCTTGTAACAACCGAAATATGGGTTTATTTGTTTTTTTGTTAAAATATGAATAATTGATCTGTAATAGTTAGTTATGGTACCATTTACTAATCGAGGACGATTTTGCGCCCGAGAGATAGCGAGGGCTAGCAAATAAGTTTGGTCAAATGTACCTACATCTCGTGTTCCAAATACGATTTTTTCCACTCCCGATGATTTACTTTTTACCTGTTCATTTTCACTGCCAGATATGTTAAGGCTGTCAAGAAATACAGTTGAATATTGATACATTAAAAAAGAATCTAAGTATTCCATGGAAAATTTAAGAAGAAAATCGCTGTCATCTGTCACATTTGCCACGTCAACGGTAACTTTTGAATGGAAATATTTTTGAAATGAGGACAATTTAATAGAAATTAAATTCAAAATTATAAATTATAAGAATGAATAAATATTTGACACAAGTTTAAAATATCTAACTCTTGGTATTTCACAACGAAGGTGGTAAGTTCAGCTGTAGGGAAGTAAGGACAATCTTTACTTCCCGTCGATAATAGAAATCGATATCTTGACAGTAAAATAAACATACATCCCTACAAACAATGTCCTAATAGCCTACTTAGGAGTAGGAATACTAAGATTATAAAATAAAAAACTCTGCCTTCACGTAATACCATATTTTTCGCAGGAATTGAAGTTAGGGCTGCGATCTGACTATCGTAATAATCGAATAGTAACTTATTATAAGTGCTGCTTTGTTGTATATGCAAAGTTAGGATGCTTTTTGTCAACTTTTAAGATGAAATTCTCGGGAACAAACGAAACAAAAGGTACTACGGAGTGAGTTGTGCATTTTCTAATGTACAGAACGGTCGTCAAACCACTATATTTAACCAAAACAAGCTCAATATTGCAATACAACGAAATACATACCACTTTACTGCCACTATCAAATGGTGTTTTCCGGGATATGTAATATCCTGCAAACGGTTCTCCTGACCTCCATGCGCATTCTTCTTTATCTAATGAACAAAGATAGAAATGGGTTTCATGAGCTCCAGTGCTCCATATCAGAGTCAATTTCAATTCCTCATGCATCTGCCACTTGGCAAATAGACAACAGGTGGTATTAAGCCCCGCTTTTGTAGTGCACATATTACTACAAATCGATGTTTAAACGGGTTTGTAATGCATAGTATTCCTAATATTTGTTATCTGATGTAATTCCCTGTTCGATAATAACGCCGAGTTATATTTTGGACAGTACTTCTGGGAACAATTAAGGCTACAGCAATGTATTTTATAATGTGATCAACTTCACCTGAAGTTTCTGCTCAAGCTATATTTTACGATTGAATTATAACAAATTTATACACATTCAGTACTATAAGTACTAAGAGTGCGATAATCTACACATCAAGAGTAATTAATAATTGAAAAATTTATTGTCGTGATTGAAAACAGATAATTTTGCACAAATTTAGATTTTTATTTGTTCTTAATAAATGGAGCGTTTTTTGCCACGAATATTTTATTCACAATCATCCTCTTTTTAAATCAATAATTTTCAAAATAAGTAAATGAGTTGTACCCTATTTATTTATATTTTTGACAGCTCTACTCAAATTTGTTTAGCCAACTTTATTATAGGAATCTACGACAGTGTAGCTAGACAACGCCTACATATACATTTCTAAACCGTGGGATAGAAGTGAAATCTATTATTTCCAACCCAAGAGATTGTGCTTACATTTAAGAATGACGTATTTCGGTATTTACCAACCTCTGAAAGGTTAGGAATAGGCATATTATAATGATTGTAAATTATAATTATTTACATAAGAGTTAGGTAAATGGTACATTACTGACGAGGTGCCATATTGAAATACGAGGTATTTCTGGTGCGAAATTAATACTTTCGCTTCGGTTTCAGAAAATTATAAACCAATTTTTGCACACAGAAATGGTGTAGAAGATGAAGAACTGATCAGATGTCAATGTTCAAGGTACTTAATTTATTTCTGTAAATTTGATATAATTGAATGTGTATTTTTAGAAAATATAATAAAAGACAGGGATTTATTTATGCGTACATAAAAAATCAACAGCCCTTAAGAGCCAATAACAGATTCTCAACAAATTGAACAAATATCAACAGTGTGATGATAGAAGTACATGGAAAACATTTTTAAAATTATTATTCTTGATTACTTACCATTTCGTTTTTAAATGAGTTAAGTGTAAGGTTGAACACATCAATATGAGTAAATTTAGAGTTATAAGTGGACATTGTTTTATCGCAACCACTGGTTTTAATAATTAATTTAGCTATAGTTACCTCGACTTTCCCAGATCGCAAACAAGGATAACTCCTGTCTTCAAAAAGAATGATAAGGCTATTATTAGCAATTACCGCCCTATTTCAGTTTTAAATAACTTTAGTAAGATTTTTGAAATTGTAATATACCGCATTATATACAATAATGTTTTTTTCTTTTATTTCGCCTAATCAGCACGGTTTTATGCGTGGACGCTCAACGGTTACAAATCTAGCATCCTTTTCTCAGTTTGTCTCTGAAACTATCGATGAATGTAGCCAAGTTGACGTAATTTACACTGATTTTTCAAGTGCCTTCGATACTATAGATCATGGTTTACTCTTAAATAAAATTTGTGCTTTAGGTGCAGCCCCATCCTTAGTCAATTTATTGCACTCATATTTGAATAATCGTCAATGTTATGTTACTTATAATGGTTTCTCCTCCTGCCCCTTTCAATCAACCTCTGACGTACCCCAAGGATCTAACCCAGGCCCTCTCTTATTTATTATATTCATTGATGAACTTATTCGATCTTTTACTTGTGAAGTACTTGCGTATGCGGATGATATTAAAATATTCACCAAAATTAATTCTTTCAACGATTGCTCACTACTTCAAAGTAATATTGATAACATGGTTGATTGCTGTAATAAAAATAAATTAAAATTGAATACCAGTAAATGTTGTTCTGTAACCTATACACGCCGTATCAACAAAATAAGTTATCCGTATATAATGCAGGCAGTTAATCTTGTTCATAATTCTTCAATAAAAGATCTTGGTGTAACTTTTTGCTCTAATTTTGTTTTTCTTGAACATACAAACAATGTGTGTCGTTCTGTTAGCAGGACTATAAACTTCATTATTAGAATATCCAAAATGTTTAAAGATATTACTGTATTAAAATCTTTATTCTCTGCCTTAGTTTTGAGCAAAATTGAGTATGCTGGCTTAATTTGGTTTCCTTCCACTTTAAATCAATCCATGGCCTTGGACAGGATTTATCGTAGATTTTTAAAAATTTTATCGTTCAAAATTGATAATGTTTATCCAGATAGATGAATTGATCAGCAGGCTCTCCTACAGCGTCATTCCATGCCCACCCTCAGTTCTAGGCGTGAAAATTCATGTGCCAGATTGCTGTGGTCGCTGATCCACAACAAGGTAGATGCTCCTTTTCTCCTATCTCGGATTTCGTTCCATGTCCCAAGGATGGCCTCCAGATATGCTAGAACCTTTTACCTTGCCGCTTGCCGTACTGATGTCCTTCAACGTTCACCTATTTATATAATGTGCCGATATGCCAACCAAATTTATGAAGATATATTTGTGTAAACACATCTCATCATTATTTTCTTTTATATATGTATATTTAATATTCTCTAAATTTTTAATATTTATGTTCTATATACCCTGTAATTGGTTCACTGTTGGGTAATAAAGTATTATTATTATTATTATTATTATTATTATTATTATTATTATTATTATTATTATTATTATTATTATTATTATTATTATTATTATTATTATTATTATTATTATTATTATTATTATTATTATTATTATTATTATTATTATTATTATTATTATTATTATTATTATTATTATTATTATTATTATTATTATTATTATTATTATTATTATTATTATTATTATTATTATTATTATTATTATTATTATTATTATTATTATTATTATTATTATTATTATTATTATTATTATTATTATTATTATTATTATTATTATTATTATTATTATTATTATTATTATTATTATTATTATTATTATTATTATTATTATTATTATTATTATTATTATTATTATTATTATTATTATTATTATTATTATTATTATTATTATTATTATTATTATTATTATTATTATTATTATTATTATTATTATTATTATTATTATTATTATTATTATTATTATTATTATTATTATTATTATTATTATTATTATTATTATTATTATTATTATTATTATTATTATTATTATTATTATTATTATTATTATTATTATTATTATTATTATTATTATTATTATTATTATTATTATTATTATTATTATTATTATTATTATTATTATTATTATTATTATTATTATTATTATTATTATTATTATTATTATTATTATTATTATTATTATTATTATTATTATTATTATTATTATTATTATTATTATTATTATTATTATTATTATTATTATTATTATTATTATTATTATTATTATTATTATTATTATTATTATTATTATTATTATTATTATTATTATTATTATTATTATTATTATTATTATTATTATTATTATTATTATTATTATTATTATTATTATTATTATTATTATTATTATTATTATTATTATTATTATTATTATTATTATTATTATTATTATTATTATTATTATTATTATTATTATTATTATTATTATTATTATTATTATTATTATTATTATTATTATTATTATTATTATTATTATTATTATTATTATTATTATTATTATTATTATTATTATTATTATTATTATTATTATTATTATTATTATTATTATTATTATTATTATTATTATTATTATTATTATTATTATTATTATTATTATTATTATTATTATTATTATTATTATTATTATTATTATTATTATTATTATTATTATTATTATTATTATTATTATTATTATTATTATTATTATTATTATTATTATTATTATTATTATTATTATTATTATTATTATTATTATTATTATTATTATTATTATTATTATTATTATTATTATTATTATTATTATTATTATTATTATTATTATTATTATTATTATTATTATTATTATTATTATTATTATTATTATTATTATTATTATTATTATTATTATTATTATTATTATTATTATTATTATTATTATTATTATTATTATTATTATTATTATTATTATTATTATTATTATTATTATTATTATTATTATTATTATTATTATTATTATTATTATTATTATTATTATTATTATTATTATTATTACTATTATTATTATTATTATTATTATTATTATTATTATTATTATTATAACTCTGTTTATGGGTGAGTTCTTATTATTATTTGTACGAAAAAAAATGGCAAATAAAATAGGTTTTTATTGCGAGTAATGTTGTTAGTGACGTAGAAATGAAAAGTATTTATAAAATTATTGGTACAAAGCATATTGTTAAATGTCTTGTAAAGCAACGTCATATCTGAAACAGTTCTTCTACCCTCTAAATTTGTCATATAGAAATGTTCATATTGGGAAATATAATTCTTATTATGGTATCCAAATTTATTACTTAAGAAATTATGAAATCTTTTTTTGAATATGTTCAATTCCAACTTCGAACGAACCAAAGAGTTGAAAACATTAATAATGGATTTTGGTTTGTTAAAATGTTTGCATGACCTTATCAAGAATCCTAGAATTTTATATGATCCTTTAACAATAGTTTCGATTTGATAATTAAATAATAATTTATTATCAAAGTGTAGCCCTAGATCTCTTATCGTGGTACGATTTGATACTATGGTATTGTTAATTTTGTAGTTAAATTGAAATATTTCATGATTACGTGTGAAGTTTATGACGTAACATTTATCAGCGTTAAGTGTTAAATAGTTGTTATGACAATATTTCTGTAACCGGTTCAGATTCTCCTGCATTTTTAAACAGTCTTCAAAACAATTAATGTTGTAATATAATTTTAAATCGTCCGCGTACAGAACAAATTCACAGTTTTGAAAGCATTTATCTATATCGTTTATGAAGATATTAAATAAGATAGGGGCTAAATGAGATCCTTGTGGAACTCCTGATGACGTAGGAAATACATGAGATCCAAACCCGTTACAATAAAATATGTGTGACCTATTGCTTATATAAGAATGAAACCAACGAAATAAAGAATCATGGAATAGAAATAAATACTTGTTAGATTTCTTAGTATACAAGAAGTCTTTTTCGGTATTACAGAAAATGTCACACATGTCAATTAAAAACTAGTACTCAAAAATCTGTTTAACAATATAACATTATAAACCGACTAGAAATATTTAACTATATTTAAATAAACATATTTCCATAACACTTTCTTAACAACAAATTTTATCATAATACAAATTTAAAACAATGTTATATCAGCTATTAATGGTATTAATTTAAAAGTCCCATTTTACCACGCAATAGTTATAAACGAGGTCTTTCTAATGGCTTCGTCATGATGTCTGCTACTTGATGCTCTGTTGGAATATATTGAACTACCAACTCGTCTTCCATTACCTTTTCTCGAATGAATAAATTCTATATTTTAATGTGTTAGGTTCGATGGTGAAATTCAGGATTGTGTGTTACTTCACTGCTCTTTGATTATCAATCTGAAGAAATGGCACTTGCTTCAGTTTTGCGATTTCTTTAAACAGTCTGCTTAACGAGATAATTTCTTTAACTGCTTCATTCGCAGCTACAATCTCCGCTTCAGTTGTAAATGTAGCAACCATAGATTGCCTTTGACTAAGCCATTAAATAGCTCCACCTGCATGCGTTACAACCACACCTGACGTTGATCTGCCAGTTTTGTTACATCTGCTAAAGTCTGCATCGCTGTAGCATTCTAATATGCCAGTGTTTATGTTAGGGCGATACAGAATGTCTAAATCAGATATACCGACGTATCCGTTTTATCCTCATAACATTTTCTATGGATGCACAATCGAGTGTTCTTGATACGGCGCTAACGCTGTATGCTAGATCTGGCCTTGATTCGATCATCAAATACATTAGCGCTCCAACTATCTCTCAATACGGAAAGTCAGTTTTCTTCATATTTTCTTGTTCTGTTGTCGACGTTCCTTGTTCCGTTTTCGATGTTTTAGCTTCCTTTAACATGGGTGTGGAAACAAGTTGGGACTCCTCAAAATTAAAACGTTTCAATAATTTCTTTACATATGCTGATTTAATTTTATTTTGCCATCACTGAAACGTTTAATTTCGAGACCAAGGTAGTATGATGCTGCTTCCATGGTAAATGAACTCTGCCCTCAACTCCTCAATAAAGATATCAGCGTTTCGCTGGACAGTCGCCACGACTAACCCATCGTCCACGTAAAGAGTAACAAATAGTTTCTTGTCATGTTGTTGTCTAATGTGCAAGCATGAATCTGCCTCATTTGCCTTAAACCCTGTTGATATAAGAAAATTAGCGAAACGTTTGCTCCAACACCTTGGAGTTTTATTTGAGCCTGCTAACACGTTTAGTGTTGTCTTCATATCGTCTCGGCTGCTCCATATATATATTGTCTCTTCTAATTTCGCATACAGAAATGCAGTAGATACGTCGAACTGTGTTAAGTGCACCTTCTCACTTATAGCAATACTAAGCACCCAACGAATTGTGCTTAACTTAGCAACCAGACTAAATGTTTAATTGATACTGAATTAAATAATGCTAGACGCAACGAAGCAAGGAATTCATTTACACTAAATCACAATAAGCCCGAGAACGAGAACACTTCAAACTTCACAAATGTCAAATATTATTATATAAAAATTAATGTGAGGACAAATTTTGAGTATAAATAGATGATTTTCATTAAATTACACACGTTTCTTGTAAATTGCAACCAGTTTTATACCCAAATAAAAGTTCTAATATATTGACAAAACCAGCATCGCTGTTAGGCTCGGGCAACCGGGGCACTTGTCCGGGACCTCGCGCTTGAGAAATACCTTTTAGAAAGAATCGAGTGAAGAATTCATTAAAATTAAAATTAAAGGGAAAATATGATAAGCAATCTAAAAAATAATAGTACATTAAAACACAAGTATCATAAGGCAATCTATTAACGTACGAGTCCAAGTTTGGAAAACGAGCCGCCAGGCGAGTTTTACAAAGGACGAGTGCGTCAACAGGCCTTATGATACATATTTTTTATATTATTTTTTCTATTGAGGTAATTTTACAATTAGATTTTTTAAAAAAGGACTTGCCAAAAATATGAGTTGGTGTCTTTTGTATCATTTATGTTGGTAGCGCTTCCCGCTAAAAATTCAAATTTCACATTTTGACAGTTTGTGTATCTTGTGATTTTGACTGATTGTTTACATTAAAACATTGTATCAAGCATTATACAATTATGAAAGAGGAAAACCAATGCAAACAATGAACTCCAAGGTTTATTAATGAACCATCCTGATTTGACATATCGGTAGTTGTGTTGGTTATTATCATAAATAAAACTTGAATATAGGATTGAAGGACGTTACGTGGACCATCATGCCTTTTTATTGAGAAAACAACATATAAATAACACTATTTAAATAATGAAATACTTTAATGAACAATTTATTGATTTAGACTTTTACTTTACACCATTTTGTCAACACTCACTACCTACTCAGTTGCACAGGTAACGGCAACAGCTGTTCTTGCAATTTTTAATACAAAACATATGGCATATATTCGATAGTTCGCCACAACGTGGAACTGGAAATCATGGATTAAAACGTCAACTTTTCATATTTGTTTGCTACTAGCCGCCAAAAATTGAGTAGACAGTCTCAACATTTTCAAGTAACGTGCATCATACATTTCGTAACCTGCCTGGAATAACAATACATTCACTTCAAAATTGCATTACCATAAATTTAATTGTAATAAATAAAACTTACCGTTTTAATTATTTTGACAAAGTAAAGCTGTGAGCATTGTTTCTTGTTTCATATTTTTTTAGTTGAAATATTAACATCACAGATTCTTATTTTTTCTTAACTAACACAGCTATAGCTATAAATTTATTTTCTTTCTAGTCCTATCACCTAGAGAAAGGATAAAAATCCACAATTGGAAATAATATTTCAACACAAATAATTTACCATTTTCAGGTTATCTGTCAGTTATGAAAACATGACTACCACCTCTAGAACATGAAAGGCGCCGAAAACAGTACGTTTATAGATTTTCTAAACGTCGTGTTTTCGGAGATAAACAGTGCTTTATAGAAACATAAGAACACCGAAATAGAAAAAGTTATTTACTCACACTGAATTACGAAAAAAAATCTGATGTGGCCCGTTCATAACCTTTCGTCAATTTCATGTTTAAAGTAGGAATGAGCTCTAAGTAAAGTATCACTTCCGATTGATCGTTTGTAAAGAAAATCTAATTTTTTGTTTCAATAAATAGAAAAGTCTGTAATACGAAATTTTGGATTGTATTTTATTATGTTTTACCTCGAATATCTGTTAAGAACCCCAAATTAAGTATCACTTCCGGTTTATCATATAAATATAGTCAAAATCGAGTTTCACATACCAAATTTGATAAGTTTTGGATCATGTTTTGATATATTTTTTCAAGAAAATCTATTTATAGCTTTGTGTAAAGTACTATTTCCGGTTTATAAATTTTATAAAAAAATCTAATATGTCTTTCTCATTAATATAAGTCTTGAATACCAAATTTTAAAAGTTTTGGATTGTCAATGTATTTTTCACGAAAATATGATCAGAACTTTAAATAAAGTATCACTTCCGGTTTATCAATTTTAGCCGAAATCTAATATGTTGCTCCCCTTCATATGAGAGTCTTAAATACCAAATTTGATAAGTTTCTATCACAAAATATTTTTCATGAAAATGTGTTCAGAGCTTCAATTAAATATAACATATAAATAAATAAAATTTTAGAAAAAATCTGATATGTCGTTCTCATGAATATAAAAGTCTTAAATACCAAATTTCACAAGTTTTGGAATATATCAATATATTTTTCAATGAGATCTGTTTCAGAGCTTCAAGTATCATTCCCGGTTTATCAATATTAGCCAAAATCTAATATGTTCTTCCCTTTTATACAAAAGTGTAAAATACTAAATTTAAAAAGTTTTTGAATGTGTCATAATATATTTTTCACGAAAATCTGTTCAGAGCTTCAAGTAAAATATCACTTTCGATTTATTCATTTTATCCAAAATCTAATATATTTTTCTTAGTATGAAAATCTTAAGTACTAAAATTTAAAAGTTTTGGATTATATTTTAATATAATTTTTCATTAAAAACTGTTAAGTAAAGTATCACTTTCGCTTGTCCTATTTTACCCAAAATCTAATCAATTTTTTATATAAATGTACGCACGCACGCACACACACACACACACACACCCACACACACACACACACACACACACACACACATACAAACACACACACAGACATCATTGTAAAAATAGTAAAAACGTGTGGACCTAAATTCGTGCTTATTTACTAAAAACTCGCCGTCGAATTTTTGGACCGATAAAATTACCTCCCTTACCTACGGTATGTAAAAATAAAGCCTCTGGACAAAACCTATGCTATTTTTCTCGTGTTAAATACAGTATATTTGCGTGATCTCTCTTGTGGTCAGAAAAGTTGGCCTTTTTTGTTTAGGTATAAAATTTGTTTTAATAAAGTTCATGAAATCCAGCACATTATATTAGTGTTTTAATTAGTTTTCAGCCTAATCGCAACAGGTTATGGGACCCAGGAGCGTTTAACTATGCAAGCTAAAGTGTCTGTTGTTATTTTATATGTACAATAATTATCATAAGATTGGCATTGGCATAAAATCGTCGCATAATGGATTACTTTAGTGCGGATTTCCGAACTTTTAATGTCGATTTTTGTGCATTTTAGTGCGGATTTCAAATAAAATATATTAAACCGATTTTACATAAACAATAATAGCTTTTTTATAAATAACTTGTAATATTTTTTTTGCTTTTGACGTAATTTAAATTTAAATTCCACAGTCACGATCGTTAGTCTGTATCACTTCCGTAAAAATTCAAATCAAGAGGGGTCCGTCGGTAATATGGGAAAAGAGGTCGGCGGGTCTAGAAATCTTGGGCAACGCTGCTTTATATGATTATTACGAGTATATTATTTCTATTAATTGAAATATCTAAAACATAAGTTTCCAATTAATTCTGCAGGCAATTATAACGCTCGAGTGTGTATGGTCTGTCCTGCATACCGATCGCAGTAAACCTAAGGGGAATTTTTCCGCTAGAAAGATAAAAGACAATAGCAAACAATCCAAACATAATACAGTAGACAGATTAGCACACATCCTTTAAGAAATATTAGGATTTATATTGTTCAAAAAGGAAAAGTCAAATACTCTAATTAAATTAACTAAATATCATATAATTCTACTCCACTAAAATACATTTATCACCAACTTAGATTTGTCTGACATATGAACAGAGAAACTATAATACAAAGACATAATAATGTATCATCATAATTTGATTTCAGCGTCTTCTTGCCTTTTGTGTTGAGGCGGGGGTTTGAAGGCTTAGCATATTTTCTTAGATTAAATGACAAAACAATTCTTAATCTCACGGGTTACATGCATAAGCAAGCAGTATTAACTTCCAACATTAGCATTCCTTCCCAGTTGGGTGGGGGTAATCTGGTCATGAGACAAGACGCAAGCTTTGCTTTGATTCCGACCTAGTTACCGAGACCTGGAATTTGAAGGAGTTTTTGTTGAGTGAAAGCGGCGGAAGGGCGCTGTGTTTTTGTTTCACAGTTTTCCAAGCTGGTGGGCATTGTTTCCTAATTTGTTGTTGAGTAATAAATAGTTGGTAATTATTCTAATTGTGAGATAGTATTGTTTTTATGGTTATTAATTACTGACATGATTACAGGTTGGGACAGTATTAAATTTATATTCAATGCTCCTAACATATATATTAAATTTGCTAGTTAATGTTTATTGAATTTAAGTAGGTCATCTGATCAGCAACCAGAATGTCAATATCAGCTATAAATTACACTTACATACAGGTTGACGACCAGCACTACCGGACATAGGACACGTGAAATCATTTTTTCAAATTTTTCTTCTTCTTTAACCTTTAACGCACGTGGTGTACTTTGTAAAAAAACTGCTCATAGAACAATGAAATAAAACAAGATTCTAATAGATTAGAATATTTGAAAACATTTTTAGAAAATAACAACTTGGAGGATTCAAAAATTAATGAGTATTTAAAACTTACTGAACTTTGTATGAAGCAAAATTATTTTCAAGTAAATAATAAAGATTACCACTAAAATGAAGGACGTACTGGGTATTAGAAACAAGTACAAACTAGAGTTTGATGTCTATAAAAAATCCACGAACACTAACAGATTTATAACTACTGACTCAAATCATTTTTGGCAACATAAATTAGCTTTGTTTAATTTCTTACTAAACAAATTAACTAAATTTCCTTTAAACAAAAACGATTTAAAAATGAACCAAACTATAGTCAAGAAATAGTTAAGTAAAACGGCTTCCCGGTTAAAACTATCGATAAATTAGTTCATAAATTTAAAAATTGCCCATCCATTTCTAATTTTACAACATTAACACCATCTAATAATAATAATAATAATAATAATAATAATAATAATAATAATAGTAATAATAATAATAATAATAATAATAATAATAATAAATACATTACACTATCGTGCGATAAAGATTCCAAAAGTTTAAACAAAATTTTTAAAAAACAAAATTTAACCGTAACTTACAAATCAAATAATACCATTAAATCGTTATTGGGTAACCTTAAAGATAAAATAGATACTAACAAAAAATCCGGTATATATAAAATTAGTTGTAATGATTGTAATAAAATTTACATAGGTCTAACTAAAAGACAAATTGACACTCGATTTAAAGAACATTTTTATCATCTAAAAAGCGGTAACCCAGAAAAATCTAGCGTAGATCAACATATGTTCATTAATAATCATAAAGTTAACAATTCTAATATTAAACTTTTAAAACATATTAATAATGGTAGATATTTACATGCATACGAGAGTTTAATAATAAATAAATTTAAAAATAATTTGATGAACGCAGATCTCGGTCCCATACCAAACTCAAAACTTTTCGATTTAATACAAAGTTAAATTTTATTGGACGATTTAAAATTTAATGACTCATTATTATTGGACAAATTTATCTTAGTTTATAGGTAATCATTTGCCTGTGACTCCCGTCCCTATATAATCCCAGTTCTCTCCCTTGTTTTTCAGAGTTGTTAAGACCTCTGGCATGGTTGACATGTTAAGTAATCTTGACTACTCTGTTTAACTTTCCCTTGTTGTACTATTGATGATGAGAACTTAGTCCTCGAAATATGTATTGTTTTTATTAAAATAAATTTTAAGGTTAAGGGGTAATTATAATAGTTTTAGTTATACTTAGGGTACCTTTATAACCAGGGTATGGCCATGGCCCAAGATTGCCGCCATTGTCGGTAATTCATTTCCTTATTTATTTGTAATAAATATGATATATTATAAAAGAATATTAAATTCTCACACTGTGAATTTATAAAGGTAATAAAAATTCATTAATTTAAGAGATACACAATTGTTATTAATATTTACATTTAGAGGTTATGTAGAATATATGACAAGGGTTGTTATTATCACATCCAATTTAATATCTGTAGTTCTTATTTACATAATAATTGTATATTCTAAACTTACCTTTTAAAATTTAAATGATTGTGCTTAATATTGGTAATTTATAGTTGTTTTCAATATGCCAGTAATCGTGGTGGGAAACACAAGTAAATAAAATAAAATATATGACTTACACTATAAATACGTATTAAAATGATAATTAAATGTGTGTTTCATTAAAATAAAACAAATATCCACGAAAATACATAATAATTTGCGCAAGAACAACACATATAACAGATGTCCCGGTAATGGCGGACGAAACGTGAGCCACGCCATGGCCATACCCTGGTTATAAAGGTACCCTAGTTATACTTAACCTTTAACTCCATCTATTATTAATTGTTACTTAATTTGTCTTGTAAGTAACTGTTTTTGATAGTTATTGCGGCAATTCAATAGTAATGCACGCGAGGCGAGACGAGAAATATAAAATATCGATCTCGTCGCGTTTTCGGCCCTGTAATCTCGATCTCGTTCTCGCACATTTTTTTGGGTCTTGTCTCGTTCTCGCACGAGAGTCTCGCTATAAAAATTAGCGCTTGCGCACTACGTATTTACGTAACAGTTTAACTACAAGAGACAAGTTCGCACAAATCGCACCGTCTTTCGCTTATGTGCAGTCGTATAACTATAATAGAGACGGAACACCAAATTATGGTTATCAAATTATTTCAATACGAACATGAAGTTCATTAAATATATGCTACTATTTAAGTAAGATTTAGTCATAAAAAATCGCTAACTTGTAACCCGCCGGCAACCAATCACTCCGCTTCTCTCCGTGTTGGCTCCCAACGACGCTTCATATGACATCCTTTACTTTTCAGAGGTGGCAAGAATTTTATTAACCGTGGTTTTAACTTGGATGAATTTTTGGAGAAAACTGGGACCGATAATAATCGACTATAGATAGACTCAAAAAATATAGTGAATTCATATAATTTTCACATTCGTGTGTTCTATGTACGAATTAGCGTTGACTCCACTCCTTGTACGGTGCGTTTTTAATTGAATTTATGAATCAAAGTTATAAAGATGCAAATAGTTTTTAACGCGAGACTCTCGCGAGATTTCTCGCTTCTCGCAGTTGTTATATCGATCTCGCTTCGAATTTTAAAATGAAATCTTGCTCTCGTTCTCGTCTCGCAAAATGCAACGAGACGAGACGAGATCCGAAAGTACTCTCGCCTCGTCGTGCATCACTGCAATTCAACGTCGAAATGCCGCTTTCTTTTTCAGCTTTTGGTTTTTTACATTTAAAACTGCATGAAAAATGCAGTTTTTAAGCGTCTATGTATTTTTTCAATTTATTAAAATTTTGGATTATAAATTAATATTATTTTCGAATCAATAAATAAAGTGCTTATATTGATTATATTACAAGAGGTGGTCTCCTGTGGATCCCTTTACTGCGACCTGTAGATCTATTGTATCCTCCAGATTTACTCCTATTCTAGGAGTCCTGTTTGTTTAATAAACTCCAGGGTTTTCTTCAGATCTAAATCTTTTAGCATATCCTGCTGGATTTTATCTGCCCCCAGAATATTATATCTGCTGCTCGTAAAGGCTTCACAGTGGCATATAAGGTGCTGAGGGGTTTCTTCCTCTTCACCACACCCCCTGCATGTTGATTCTTGTGTTAGTCTCACCGTGTGTATGTGTTTGTTTAATAGACAATGTCCTGTTAGAAGTCCTGTTATTAATCTAACGTCTTGTTTACTCATTAGGAGTAAACGTTCCGTTCTTTTCTTGGTTGGTTCATTTAGGAAGAGTGACTCCAACCAGTGATTCTTGTGCCATTGATTCAGCAATGTTTTTATTTCCAGCTCAACTGTATCCGTTGAGATTCCGAAAGCCGGTTCTGATCCTGTGAAAGGAAAACTTGTCTCCTTCTTAGCCAGACAATCTGCTACCTGGTTTCCTTCGATCTCTGAATGCCCGGGTACTCATATTAATTTCAATTTGTTCGTCGCTCCTAGTGCATTTAATCTGTGGATGCTCTCTAAAACAAGTTCAGATTCTGTCTCATAGGATTCTATTGCTTTTAGTGCGGCTTGGCTGTTTGTTACTATAGAGATTCTTCTGTTGCTAAAGTGGCTCTCCAGTAGTAATTTGGCGCAGGTTAAAATTGCGTACAGTTCTGCATGGAATACTGTCGTATAAGTCCCGAGTCCAATCGACTGATTGTGCCTCAGTCCTTTAGCTCCATATATTCCTCCTCCGGTTCCAATTGGTTTTTTGGATCCGTCCGTATACATGACTATGTCATCTTTGTCCACCGGACTATTTACATTTTCCCATGCTTCCCTTGCAAGGATTTCTACCCTGTAGTTTTATTGATGGTAAACTTTTTGCTGGTTCGGTCTGGCACCATTCGAAGGATAGAGTTGTTTTTTATGTCTTTGAAGATTTTGGTTCGACCATCTCTCCATTTATCCTCTCTCGAATGAGTTCTCATTCTGTAAGCTCTGCTAACTGCCCTCGCCTTTACTATTAAGTGTAGCGGAGGTATGTTTAGCAGAGTTTCCATAGACCCTGTTGGTGTGGTCGACATAGCTCCAGTGATTCCTAAACAGGCTAGTCGTTGGACTTTGTTTAGTGTGTCTGCACTGTTGTATCTCTATTCTTTGCCACCAGGCAAGACTTGCATACTCTATAACTGGCTTGTTCATTACGGAGTAAATCCAGTAAATCATCACGGGAGATAGGCCCCAGGTTTTCCCAAGCATACGCCGGCAGGCCCATAGGGATCTTATGGCTTTGTTAAAGTGCTTAAAAACAAATATTGTTATAAATAAATTGTGATATTTATGTGCAAGCTCTTCATTAATATAAACAAATATTGTGTATTATTCAATATTTTAACAATTTAATAATAATTTATTTGTGATACCTAACTTTCATACGTCAATTATATTCTGAGTTTTACTGATTATTTACCATATAGTACATTAATATAGAGTACGTGCACGTCACGTTGACAACCATGTCAAAATCATCTGAGTGGAAGTAAACATCTGCTAGCAAGGAATAATTTCAATTTTTGGCATCAAGGTGGATATGCAGAGTTTGTATCTGACGTGATATATTTTGACGTTTCATTATAAAAACCACTTTTGTATGACTAATACATTAAATAACGAATCTACTAAATTATATCAATATAGTATAATAAATTACTTCAAATATCCAAGTGTCAAAAACATGTCACATGTCAATCACATAGTAGCATATGTTTACTTCCACTCAGTTGATTTTGACATGGTTGTCAATGTGACGTGCACGTACTCTATATCAGAGGGGTGAATTTGCATTGAGAAACGTGATAACAAGTTTTGAATCTAGTAGCGTTGGAAATACTTCCTCACCCGTTCATAGATGTCGTTAGTAGTGTGATGAATCGAATCACTACTTCTTTTGATGTTTAGTTTAATATTATTTGTTTATATCTCTATAACATTGATCTCTGTTCATCTTAGTTACCTACCTTTTAAAAAACAAACTTGTACGCATGTCAAGTTCTTGTTGAATAATAAAATATATTCTCTCCAATCATTCCTCTACGATTTATTACAATTTATTCAACAAGAAAAAAATTATTTTTTACTAAGTAAATAAGGATAGATACCTCCGTCCTGATAAACTGGAAATTGATCCCACATTATGCTTGGATAACACCCATAGCTGGAATCACTGGAAAGCGACATTTACAAATTTTCTAAATACAACTTCAGAAATAACTTCTGAAGAAAGTAAGCTCCAACTGCTTATTAATCATGTCTCTACCCCCATCTACAAATATATAAGTGAATGTAAAGATTACAAATCTGCTATTATATTATTGGATAATTTATTCATAAAACAGAAAAGCCAAATATTCGCCAGACACCAGTTAGCCACTAGACGACAGCAAACTGGCGAAACTGTCGATCAGTATCTACAAGCGCTGAAGCTGCTTTCAAAGAAGTGCAAGTTCGTGGCCGTGAAAGCTTGTACTTACGAAAATGACTATGTTCGGGATGACTTTATATCTGGACTAGCTTCATCAACAATCAGACAGAGATTATTGGAAAACATTACATTTACATTAGACGAAGCCTTCAATCAAGCTCGTACTCTGGAATTGGCACAAGTTTACTCCGACAAATATAATTCTTTTTCGACTGAAGTAGCAGCAGCAACTTTTCAAAATAAGGAGTGCTATTTTTGTGGAAATACTTGGCACTTCCGTCGAAATTGTCCTGCTGCAAATTCCACTTGCAAAAAATGTGGCAAGAAAAGACATTACGCCAAAGTCTGTAAGAGTAAGTCAAAGAAAGAAAATTTATCTACAATAACAACTCAAGCGATCGACAGTGAAAATGTGATTACACATAAAAATTCTAACGGCGAAATTCTTGCCGCTTCTTCTGCTAGTATTAACAATTGCGCTATTGCTGTCAAAATTAATAATGGACTAGTAGACACTGGTAGCTCTATTAATTTTATTGATTCCCGAATTGTAGAACGCCTAAAATTAAAAATTCATCCAAATAATCGTCGCGTAACTATGGCTGCTTTACATGCTAAGCTTTTTATTCTTCAAAATTTATGTACAGATATAGTACTTGGTCGTGATATTTTAAAAGAACACATCCGTTGAATTAAATTTCGGTGGTCCAAGAACACATCTAAAAATTTTCACTATAAATTCAGTAAACATAGAATCAGTACGGCTTTTTACAAATCTCTCAGCCAGTATCAAACCTATTGCAATCAGATCTCGAAAGCATACTCCCGAAAACGCAAAATTCATTGCAGAAGAAGTAAAGAAGCTTCTGAATGATGGCATAATTGAAAAAAGCAATTCCCCTTGGAGAGCACAAGTAATTGTAACTTCTAATCCTAACCAGAAAAAACGAATGGTCATTGATTATTCCCAAACTATTAATAGATATACTTACCTAGATGCTTTTCCTCTTCTTAATATCGATGAAATAGTTGAAAAGGTAGCAAAACATAACATTTTTAGTAAAATTGATCTGCAAAGTGCGTATCATCAGATACCAATTGACGAACAAGAAAAACCTTATACTGCGTTTGAAGCATGCGGTAACTTTATCAATTTAATCGTACACCATTCGGTGTAACAAATGGAATAGCAGCTTTTCAACGCGTGATCCATAATATAATAGAAAATGAAAATCTAAGTGTTACATATGCATATTTAGATGATATAACAGTAGGTGGCGATAATCAAAAAGATCATGACATTAAATTAAATAAATTTTTAGAAATTGCTCAGAAATACAATCTAACAATTAATAAAGAGAAAAGTTCATTTACCTTAACAGAAATAAAATTTCTCGGATATCATATTGCTAATAGGCTTATCAAACCAGATCCAGATCGATTAAAACCTCTTTTAGAGCTACCTTTTCCAAACGACTCTGCTTCACTCAAACGTGCACTAGGATTACTTTCACATTATTCCAAATGGATCAAAAAAAAATCTCAGCAAGTACGGCCACTTATCGAAACAAAAACAGTTCCACTCTCTTCAGAAGCTAAAAATTGTTTCAGAAAACTAAAAGACAAAGTAGCAAAATCAGTTGTAACAGCAATCGAATACTCTCTTCCATTAACTGTTGAAACAGACGCATCAGACTACGCAATAGCAGCAACGCTTTCTCAAGAAGGAAGACCAGTAGTTTTTATTTTCTAGAACACTTAATAACAGCGAACACCGGCATTCTGCAATAGAAAAAGAAGCTTATGCTATAGTTGAATCACTTAAAAAATGGAAACACTACTTACTTTCAAAACCATTCCAATTGATTACTGATCAAAAATCTGTTTCCTTTATGTTTGATCAAGAACGACAGCACGGAAAATAAAAAACGAGAAAATTCAGAGATGGAGACTAGAACTAGCAAATTACAAATTCGAAATTATTTACAGACCAGAAAGAGAAAATACAGTAGCTGATGCATTAACCAGAGATATTTGTGCAACTACATTGGAGAATAAACCCTCTCTGAAAGAAATACACGAATCTTTATGCCATCCTGGAATAACGAGACTCGCACACTGGATTCGATCTAAAAATATACCATATTCTCTAGAGGAAATTCGACGAGCCGTAACATCTTGTACAGTATATTCTGAAATTGAACCACGTTTCTTGAAAACTCAAAACTCTCTAATAAAAGCAACTTCACCTTTTGAAAGGCTCTCAATGGGTTTTAAAGGACCACTGCCATCAGACGCTAAAATAAATACATATTAACTTTGGTAGACGAATACACACGTTTCCCCTTTGCGTACCCATGCCACGATTTGACAACTTCCACCGTTATCAGAAATCTAACTGAATTATTTTCAATTTTTGGAATACCAAAATATATTCATTCCGACAGAGGCGCAACTTTTATGTCTTCCGAACTAAAAAAATTTCTTCATGAGAAAGGTATCTCTTCTATGTAAACGCAACACCACACGAACGAATGTTTACATACCCTGGAAGATCTTCTAATGGATACTCTCTACCTACTTGGTTAAGTAAACCTGGAATCGTACTTTTACGGAACTTTTCTCGGAAAAGTAAATACGATCCCTTAGTAGAGGAAGTTGAATTAATAGAGGCAAATCCAAATTACTCACATGTACGCTTGTCAAATAGAACAGAAACTACAGTTTCAAATCGTCATTTGGCTCCTCCAGGAAATATAATAAAATTACTATCATTACCTTCCAACCCTACTTCTCCTCCTTCTTCCTCTTCACCACTACTTAATGATCCCATTTCTTCCGAATTTCCACCTTCATCTTCTGATACTTCTTTATTACAATTTATTCTACTATCTTCTTCTCCAGGTACCTCTTTCTTAAGAAAACAGGGATAAGAAGAAGGAACACAGGCGCAGTCCTCTCTGTTGTTACCACGACGCTCAGAAAGAGAAAGAAAACTCCCTGCTTACTTCGAAGATTTTCACATGGGGTGAATGTGATGAATCAAATCACTGCTTCCTTTGATGTTTAGTTTAATATTATTTGTTTATATCTCTATAACATTGATCTCTGTTTATCTTAGTTACCTACCTTTTAAAAAACAAACTTGTACGCATGTCAAGTTCTTGTTGAATAATAAAATATATTCTCTCCAATCATTCCTCTACGATTTATTACAAGTAGTACAAATTTTATAGTGATTCTCAAAATTTATTGTCAAAATCCTATAAAAAGGCAACAAATGTTTGAAAACTACTATAAATTTTCCCCAATTCTCTATCATTTCATTCTTCGAAAATTTTGACATTTAAAATTCAAACTGTTATTTGTGAATTTGTATCTTTTGTGAGCGCTATTCTTAACAATAATAATTTTTGTTGTATTTTGTTCAGGGGTTATTTAATAAATTCTATACGCAATTAATGAGTATTATTGATTGCATCACCTTATCATTGGGACAGTAGCTTCGTGAACGTTGAGGAGAGTGGTGGGCTCTCTCTCAGCGTATTGTGTTTCAGGTGCCGATTGTGGACATTTTTCAGAGAACAACGTTTGTGAGTTGGTGCGATGCCATACTCAGAGGGTGTGATGCCCCCAGCGTTTGTGAGTTGGTGCGATGCCATACTCGGAGGGTGTGATGCCCCCAACGTTTGTGAGTTGGTGCGATGCCATACTCAGAGGGTGTGATGCCCCCAGCGTTTGTGAGTTGGTGCGATGCCATACTCGGAGGGTGTGATGCCCCCAACGTTTGTGAGTTGGTGCGATGCCATACTCAGAGGGTGTGATGCCCCCAACGTTTGTGAGTTGGTGCGATGCCATACTCAGAGGGTGTGATGCCCCCAGCGTTTGTGAGTTGGTGCGATGCCATACTCGGAGGGTGTGATGCCCCCAACGTTTGTGAGTTGGTTTGACGCCATGCTCGGGACGGGTGTGATGCTCGAAGTATTAAAACGAATGCAAGTAATGACTTTGCATTCCTGGAGGGTGTTGTTGCCCGTGTGTACGCTGATAACTGAATGATTGCGTAAGTCCTTAGGTCAATTAGCAATATGCTTGTTTGTTCTATTGAATTAATTACTATTTTGAAGTGTGAGGTAACAGTAATTAAAGACTACAATTAGTAGGCAGGCAGTTATTATGAATGGATCAGTATTGATTTGGACACGGAGGTGTACAGATCAGTGGCGAGTGTTAGTGCACTGCGAAGTCGTACAGTATCACTGTGATATATTTACTGTGTTATTATTTGGGCCTAGCCTTGTGCTTACATTTCAGAAGTGGGATCGGAATCTTCGTGCTGCTCGTGAGAATAGCACTGCGGGTGCAGTTATATACGATGGATTCCTCCAAAGGATATCGTACTGAACCAAGAAGTAGACGGCGCAGGCGATCTGCAAGCCGTAGCCATGATAGCTCGTCTAGTAGTACCTCTGAGTCTAGTGAAAGATCTAGACCACGGCGTAAACAACGACGACAACGTTCGGGTGAACGTCGGTTGGGTGAATTAACAGAAATTGTTAGCAATCTAACAAAAGTGGTGC
Organism: Harpalus rubripes; assembly: GCA_963082715.1. Lineage (NCBI taxonomy): Eukaryota > Metazoa > Arthropoda > Insecta > Coleoptera > Carabidae > Harpalus > Harpalus rubripes. The sequence goes on along the minus strand of OY720455.1, from coordinate 46,038,180 downwards.
AGAGCCAATCAAGGACGCCCAATCCCCAGCCGTCAACTTCACACGCGTTCCGTGGAGATGCCGTACCCCCGTTCTCACCCGAGGACGCAAACCAGGACATTGTGAAGTGGGTACGAAAGGTGGATGAGTTACGAGTGTTATTTGGTTGGTCTGAAGAGACTACAATATATTACGCACTGGGGAAGTTGAAGGGTCTGGCAGCCACATGGTACAGCGGACTGACCTCAGTCAATCACACATGGGAAACATGGAAGACTATGTTGAATCGGGCGTTTCCCTGCCAAAGAGATTATTGCTCCCAATTAGAGGGAATGTTGCAGCGAAAGAAACGGCCAGAAGAGAGCATTGCTAGATATTTTTATGAAAAGAGCGCGATGGTCTCCGCTTGCAACATTAAAGGCAGAAATGCGGTGTCCTGCATAATAGGCGGCCTTGTAGACGAAAACCTCCGTTCTATAGCTAAGGCTGGAGATTACGGAACACCGGAAACACTGTATGAGTTCTTGCGAACTTGCAGAGAACAGCCAATATATAAACCGGATGCTCACCCGAATTTAAACAGGAAAATATCACATCATCGTCGACGGTTTCACCGCACACCGTATCACCGCCAGGATCGAAAGGAGCATCAACCAGAACCACAACGACGTACTAATGCTATTTGTTTTAGGTGTAAGGAGGTAGGACACTATGCTATTAATTGTCCAAAGAAGAGCGCACACCCGGAGAAAATAGCAGTAAAGAAACCAGCTAGCACCGCATTAGTTACCAATTCCACATCGGAGAGCTTAAACGAAAAATATTACGTAAACGCTTTGGTAAATGGCCAACATGTCAGAGGATATGTGGATTTTGGGAGCAGCTGTGTCACGATCACCGACGCACAGGTAAAAGAACTTGGCCTCCAAATTAACCCCGCTAATAAAAAAGTTATACGAGGTTATGGTCATGGCCAGATAGAAACCGCAGGAAGTACATCCTTCCAACTAAAGGTAGACGAAGCCACTGTGCTAGTCACTGCGGATGTAGTAAGTACTCAAGATCAGAGTATACCAGTCTTGATCGGACAGCCATTCACAGAAAGCGAGAATATTATTGTGGAAAAAGATAGTAAAAGACTGAGAATACGAGAGAAGACTACAGATTTAAAGACAGAAGAGTCTAAGGAGAATGAATATGAACCAGTTGTATGGGCAAAGAATGCGACAGTGATCCCGCCTAATCATTTGGGGCATGTTGCTGTCACCACGAAAGAGAAATGCGAGAAAGATGTATATGTACCTGCGAAGATTGTCAAACAAGGAGAACAAATCTTTTGCATACCAGAAGTAATTCTACGATTGAATTTTGATGAGAACCACATACCTGTTATTCCTGTAATGAATGTATCAGAGCATGATTTAATATTCAAACCAAATCGTAAAATCGCACAGGGCCACTTTTGCAAAGAACTTGACGATCATGCAGTATATATATTTCATACAAAAGAACAAAGGTTTGAACCACTTGATATGGAGAAATTAACGGTTGGACCAATCTCTATGAACGAACGTGAGGAGCTATTTACTCTTTTAAACAACTACAGGAGGTGTTTTGCACTCACTACTGGTGAGTTGGGGACAGCACGTTCCGGAGAAATGAAAATCAAACTTTCAGATGATATACCTATTTGCTACCGACCGTACCGGATGTCGCCTACAGAAAGAGAGACTGTACGAAACATAACGAAGGAGTTATTAGATGCGGATATTATTAGGGAGTCGCAGTCGCCCTATACTTCACCAGTGTTACTCGTGAAAAAGAAGGACGGCGAAAATCGTATGTGTGTGGACTACAGAAAATTGAACAGTCGAACCGTTAGAGATCATTATCCGCTTCCACGAATTGACGACCAAATTGACAGACTGCACAACTGTAAGTATTTCACTTGTTTAGATTTAAGAAGCGGCTATCATCAAATTCCAATAGCTGAGGAAAGTCGGTACTTAACATCATTCGTCACGCCGGATGGACAGTACGAATATAATAGGATACCATTCGGACTGGCCAACGCACCCAGCGTTTTCCAACGGCTAATGAACAAAGTCCTAGGATCCCTTCGTTATGATAGTGTCACGGTGTATCTTGATGACATATTGATCCCCAGCTCAACAGTCCAAGAAGGATTAAATCGGTTAGAGGAAGTTTTACAGGTGTTACAGGATGAAGGGCTGACACTGAAACTAGAAAAATGCAAGTTCCTAACCACGTCAGTCAATTATTTAGGATTTGAAATAGACCAAAACGGAATCAAACCTGGATCACATAAAATACGAGCGATATGTGAATTTCCCACACCAACGAACGTTCACAAAGTCCGCCAATTTTTAGGATTAACCACATATTTCAGACAATTTGTACCGAATTTTGCGAAAGTTGCTAGACCATTGCACATATTAACTAAGAAAACGCAACAATGGAAATGGGACGAAGAACAGATGAATGCTTTCCAAAAACTAAAAGATGTTTTGACACATCGGCCGGTTCTAGCAATATTCAACCCAGATGCAATGACTGAAGTCCACACAGATGCCAGTAAGTACGGCCTCGCTGGAATTCTGTTGCAGAAAAACAACGAAGGAAAATTGCAACCGATTGCGTACTACAGCCGCCAGACAACTCAAGCCGAACAAAAATACCACTCCTATGAATTAGAGGTATTGGCAGTTGTCAATTCGGTAAGAAAATTCAGAATTTATCTGCACGGACGAAAATTCACATTAGTGACAGATTGTAATGCCATTAAAACAGCACACACTAAGCGCGAGTTAATCCCTCGAATTGCACGATGGTGGCTTCAACTCGCTGAATTCGAATTTGAAGTCGAATACCGACCTGGACAGCGTATGGCTCATGTGGACGCAATGAGCAGGAATCCAGCAGTTTCAGAAACCGCACCAAAAGAGGTTGACATTTTGCATACTGAGAACTCCGACTGGTTCCTGGCAGGACAACTAGCTGACGTAAAATTACGTCATTTCCACGACGTACTAAAACGCAACCCGGAATCAGACTTGGAAAAGAAAATTCACAAAGAATATAAACTCAAAGATAGTAAGATTTTCAGAGTTACAACGCAAGGAAATCGCCTAGTTGTGCCGCGAGGAATGAGGCGAGACATAGTGAGGTCCACACACGATGAATTAGGACACTTTGCAACGGAGAAAACTCTCACTAAACTAATGGAAAATTACTGGTTTGAAGGAATGAGATCGTATGTATCCCGATATATCTCATGCTGTTTAGCATGCTTGTATAACAAGAAGCCTGCGGGATCTAAGCAAGGGTTCTTACACCCAATTGATAAAATAGGAATTCCTTTCCATACACTCCACATCGATCATTTGGGGCCGTTCGTTAAAAGCACGCGCAAAAATGCATACCTTATTGTTGTAATCGATGCATTCACAAAATTCTTATTGATGAAAGCTGTGAAAACGACCCAAACGAAGGACGTTATGAAATTTATCAGTGAAATTATAAATACGTACGGCACACCGACTAGAATAATTTCCGACCGTGGGACAGCATTTACAGCGCTTAAATTTAAAGAATTCTGCAACAATATGGGAATTGTTCATGTTTTGAATGCTGTGGCCACCCCACGCGCTAACGGTCAGTGCGAACGCTATCATCGAACTATAATCTCTGCGATGAAAACTAGCACAGATGATGAAGAGAGATGGGACGACGTGATTCCCAAAATTCAGTTTGCAGTAAATAACACTGTTAACAAAGTTATAGGGAAGACTGCGAGTGAGCTGCTGTACGGTTACAAACCAAGAGCACCAACTGATGCTAAAATCACGGCGGAGTTGGAAATTGATCCCGCTAAAGATATCTCATCGTTACGCGAAGAAGCTTTACGCCGAATCATGTCCGTGCAGGAAATCCAAAAGAAGATCTTCGACAAAAGACGCATCGAAGCAAAAGTATATCAGAAAGGGGACTTAGTACTTATCGAGAAGGCTAATGTCGCTACAGGATCAAGCCAGAAATTACTGCCGACTTTTGCTGGTCCATTTCTCGTTAGTACTGTTCTCCCAAATGACCGGTACGAAGTAATCGATATACCGGGGTCACAAAGGAGTCAACGTGCAAAATATAAAAACGTTGTCGCAGTTGACAGAATGCGACCATGGATTCCTGAAAACGGTTTATCTGATACCGAGTCAGATAGTGATGTAATGAGTGAGCAGGAATGACCCAAACAGCATCCCTCCTCGAGGACGAGGAGATTGCAGGATGGCCGAATGTGAGCGCTATTCTTAACAATAATAATTTTTGTTGTATTTTGTTCAGGGGTTATTTAATAAATTCTATACGCAATTAATGAGTATTATTGATTGCATCACCTTATCATTGGGACAGTAGCTTCGTGAACGTTGAGGAGAGTGGTGGGCTCTCTCTCAGCGTATTGTGTTTCAGGTGCCGATTGTGGACATTTTTCAGAGAACAACGTTTGTGAGTTGGTGCGATGCCATACTCAGAGGGTGTGATGCCCCCAGCGTTTGTGAGTTGGTGCGATGCCATACTCGGAGGGTGTGATGCCCCCAACGTTTGTGAGTTGGTGCGATGCCATACTCAGAGGGTGTGATGCCCCCAGCGTTTGTGAGTTGGTGCGATGCCATACTCGGAGGGTGTGATGCCCCCAACGTTTGTGAGTTGGTGCGATGCCATACTCAGAGGGTGTGATGCCCCCAACGTTTGTGAGTTGGTGCGATGCCATACTCAGAGGGTGTGATGCCCCCAGCGTTTGTGAGTTGGTGCGATGCCATACTCGGAGGGTGTGATGCCCCCAACGTTTGTGAGTTGGTTTGACGCCATGCTCGGGACGGGTGTGATGCTCGAAGTATTAAAACGAATGCAAGTAATGACTTTGCATTCCTGGAGGGTGTTGTTGCCCGTGTGTACGCTGATAACTGAATGATTGCGTAAGTCCTTAGGTCAATTAGCAATATGCTTGTTTGTTCTATTGAATTAATTACTATTTTGAAGTGTGAGGTAACAGTAATTAAAGACTACAATTAGTAGGCAGGCAGTTATTATGAATGGATCAGTATTGATTTGGACACGGAGGTGTACAGATCAGTGGCGAGTGTTAGTGCACTGCGAAGTCGTACAGTATCACTGTGATATATTTACTGTGTTATTATTTGGGCCTAGCCTTGTGCTTACATTTCAGAAGTGGGATCGGAATCTTCGTGCTGCTCGTGAGAATAGCACTGCGGGTGCAGTTATATACGATGGATTCCTCCAAAGGATATCGTACTGAACCAAGAAGTAGACGGCGCAGGCGATCTGCAAGCCGTAGCCATGATAGCTCGTCTAGTAGTACCTCTGAGTCTAGTGAAAGATCTAGACCACGGCGTAAACAACGACGACAACGTTCGGGTGAACGTCGGTTGGGTGAATTAACAGAAATTGTTAGCAATCTAACAAAAGTGGTGCAGAGCCAATCAAGGACGCCCAATCCCCAGCCGTCAACTTCACACGCGTTCCGTGGAGATGCCGTACCCCCGTTCTCACCCGAGGACGCAAACCAGGACATTGTGAAGTGGGTACGAAAGGTGGATGAGTTACGAGTGTTATTTGGTTGGTCTGAAGAGACTACAATATATTACGCACTGGGGAAGTTGAAGGGTCTGGCAGCCACATGGTACAGCGGACTGACCTCAGTCAATCACACATGGGAAACATGGAAGACTATGTTGAATCGGGCGTTTCCCTGCCAAAGAGATTATTGCTCCCAATTAGAGGGAATGTTGCAGCGAAAGAAACGGCCAGAAGAGAGCATTGCTAGATATTTTTATGAAAAGAGCGCGATGGTCTCCGCTTGCAACATTAAAGGCAGAAATGCGGTGTCCTGCATAATAGGCGGCCTTGTAGACGAAAACCTCCGTTCTATAGCTAAGGCTGGAGATTACGGAACACCGGAAACACTGTATGAGTTCTTGCGAACTTGCAGAGAACAGCCAATATATAAACCGGATGCTCACCCGAATTTAAACAGGAAAATATCACATCATCGTCGACGGTTTCACCGCACACCGTATCACCGCCAGGATCGAAAGGAGCATCAACCAGAACCACAACGACGTACTAATGCTATTTGTTTTAGGTGTAAGGAGGTAGGACACTATGCTATTAATTGTCCAAAGAAGAGCGCACACCCGGAGAAAATAGCAGTAAAGAAACCAGCTAGCACCGCATTAGTTACCAATTCCACATCGGAGAGCTTAAACGAAAAATATTACGTAAACGCTTTGGTAAATGGCCAACATGTCAGAGGATATGTGGATTTTGGGAGCAGCTGTGTCACGATCACCGACGCACAGGTAAAAGAACTTGGCCTCCAAATTAACCCCGCTAATAAAAAAGTTATACGAGGTTATGGTCATGGCCAGATAGAAACCGCAGGAAGTACATCCTTCCAACTAAAGGTAGACGAAGCCACTGTGCTAGTCACTGCGGATGTAGTAAGTACTCAAGATCAGAGTATACCAGTCTTGATCGGACAGCCATTCACAGAAAGCGAGAATATTATTGTGGAAAAAGATAGTAAAAGACTGAGAATACGAGAGAAGACTACAGATTTAAAGACAGAAGAGTCTAAGGAGAATGAATATGAACCAGTTGTATGGGCAAAGAATGCGACAGTGATCCCGCCTAATCATTTGGGGCATGTTGCTGTCACCACGAAAGAGAAATGCGAGAAAGATGTATATGTACCTGCGAAGATTGTCAAACAAGGAGAACAAATCTTTTGCATACCAGAAGTAATTCTACGATTGAATTTTGATGAGAACCACATACCTGTTATTCCTGTAATGAATGTATCAGAGCATGATTTAATATTCAAACCAAATCGTAAAATCGCACAGGGCCACTTTTGCAAAGAACTTGACGATCATGCAGTATATATATTTCATACAAAAGAACAAAGGTTTGAACCACTTGATATGGAGAAATTAACGGTTGGACCAATCTCTATGAACGAACGTGAGGAGCTATTTACTCTTTTAAACAACTACAGGAGGTGTTTTGCACTCACTACTGGTGAGTTGGGGACAGCACGTTCCGGAGAAATGAAAATCAAACTTTCAGATGATATACCTATTTGCTACCGACCGTACCGGATGTCGCCTACAGAAAGAGAGACTGTACGAAACATAACGAAGGAGTTATTAGATGCGGATATTATTAGGGAGTCGCAGTCGCCCTATACTTCACCAGTGTTACTCGTGAAAAAGAAGGACGGCGAAAATCGTATGTGTGTGGACTACAGAAAATTGAACAGTCGAACCGTTAGAGATCATTATCCGCTTCCACGAATTGACGACCAAATTGACAGACTGCACAACTGTAAGTATTTCACTTGTTTAGATTTAAGAAGCGGCTATCATCAAATTCCAATAGCTGAGGAAAGTCGGTACTTAACATCATTCGTCACGCCGGATGGACAGTACGAATATAATAGGATACCATTCGGACTGGCCAACGCACCCAGCGTTTTCCAACGGCTAATGAACAAAGTCCTAGGATCCCTTCGTTATGATAGTGTCACGGTGTATCTTGATGACATATTGATCCCCAGCTCAACAGTCCAAGAAGGATTAAATCGGTTAGAGGAAGTTTTACAGGTGTTACAGGATGAAGGGCTGACACTGAAACTAGAAAAATGCAAGTTCCTAACCACGTCAGTCAATTATTTAGGATTTGAAATAGACCAAAACGGAATCAAACCTGGATCACATAAAATACGAGCGATATGTGAATTTCCCACACCAACGAACGTTCACAAAGTCCGCCAATTTTTAGGATTAACCACATATTTCAGACAATTTGTACCGAATTTTGCGAAAGTTGCTAGACCATTGCACATATTAACTAAGAAAACGCAACAATGGAAATGGGACGAAGAACAGATGAATGCTTTCCAAAAACTAAAAGATGTTTTGACACATCGGCCGGTTCTAGCAATATTCAACCCAGATGCAATGACTGAAGTCCACACAGATGCCAGTAAGTACGGCCTCGCTGGAATTCTGTTGCAGAAAAACAACGAAGGAAAATTGCAACCGATTGCGTACTACAGCCGCCAGACAACTCAAGCCGAACAAAAATACCACTCCTATGAATTAGAGGTATTGGCAGTTGTCAATTCGGTAAGAAAATTCAGAATTTATCTGCACGGACGAAAATTCACATTAGTGACAGATTGTAATGCCATTAAAACAGCACACACTAAGCGCGAGTTAATCCCTCGAATTGCACGATGGTGGCTTCAACTCGCTGAATTCGAATTTGAAGTCGAATACCGACCTGGACAGCGTATGGCTCATGTGGACGCAATGAGCAGGAATCCAGCAGTTTCAGAAACCGCACCAAAAGAGGTTGACATTTTGCATACTGAGAACTCCGACTGGTTCCTGGCAGGACAACTAGCTGACGTAAAATTACGTCATTTCCACGACGTACTAAAACGCAACCCGGAATCAGACTTGGAAAAGAAAATTCACAAAGAATATAAACTCAAAGATAGTAAGATTTTCAGAGTTACAACGCAAGGAAATCGCCTAGTTGTGCCGCGAGGAATGAGGCGAGACATAGTGAGGTCCACACACGATGAATTAGGACACTTTGCAACGGAGAAAACTCTCACTAAACTAATGGAAAATTACTGGTTTGAAGGAATGAGATCGTATGTATCCCGATATATCTCATGCTGTTTAGCATGCTTGTATAACAAGAAGCCTGCGGGATCTAAGCAAGGGTTCTTACACCCAATTGATAAAATAGGAATTCCTTTCCATACACTCCACATCGATCATTTGGGGCCGTTCGTTAAAAGCACGCGCAAAAATGCATACCTTATTGTTGTAATCGATGCATTCACAAAATTCTTATTGATGAAAGCTGTGAAAACGACCCAAACGAAGGACGTTATGAAATTTATCAGTGAAATTATAAATACGTACGGCACACCGACTAGAATAATTTCCGACCGTGGGACAGCATTTACAGCGCTTAAATTTAAAGAATTCTGCAACAATATGGGAATTGTTCATGTTTTGAATGCTGTGGCCACCCCACGCGCTAACGGTCAGTGCGAACGCTATCATCGAACTATAATCTCTGCGATGAAAACTAGCACAGATGATGAAGAGAGATGGGACGACGTGATTCCCAAAATTCAGTTTGCAGTAAATAACACTGTTAACAAAGTTATAGGGAAGACTGCGAGTGAGCTGCTGTACGGTTACAAACCAAGAGCACCAACTGATGCTAAAATCACGGCGGAGTTGGAAATTGATCCCGCTAAAGATATCTCATCGTTACGCGAAGAAGCTTTACGCCGAATCATGTCCGTGCAGGAAATCCAAAAGAAGATCTTCGACAAAAGACGCATCGAAGCAAAAGTATATCAGAAAGGGGACTTAGTACTTATCGAGAAGGCTAATGTCGCTACAGGATCAAGCCAGAAATTACTGCCGACTTTTGCTGGTCCATTTCTCGTTAGTACTGTTCTCCCAAATGACCGGTACGAAGTAATCGATATACCGGGGTCACAAAGGAGTCAACGTGCAAAATATAAAAACGTTGTCGCAGTTGACAGAATGCGACCATGGATTCCTGAAAACGGTTTATCTGATACCGAGTCAGATAGTGATGTAATGAGTGAGCAGGAATGACCCAAACAGCATCCCTCCTCGAGGACGAGGAGATTGCAGGATGGCCGAATGTGAGCGCTATTCTTAACAATAATAATTTTTGTTGTATTTTGTTCAGGGGTTATTTAATAAATTCTATACGCAATTAATGAGTATTATTGATTGCATCACCTTATCATTGGGACAGTAGCTTCGTGAACGTTGAGGAGAGTGGTGGGCTCTCTCTCAGCGTATTGTGTTTCAGGTGCCGATTGTGGACATTTTTCAGAGAACAACGTTTGTGAGTTGGTGCGATGCCATACTCAGAGGGTGTGATGCCCCCAGCGTTTGTGAGTTGGTGCGATGCCATACTCGGAGGGTGTGATGCCCCCAACGTTTGTGAGTTGGTGCGATGCCATACTCAGAGGGTGTGATGCCCCCAGCGTTTGTGAGTTGGTGCGATGCCATACTCGGAGGGTGTGATGCCCCCAACGTTTGTGAGTTGGTGCGATGCCATACTCAGAGGGTGTGATGCCCCCAACGTTTGTGAGTTGGTGCGATGCCATACTCAGAGGGTGTGATGCCCCCAGCGTTTGTGAGTTGGTGCGATGCCATACTCGGAGGGTGTGATGCCCCCAACGTTTGTGAGTTGGTTTGACGCCATGCTCGGGACGGGTGTGATGCTCGAAGTATTAAAACGAATGCAAGTAATGACTTTGCATTCCTGGAGGGTGTTGTTGCCCGTGTGTACGCTGATAACTGAATGATTGCGTAAGTCCTTAGGTCAATTAGCAATATGCTTGTTTGTTCTATTGAATTAATTACTATTTTGAAGTGTGAGGTAACAGTAATTAAAGACTACAATTAGTAGGCAGGCAGTTATTATGAATGGATCAGTATTGATTTGGACACGGAGGTGTACAGATCAGTGGCGAGTGTTAGTGCACTGCGAAGTCGTACAGTATCACTGTGATATATTTACTGTGTTATTATTTGGGCCTAGCCTTGTGCTTACATTTCAGAAGTGGGATCGGAATCTTCGTGCTGCTCGTGAGAATAGCACTGCGGGTGCAGTTATATACGATGGATTCCTCCAAAGGATATCGTACTGAACCAAGAAGTAGACGGCGCAGGCGATCTGCAAGCCGTAGCCATGATAGCTCGTCTAGTAGTACCTCTGAGTCTAGTGAAAGATCTAGACCACGGCGTAAACAACGACGACAACGTTCGGGTGAACGTCGGTTGGGTGAATTAACAGAAATTGTTAGCAATCTAACAAAAGTGGTGCAGAGCCAATCAAGGACGCCCAATCCCCAGCCGTCAACTTCACACGCGTTCCGTGGAGATGCCGTACCCCCGTTCTCACCCGAGGACGCAAACCAGGACATTGTGAAGTGGGTACGAAAGGTGGATGAGTTACGAGTGTTATTTGGTTGGTCTGAAGAGACTACAATATATTACGCACTGGGGAAGTTGAAGGGTCTGGCAGCCACATGGTACAGCGGACTGACCTCAGTCAATCACACATGGGAAACATGGAAGACTATGTTGAATCGGGCGTTTCCCTGCCAAAGAGATTATTGCTCCCAATTAGAGGGAATGTTGCAGCGAAAGAAACGGCCAGAAGAGAGCATTGCTAGATATTTTTATGAAAAGAGCGCGATGGTCTCCGCTTGCAACATTAAAGGCAGAAATGCGGTGTCCTGCATAATAGGCGGCCTTGTAGACGAAAACCTCCGTTCTATAGCTAAGGCTGGAGATTACGGAACACCGGAAACACTGTATGAGTTCTTGCGAACTTGCAGAGAACAGCCAATATATAAACCGGATGCTCACCCGAATTTAAACAGGAAAATATCACATCATCGTCGACGGTTTCACCGCACACCGTATCACCGCCAGGATCGAAAGGAGCATCAACCAGAACCACAACGACGTACTAATGCTATTTGTTTTAGGTGTAAGGAGGTAGGACACTATGCTATTAATTGTCCAAAGAAGAGCGCACACCCGGAGAAAATAGCAGTAAAGAAACCAGCTAGCACCGCATTAGTTACCAATTCCACATCGGAGAGCTTAAACGAAAAATATTACGTAAACGCTTTGGTAAATGGCCAACATGTCAGAGGATATGTGGATTTTGGGAGCAGCTGTGTCACGATCACCGACGCACAGGTAAAAGAACTTGGCCTCCAAATTAACCCCGCTAATAAAAAAGTTATACGAGGTTATGGTCATGGCCAGATAGAAACCGCAGGAAGTACATCCTTCCAACTAAAGGTAGACGAAGCCACTGTGCTAGTCACTGCGGATGTAGTAAGTACTCAAGATCAGAGTATACCAGTCTTGATCGGACAGCCATTCACAGAAAGCGAGAATATTATTGTGGAAAAAGATAGTAAAAGACTGAGAATACGAGAGAAGACTACAGATTTAAAGACAGAAGAGTCTAAGGAGAATGAATATGAACCAGTTGTATGGGCAAAGAATGCGACAGTGATCCCGCCTAATCATTTGGGGCATGTTGCTGTCACCACGAAAGAGAAATGCGAGAAAGATGTATATGTACCTGCGAAGATTGTCAAACAAGGAGAACAAATCTTTTGCATACCAGAAGTAATTCTACGATTGAATTTTGATGAGAACCACATACCTGTTATTCCTGTAATGAATGTATCAGAGCATGATTTAATATTCAAACCAAATCGTAAAATCGCACAGGGCCACTTTTGCAAAGAACTTGACGATCATGCAGTATATATATTTCATACAAAAGAACAAAGGTTTGAACCACTTGATATGGAGAAATTAACGGTTGGACCAATCTCTATGAACGAACGTGAGGAGCTATTTACTCTTTTAAACAACTACAGGAGGTGTTTTGCACTCACTACTGGTGAGTTGGGGACAGCACGTTCCGGAGAAATGAAAATCAAACTTTCAGATGATATACCTATTTGCTACCGACCGTACCGGATGTCGCCTACAGAAAGAGAGACTGTACGAAACATAACGAAGGAGTTATTAGATGCGGATATTATTAGGGAGTCGCAGTCGCCCTATACTTCACCAGTGTTACTCGTGAAAAAGAAGGACGGCGAAAATCGTATGTGTGTGGACTACAGAAAATTGAACAGTCGAACCGTTAGAGATCATTATCCGCTTCCACGAATTGACGACCAAATTGACAGACTGCACAACTGTAAGTATTTCACTTGTTTAGATTTAAGAAGCGGCTATCATCAAATTCCAATAGCTGAGGAAAGTCGGTACTTAACATCATTCGTCACGCCGGATGGACAGTACGAATATAATAGGATACCATTCGGACTGGCCAACGCACCCAGCGTTTTCCAACGGCTAATGAACAAAGTCCTAGGATCCCTTCGTTATGATAGTGTCACGGTGTATCTTGATGACATATTGATCCCCAGCTCAACAGTCCAAGAAGGATTAAATCGGTTAGAGGAAGTTTTACAGGTGTTACAGGATGAAGGGCTGACACTGAAACTAGAAAAATGCAAGTTCCTAACCACGTCAGTCAATTATTTAGGATTTGAAATAGACCAAAACGGAATCAAACCTGGATCACATAAAATACGAGCGATATGTGAATTTCCCACACCAACGAACGTTCACAAAGTCCGCCAATTTTTAGGATTAACCACATATTTCAGACAATTTGTACCGAATTTTGCGAAAGTTGCTAGACCATTGCACATATTAACTAAGAAAACGCAACAATGGAAATGGGACGAAGAACAGATGAATGCTTTCCAAAAACTAAAAGATGTTTTGACACATCGGCCGGTTCTAGCAATATTCAACCCAGATGCAATGACTGAAGTCCACACAGATGCCAGTAAGTACGGCCTCGCTGGAATTCTGTTGCAGAAAAACAACGAAGGAAAATTGCAACCGATTGCGTACTACAGCCGCCAGACAACTCAAGCCGAACAAAAATACCACTCCTATGAATTAGAGGTATTGGCAGTTGTCAATTCGGTAAGAAAATTCAGAATTTATCTGCACGGACGAAAATTCACATTAGTGACAGATTGTAATGCCATTAAAACAGCACACACTAAGCGCGAGTTAATCCCTCGAATTGCACGATGGTGGCTTCAACTCGCTGAATTCGAATTTGAAGTCGAATACCGACCTGGACAGCGTATGGCTCATGTGGACGCAATGAGCAGGAATCCAGCAGTTTCAGAAACCGCACCAAAAGAGGTTGACATTTTGCATACTGAGAACTCCGACTGGTTCCTGGCAGGACAACTAGCTGACGTAAAATTACGTCATTTCCACGACGTACTAAAACGCAACCCGGAATCAGACTTGGAAAAGAAAATTCACAAAGAATATAAACTCAAAGATAGTAAGATTTTCAGAGTTACAACGCAAGGAAATCGCCTAGTTGTGCCGCGAGGAATGAGGCGAGACATAGTGAGGTCCACACACGATGAATTAGGACACTTTGCAACGGAGAAAACTCTCACTAAACTAATGGAAAATTACTGGTTTGAAGGAATGAGATCGTATGTATCCCGATATATCTCATGCTGTTTAGCATGCTTGTATAACAAGAAGCCTGCGGGATCTAAGCAAGGGTTCTTACACCCAATTGATAAAATAGGAATTCCTTTCCATACACTCCACATCGATCATTTGGGGCCGTTCGTTAAAAGCACGCGCAAAAATGCATACCTTATTGTTGTAATCGATGCATTCACAAAATTCTTATTGATGAAAGCTGTGAAAACGACCCAAACGAAGGACGTTATGAAATTTATCAGTGAAATTATAAATACGTACGGCACACCGACTAGAATAATTTCCGACCGTGGGACAGCATTTACAGCGCTTAAATTTAAAGAATTCTGCAACAATATGGGAATTGTTCATGTTTTGAATGCTGTGGCCACCCCACGCGCTAACGGTCAGTGCGAACGCTATCATCGAACTATAATCTCTGCGATGAAAACTAGCACAGATGATGAAGAGAGATGGGACGACGTGATTCCCAAAATTCAGTTTGCAGTAAATAACACTGTTAACAAAGTTATAGGGAAGACTGCGAGTGAGCTGCTGTACGGTTACAAACCAAGAGCACCAACTGATGCTAAAATCACGGCGGAGTTGGAAATTGATCCCGCTAAAGATATCTCATCGTTACGCGAAGAAGCTTTACGCCGAATCATGTCCGTGCAGGAAATCCAAAAGAAGATCTTCGACAAAAGACGCATCGAAGCAAAAGTATATCAGAAAGGGGACTTAGTACTTATCGAGAAGGCTAATGTCGCTACAGGATCAAGCCAGAAATTACTGCCGACTTTTGCTGGTCCATTTCTCGTTAGTACTGTTCTCCCAAATGACCGGTACGAAGTAATCGATATACCGGGGTCACAAAGGAGTCAACGTGCAAAATATAAAAACGTTGTCGCAGTTGACAGAATGCGACCATGGATTCCTGAAAACGGTTTATCTGATACCGAGTCAGATAGTGATGTAATGAGTGAGCAGGAATGACCCAAACAGCATCCCTCCTCGAGGACGAGGAGATTGCAGGATGGCCGAATGTGAGCGCTATTCTTAACAATAATAATTTTTGTTGTATTTTGTTCAGGGGTTATTTAATAAATTCTATACGCAATTAATGAGTATTATTGATTGCATCACCTTATCATTGGGACAGTAGCTTCGTGAACGTTGAGGAGAGTGGTGGGCTCTCTCTCAGCGTATTGTGTTTCAGGTGCCGATTGTGGACATTTTTCAGAGAACAACGTTTGTGAGTTGGTGCGATGCCATACTCAGAGGGTGTGATGCCCCCAGCGTTTGTGAGTTGGTGCGATGCCATACTCGGAGGGTGTGATGCCCCCAACGTTTGTGAGTTGGTGCGATGCCATACTCAGAGGGTGTGATGCCCCCAGCGTTTGTGAGTTGGTGCGATGCCATACTCGGAGGGTGTGATGCCCCCAACGTTTGTGAGTTGGTGCGATGCCATACTCAGAGGGTGTGATGCCCCCAACGTTTGTGAGTTGGTGCGATGCCATACTCAGAGGGTGTGATGCCCCCAGCGTTTGTGAGTTGGTGCGATGCCATACTCGGAGGGTGTGATGCCCCCAACGTTTGTGAGTTGGTTTGACGCCATGCTCGGGACGGGTGTGATGCTCGAAGTATTAAAACGAATGCAAGTAATGACTTTGCATTCCTGGAGGGTGTTGTTGCCCGTGTGTACGCTGATAACTGAATGATTGCGTAAGTCCTTAGGTCAATTAGCAATATGCTTGTTTGTTCTATTGAATTAATTACTATTTTGAAGTGTGAGGTAACAGTAATTAAAGACTACAATTAGTAGGCAGGCAGTTATTATGAATGGATCAGTATTGATTTGGACACGGAGGTGTACAGATCAGTGGCGAGTGTTAGTGCACTGCGAAGTCGTACAGTATCACTGTGATATATTTACTGTGTTATTATTTGGGCCTAGCCTTGTGCTTACACTTTAATGCAATATAGTGCTTTATTATTCAATATATTTTAAGTAAGTATATTGTCTTTCATATTAGCATTACTATACGAGATTGATATAAAAAATAAATTATTCATATTTCAGAAAAAGATCACATGAAATATTTGCAACTTCTACGTAGTCAAGAGACATTCTTGCAGAAGTTGACAGTGCCCAGTAGAAGGAATTGTGTGTGCAAGTGGACCAGAAGAATATACATCATCGCGGTACTCTTAGATGTTTGCACCGTAGGAGGGCAGCAAGATTTGCCATTCTTTGACGAATGGACGTAAAGCTTCATAAAATTCATCAAAGAATGTTAGAACAGTATGGTGTTGTTAGTTTTAATAAAGAAGGAGTATAAAGGTGGGTAGATTTGTTAAAAAGTGGATGAATATCAATGACGAAGTCAAAGAAGCAATGCATTTCTGACTGTCATTTAAAGTAACATCCCTTTTTGAAATAAAATTACTGCTTGTTATAATAATAATAATTTAAATTTTTGTTTTCTTAGTTGTTAGGACCTCTAGCATGGTTGACATGTTGAGTAATCTTGACTACTCTGTTTAACTTTTCAAATAGCAAATATCTCGCTTATTTATGAAGTTGGTAATTTCTTTCATATAACATGATTTATACAGCAACATGTAAGCTACTTGATGACGAATGTACAGGTGTCTCATTTTCGATGTTTTTTTAAGGTATCTCGAGTAGTATTACCGATAGATCAAAGCCGTTTGCACATTGCAGGGTCAACTTTTTGAGAAAAGTTTAATAGTCACCACAGGAATTTTCTATCTTCATTTGTTTTCGAGCTACAGGCAAAAACTCGTTTTTCACTCATTTTGAAAATATATCATATCTTATTTATTATAATAGTTAGAGAAAAATTGTTTTTACAAAATTTTTACTGTTTTTTAGATAGAATAAAATGGCGTAATTAGATTTTTTGAAAACTTCATAATTCTCTAGATATAACACAAACTTATTATTTTTTAAACGGGAACCTATATTGAAAATAGTCTCGTCTTTTTGCTTAATTTATGAGCTTTTCAATGATATATAACAAGTCTACATTCTTTTGTTTTAATCATTAATAAAAGACGAATTATTAATTTATTGGGGTGAAAATATTGGAAATTATTAAGAAACAAATGAAAAAAATTATTACAGATCATCATTTGTTTATTTTGATTCTATATCTATTAATTGTGTTCTCAAAATTATTCTTAACTAATTATTTTCGGGTTAGTTAAATTACTAAACATCTACATTATAGTTGGCTTTGACACAATCCGAAAAAAACGGTTAAATATGCCTTTGAAGTAAATAAATTAAAAAAATGAGTAAAACTGAAATAAATACTACCAGAAATATGCAAATGATGATCTGTAAGAGATTTTTTCATTTGTTTCTTAATAATTTCCAATATTTTCACCCCAATAAATTAATAATTCGTCTTTTATTAATGATTAAAACAAAAGAATGTAGACTTGTTATATATCATTGAAAAGCTTATAAATTAAGCAAAAAGACGAGACTATTTTCAATATAGGTTCCCATTTAAAAAATCATAAGTTTGTGTTATAGCTCGAGAATTATTAAGTTTTAAAAAAATCTAATTACGCCATTTTATTCTATCTAAAAAACGGTAAAAATTTTGTAAAAACAATTTTTCTCTAACTATCATAATAATAAGATATGATATATTTTCAAAATGAGCGAAAAATGAGTTTTTGCCTGTAGCTCGGAAACAAATGAAGATCGAAAATTCCTGTGGTGACTATTAAACTTTTCTCAAAAAGTTGAGCCTGCAATGTGCAAACGGTTTTGATCTATCGTTAATATTACCCGAGATACCTTAAAAAAACATCGAAAATGAGACACCCTGTACATTCCTGATACCACTTTTGGTTTATTAGTAATTAATATCTATTTTGAAATTTCAAATGAAACATGCTATATTTTTTTTCAAATTTCAAAAGTATATCAAATTTGCTTTACAATCACGTAAAATAATCCATATGTTACATTATTAAAAAGTAAAATGGCGGTCACTTTTTTATACACCTAATTGGAAAGAATAGTAAGCCATGACGTTGTTGTAAAATCATTTTGTTGTTATTAAGTATTCCTTATTCTTATTTTCTGTATTATTATGACAAAAAATATTATTTCGTTTAATAATAATAATTACAATTGTTTTAGTTAATTATTTTATTTCAAGCCACGCCGGCTCACTATTCTCTTTCCAGTTAGGTGTATAAAAAAGTGCCCGCCATTTTATTTTTTAATAATGTAACATATGAATTGTTTTACATGATTGTAAAGCAAATTAGATGTACTTTTCAAATTTGTAAAAGAATATAGTATGTTCCATTTAAAATTTCAGAGTAAATATTAATTACTAATAAACCGGAAATGGTATTAGAAATATACATCCGTCATCAAGTAGCTTACATGTTGCTGTATAAATCATGTTATATGAAAGAAATTACCAACTTAATAAATAAGCGAGATACTTGCTGGGTCTATTAATATATATATATATATATATATATATATATATATATATATATATATATATATATATATATATATATATATATATATATAGCCAGCTATATACCTGCTTTTGAAACAAAAGAATAAACGATGAAACAATACAAAATTAGTCTGAAAGAGATATTTCTATTTGTTTTTTATTTTTAAATTTATTATTAAATGGATGCGTTTAGTGCTGCGGAATACAATTTATAGAATTTATAAATCTCTGATAGGTCGATGTAAGCTTGTAGTGTAGCTCGAAAGGCACATTTCGAATACTTATTATAAGAAGTAAAATAAATATGTTTTAAGTTTCCATATTTTATACTTTTCTTTTAAAAATATGTATTATGATTTTTTTATTTGCTGGTATTTAGGAAACTATGGTCCCTTTTACTTTCGTAACCAAGGAGGAAGGAATAGGACCTAATATATATATATATATATATATATATATATATATATATATATATATATATATATATATATGGAATCATATTATCTAACGCTTGACCTACTGTTAGTCATTCGATGCGTTCGACCACAGACCCCGTAATCATTAATAGTTCATGAAATAGTGGAATTACCTGTTCCATATTCCACATAGTATAATCGACCGCTATTATATCTGTTAATACTATGTCCTTTAATAAACCACTATCAGGAATCGCAAATTATTAAGTCAATATCCGCTATGCATTGCATTACAAAGCAATCTTCGATCTAATGTTCCACTACCTAGTCTATTATTACACTAAGGGCATCTAAATATCTTACTGGAGTTAATTGAATGGTGGGATGAATAAAGTCATAGAATTCGTATTTACAGAGAAAGTTACTCTTCTTTTCGAGTTAATAAATTGTAAGAATAGAATTATGGTTTGTAGGGAAATTTTTCTATATTGCATAAATTAAATTCCCCGGCAGACGGTAAACATTTGTCTATCTATATATGAGTGCTATCACGTCTCAAGAACCACTGGATGGATTTGATATGGTATTTATTTTGAAGCATCTGTTAAATAAAAGTTAAAATGTATAAAATATTAACCTTTACTGTAATGTTTATTTATTCTTATACTTTTACCTATATCTTGTTAATATTCAATACCTAGTAGAGAATAATTTTATAAATACATACTGCATTTTTGAATAGAGATCGTCGCAAGTAATTTTCTACATCTGCCCGCCTTCTAGTTCTACCGTAGCGAAACTTGAAGTACAGACTCTATGAAGCAAAGCAATTATCTAAAATATTTATTTCATTAAAATGTCGAATTGATATTAAATGAATAGTTATATTATAACTACCTACACAGTTGTACAAAGAGATGTTAAAAATTTATTAATGAAATTTTTATTCTACAAATCTATTAAAAGTGGGCTTTTTAATGTTTGTTTTTAGCGTTAAAAATGTCATTTTATGACACCAGTGTTAAAAGTGACAGATCATTGTTTCTTTTGACACTAGTGTTAAAAGTGAATGTCAAAAAATTATTAGAAATACAAATTTAAATTTAAAAATAGTGTTTGTAGAAAAAATAGTGTATGATATATGTGTTACAAGTAATTTTATTTTGTTCGAAGGTTTGGATCACTACGTTTCGCGTCGTGTTCCAAACTTCCTTCTCACAAATAAAATGTCACTTTTAACTTTTAACACTTATATCAGAAATAACTATTAAAATCAAAACCCTTTGAACCACTTTCGGTAAAAATTTGGTTAAATACATATAAATAAATATTTAAATGTCCAGTCAATATTTTACTAAATAATATAGATTTTTCTTTTTGAGAATAATATTTTTCTTAATTATAGATTTTGTTCTTTCCACGATGTATTTTCTTTGCCTTGTTTATAATTCGTGCTTTGTGAAAAGCCATATTAATCTCACAGTATTCACTTACTTATTCCATTAAATCTAACAATTGGTAGCAAACGCCACTATTCAATTTTTATTGAAATTGTAAGTTTATAATAAATTTGTTTTTGTTCCTATTTATGGATCAAGACACTGTTAAAAATCCATAAAACCAGGACTCATTCAAATGTTGCTGCTAGGAATTAGTTAAACGGTTATTTTGCTAAATTTTTCTAAATTTCATTTTTAAGGGGTTTTCATCTTTGGGTATTTAATTGTTCGTCATATTGATAAGTATCATTTTCTTCAGTTTTGTGTGATTTTTGTATTGAAAATGGAAAGATATTACTGTAAATGAGATTATGTTGGTGTTTAATTGTTAAACTTCATAGTTCTTAATATTTAAGTTAATTTTATATTTCTTGCCGAGTGGTCCTGCCTTCTTTGCATAATTATATTCTAGATGTGACAATCATGCGTTGAACGACGACGAGTCGAGGCGAACCATTGCCATTGATTTGATGCTTGATACTCTGTAGTTTGTTTCAATCGTAGAGTCCACGCTTGGCAGCACGTTGTTTCATGTCTAAGTTTCTTTCTGCCTTGTATGTGTAATATATCAATAAACATCATTAAAATAAGATACAGTCCACTCATCATTCAACAGTTGGCATTGACTATAGTCTGTGGTACTCGTACTGTGATGTTAATGGACAAAAATATGCTACAGAGTCCAGAGCGTTCATTCTTCCATGATAAATCGTGAAAACGTTTGCATTCAAGTTCAAGTAGAAAGTGACCTATTTCATTTTATGACAACATGTGGAAAATATGTTGGTATAAGTTAAAATGTAAGGCATTGTCGCCAATATAGATTTCAGGCCAACACCTCTTCTTAATTTTCGACAATATATTTGTCATTGAGCCCGCCAGTAGACCTGGAAGGTTATGTATTTTGTTTTTGGGTTCTTATGTGAAAAGCCAATCTGAAAACTGACTACAATATCTTAAACTTTGAAATGAATTCCCTTCCTCTTTATACCAATTTTAAATATTGATGCAGTGTTTTTGTTGTAATTATATTTATACAAACTTTGCAAATGGTGAGTGATCACATTAGTTAGGTCCGAAACGGCCACCGATATCAATAATAAATTATTTGTGGATCACAAAGGCCTTAATCATTTATTCCAAGTCAATAATAGCATATAATAATTACTAGTATATACGTAATAATTATTTTAAACATTCGGCTAAATGTCAATATACGTAATCCGCTATTTATTACATTTCGACCCGTCTAAGTATGAGTTTTAGATTGTCAGGCCTAACTTAACGCGAGCCAGCTATACCTGCTTTTGAAACAAAAGAATAAATGATGGAACAATACAAAATTAATCTGAAAGAGATATTTGTATTTGTTTTTTTATAAATTATGGGGTCTCGTGGCTGCGTGCCTGAGTGTCTGGTCGCGAATCTGGGAAACTGGGTTCGATCCCGACCGACGCTAAATATTTAGAATTTTAAATGGCACAAAATTGACCCCTGTGGTGCACTCACCACGCCAGCAATGAGTGCCCGTGAGGTGACGCCTGGTAAACGCCTGCACGGCACAAATATGTTATCATAATTACCGAAATCTGCGTACAAGGCAGATTGGCACACCCAGCAATGGGTAATATGCCATGATGATATAATTATATATATATATATATATATATATATATATATATATATATATATATATATTTAAATTTATTATTAAATGGATGCATTTAGTGCTGCGGAATACAATTTATAGAATTTATAAATCTCTGATAGGTCGATGTAAGCTTGTAGTGTAGCTCAAGAAGCACATTTCGAATACTTATTATAAGAAGTAAAATAAATATGTTTTATGTTTCCATATTTTATACTTTTCTTTTAAAAGTAGGTATTATGATTTTTTGATTTGCTGGTATTTAGGAAACTATGGTCCCTTGTACTTCCGTAACCAAAAGGAATAGGACCTAATATATATATATATATATATGGCATTTTTTACTCAAAATACATTATTATTTTTTTACACTAATCCTGATACACCTTGTATGTATGTATGTATGTATGTATAGATCCGCAAAAATATTTCTTTTAACCATAAATTTATATATGAATGCGAGTTTTTTTTAAATAGTTTTAATTAGTTCATAAGATATGAACTATATGTTTTTTTCGCCCAGGGCCGCGTCGTGCGGGTGGGCAGTTGTGCCCCGCACAAAGGCGCCTGACTGTAAGGGCCGCCGTTTCAAGACAGTAAAGTAAATAATAGTACATTTTTATATAATACTCTTATTCGTAAATACAAAATTACTATAAAACTTAGAAATTAACGTAAAAAAAGTGAACAATATATTTTTTCTTCAAGCGTATTATAATATTCATATTATGCTAGTGTACACACACTATAGAAGTTATTCATTGTCTTACTAGTACAAAAATGTTGTTATTGTTGTACTACTAAAAAAATATTAGTGTCTTAGTTCACCGCTGGCGGCGGCAGTTGTCACAGCAACACACATGATATTGAAAATTGTTATTTAACAGTTGTATCGTTTTTGTTTTGTAGTGTACACAGCCAGCTTTGGCTTAAATTGCAAACACTACAATTAAAAAATTCCAAAAAAAATGTCAAAAAATTCTTTTAAACACTTGAAGAAAAAATAGTATATGTCATTTGGAGTAGAATACCCTTTTTGTATTTTACCCAGCTTGCCTAGCCTCGGCCGCAATAGCTGGGTTCAGCAAAAAAAGACCGCTTTCTACTCCTAATAACATAATATACTATTTTAATTTATTTGCATTAGAGCTCTAGTCATAAGTAAAATAATTATCATATAAATCGGTTCGTTATTATTTTACCATTGTTGTATTGAAATAATAACTATAAAAATGTTGATTACAACAATGAATATATATATTGATTATAACTCAAGAATATTGATTACAAGAATAAATCCCACAATGAATCTAATATTTAAATATAAAATTCTGAAATCTGTTGTAAAATTTAAGATTACACAAACGATAACCTATTGATTACAAGAATGTAGCTAGAAAAATATCATCAATATATATTCATTTTAGCATTTTTGAAGAACAAAAAGTATAGTTTAAACTTTAATTTGCAAATTTTACATCATGAGGGGAAGGGGCGCTAATATATAACATAGCACAAAGGCGGAGCGGCCCTGTTTTCGCCATATGAAAATATAACGCAGTTCTACTACACGACAAGGCTACACAAACACCCAATGAAATTAAATTATGCCAAGGAAAATTTACACAAATTATAAAATCGAATTTGCGGTGCACTAAGTAAGAGTCGAAAGCAAGAGTTAGCGTAGCCTAGAATGCAAATGGTTATTAAATTGTGATATTCTACAAAGTTAGAGAAATTATTGCTTAATAGTATTTTGAACTTTTAAGGATTTAGTTTTGTGATAGACGCACATAGGTATACAAACTATAATATCAGTGAAGTAAGTAAATACAACACAATATATTTATACACCAAGTGAGTTAAGATAATGTTTATTCATGAAAAGAAAGTTTAAGCCGCGAGCCCTTAGGGCGAGTGGGTTAAATTCTTTGAGTGAATAAACATTCTTAACTCACGTGGTTTATACAATATTTTATTCAATTTTGAAGAAATAATAATAAAAACCATTATAATTAATTTTGACAAAATAAAAAAACTAATTAATTAATGTAGTAGTGCATGACAATCGCCGTTGACAGACGTCAAGTCTCATTTATTTATAAATTATAAACAAGCTTTATTTCCTGTGATTTGTGTCGTAAAAAATAATAAAAATTGCTAATCTGTCTCATACAGCCTGTGGTGAGTGTTATGCTTGTGCCTGGTGATATTTCAAATGTATTATTTCTTTCAGAATGAGTTAAAATACTGTGAGAGTGATTAAAAAAAATCACTAGCAAATAAACAGTTACTTATAGTTGTTGCTATGGAGTTAATAATGACAGTTTAAAACGTCAAAATTAAATAAAACAATTTAAACATCGCTATTCAAAAGAACGTAAAAATATGCTCTAAAGTCTATACGAGTAGACTAAAATCCAGTATTTTTTACACTTAGCAGATATTCGTAAAACCAAAAACTGCAAAATTAAATTTTCACCTGTATCTTCTGACCTAGGCATTTGTTTTCTTAAATAAGGAGACAGTATTAAAATTATCTTCTAACAAGGCAACTTTTATCTAAGTTAGCTGAATGTACAGGTGTCCCGGATAACTTGTCCGACACAGGGATCTCGAACTTGTTTTTAATGCATATATTATCTAAATAATTGTTGTATTTTTGCTGTGTGAAACAAATGAAAATAGATATATTATAGATCGTTGGAAAGCTAAGAAAAATCTCTTTTCAATGTTTAACTTTTCCATATAAAATTAGAACTTTGACATCACAGCTCAAAAACCAACAGTGATAAAAAATTTGAGTATCGCCCCAATCGAAAGAACATAAAAAGTACTCTAAATATGTGCAAACAAAAATAGAGATGTTTAACAAGCGAGTGAAAAGCATGGAAAAAGATGTACTGAAATAGAATGCGATATAAAAGTTAGAGATAAAAAATTATAGAATTAAGAAGAAAAATTAAAGAAAAAAATCTCATAATATTGGGAATTAAGGAAGAAAATAATGAAAATACTTTGGATAAACTTACATCATTTTTTCAATCCAAGTTAAAAATAAACACAACAGATGAAATTGATACCGAAGGAAGAATGGGGAAAAATACCAAAATAATTCAAAACCACGACCAATAATTGCAGAACTAAAAACTTAAACTATGAAATGTAATATACTGAAAAATGCTAAACTGTTAAAAGGCCATAACGAGAATATAACAATAGAAGATTATCCTAAATCCGTTTTAAATGGAAGGAAGAAACGTAAATCATTTTTAACAAAAGCAAAAAAGGATGGCTATAGAAATTATTTATAATACGATAAATTAGTCATCAATAATGAAATATATACATATGAAAATCTTAAATTAGACATCCTTACCAAAAAAAAAAAATGAAGAAGATAGACAAAAAAAATTCACAGGACAATGAAATAACTAACACAAGACTGTCAGCATCTCTCCCATTACCAACTCAAGAAAATGAAAACGAACAGGTTGATATTGAAGGAGAAAAGGATGAACAGTTATCAGAAAATCTAAACCCAGGAAATCCTTTGTTGCTCCGTAATTTAGTAGTAGTTAAAACACCAGACTCTAAAAACAAGACTAAACCTTAAGTTAAAGGCAAAATGGATAAACATTTACAACCGAAAAACTATAATTTGAGGAAAGTAGATAGATAGATTTAAATAGACAAGAAGAGCAGACAGTACAAAAATGTAATATGTTGAAGTGAAACATGGACAAATTATACGGTAACAATAAAGCCCACATTTTCTAAATGACTATGAAGTAATACAAAATTAAGCGATCAAAGAAGCGTCATCGGGGAGAACAATAGGCGGCCTAATTATATTTATTTCGAAAAACATTAAATTTGACATAATTACAAGTAACCTGCACTGGCTATTATTCAAAATAAGAACTGAAACAGAAAATAATAATAATAATAATTGGCTCCGTGTACCTCTTACCTTCTTATATTTTATATATATATATATAAATTTAGAAGTCACAGTACAAATATAAACAGTATATTTTAGCTTTTCAATACAGAAGTCTTAAGTCAATTCAATACATATATTTGTCAAAGCTCACAATGTACATAACTACTATCTCTGTAACAACTACTTAACATAACTATACACATAACATACTTGACAAATAGTTGTCCTCGACTACAAAGAGTCGATTCAGCACCGGAATAAAAATCTAAATCGAAAGAAACATAAGGACCGTTAAACTTAGTATTGCCACTTGTTTGTAAATGATGCTTTTCCTTATTCACGCAAACATAGTCTTTTCTAAAACGTTTAGCAGCAGACCGCTTTGGCTTCTCTAAGTTTATAGGTTTACAATCATTTAGGTGAGAAACTAAATTTCTTATTTTGTCATAATTATCTAATTTATCATCGGTTGGGGGTCTCGTGGCTGCGTGCCTGGGTGCCGAGTCGCGAATCTGGAGAACCGGGTTCGATCCCGACCGCCGCCAAATATTTCGAATTTTAAGTGGCACAAAATTGACTCCTTTGGGCACTCTCCACCCCAGCAATGAATGCTCGTGAAGTGACGCCTGGTAAACGCCCTCACGGTACAAATATATCATCATCATTTTCTTCAATTTTGAACTTGAAGGAGCCGGTAATTCTTTAGAATACGACTTCATTACCTTCAACAATTCGTCTTCACTTTTGAATCCTTTGCTCTTTAATTGAATCCGTAAAATGGTGTTGTTAATACCGCGAATAATATGCAAAATTTTGTTTATTTAAGTTTCAATTTGTCATAAAAATATTCTTCAATTCGTTCAAATCGATTCCATTTTCTTTGCAGCATTTCTTCGTGCAATACAATTTTGTCAATTGTATTTTAAACATGAGCTTCATCTTATTTTCAGACGGCTTTACGGAAGTTCGCTAAGAGAGGCTTGTGACTTATACCATCCTTTAGCGTGGTGTTCTAATTTATTAGCCTCTAATACTAAAATGACAGAGTCGTCAATTTTGTGATTATTTTGAATAACGTCGATTTTTCTTATCCGATTAACTACATCATCTTTATGGTCCCTGCCGAAATGGAAAATATGGGCACTAATATCTGACAACGATATCTGTTGCTTACGATTTGTTTGGGGAATATTTAGGTTTGCCAAAGCAGCGCTTACGACACTCGATTTTATTGACTGCATAGCACAAGGCGTAATTAATATTGGTTGTTCTCTATTTCCTTCGATGTCAGAAATACGGCCACTATGTGCGCCAGCAGAATTTTCAACTTCCGAACTCATTTTTTTCAAAAGAAATATATTTACTAAATTTTAGGTAATCTCACTTCTGAGGTTTTAAACGGAATAAATTTAGAAGTCACAGTACGAATATGAATAATATATTTTAGCTTTTCAGTATAGAAATCTTAAGTCAATTCAGTATTTATATTTCTCAAAACTCACAATGTGCATAACTACTATCTCTAACAACTATTTACTACTTCTAGAACTTTTAAAATTTACTCTAAACGACTTAAACACAGGCAACTTATCACAAAACATTATAATTGGAGGAGACTTCAACGCAAGAGTTGGAAGTCAGAAGAACAACTAACAGATATCAAAACATCACGCGACAAATTTATTAACAAGAAAGGAAGAGATCTTACCGAACAAACGGAAACCGAAGATTTTTATCTTGTGAATGCTAGAACATCCAATGACCAACCTGCAAACTATACCTTTGTGAATAATAGAGGTAAAAATATTATATACCTGGTATGGGCAAACCTAGCTGCAGTACATTTAATTAAAACCTCTTATGTAAAAGATGATATCTTAATCTCGGATCTTCTAATTTATTCTTTAATAATTGAATCTCGAATAGTACAAAAAATAATGAACAAAATGCGTCTGAAAATAGTCACCAGAAAATAACTAAATGAAATAAAACCAAAAAACAATTATACAGGGTGTCCCTGATTACGGAATTAAAAGAATTTTTTCAAAATTCCTATAATTAAGGGTAGTTCACTTAAGAAGAACATTTTTTGTACCCCTGAATACTGTAATATTTGGAATAGTGAAATTAGTTATAACTATTACATAAAATAATTTAACAATGAAATTAATTTATGCAATTACGTAAAGCTTTGTCACACCAATTAAGTTTGGGAGATGTGTATGGAATGAAAAAAACTCAAATTATTTACTTTATTTTTACAAAAACTATTCAAAATTATTTCCATTAACAGCTAAACATAATGCAGCACGTTGAGTGAAAGAAATTGAACAAGCCCGATGAATTGCATTCTCTTGTCTAATTCTTTCAGCACAATTTTCAACTCGTTGCCGTAATTCTTCAAGGGTTTCAGGTGCCTCTTGATTATCATAGACGAGGGATTTAAAATTACCCCACAAATAAAAATCTAACGGATTGAAATCCGGGGATCTAGGGGGCCGAGACGCGGGACCTCCTCGACCAATCCACCTGTCCTCAAATACTCTGTCAAGATGATGTCTGACATTTCTAGCAAAATGTGGCGGCGCACCGTCATGCATAAACCATGCATTTTGACGTACATTAAGAGGAATATCTTCTAATAATTCAGGCAAATTATTCAGCAAAAATTGTAAATAATCATTCCCAGACATTCTGTTAGGAAGTACTATGTATGGCCCAAGTAACGATCCGTTTACCATCCCAGCCCAAACATTTAGTGAAAATCTCTGCTGAAAATGACTCCTGACAGCAGCATGTGGATTTTCTTCGGCCCATTAGTGACAGTTATGAATATTATGTATACCATCACGAGTAAATATCGCTTCGTCGGAAAATATTACTTTTAACGTAAAATTGCCATCCTGAGCATGTTGGTTTAGAAGCCATTCACAAAACCTTACTCGAGAGTAATGATCAGGTTCAATTAACACATGGACCCGTTGAAAATGATAAGGATGTAAATTTTGAAAGAGAAAAAGAAATTGTTTCACAAATTTAAAATATTTTATAGAGAATATAGAGAGTACCGTGAAGATATTTAATTCAAAAACTTATCACCAATCTGCTCTAAATACTGTTGCAATCACCGAATATTATAAAACATGGTGTAACTGTAAAATAACCGCTATAATTATGGTAGTCGACACAAGACATCCGCATCTGGACGATGAGATATCAATTCAAGAAATTGAAGCCATATTATATAATCTTAAGAAAAATAAATCACCAGGAGAAGATGCAATTGTCAACGAGCAATTAAAGGCTGTACCAAAAAGAGGGAAAGAAATCGTCAAGAAAATTTTAAATAGTTTCATGGAAAAGAAAAAGAGTTAACAATAATTAGAATCACACGTATATATGAAAAAGGTAACTAGGAAGATCCGGAAAACTACAGAGCAATCTCACTACTTAACACCATCCTCAAAATATTAATTAGCATTATCACAAATAAGGTACAATCCGGATTCCGCAGAAATCGCCCGTGTGTAGATAACATATTTACAATAACATCAGTTACCCAAAGGCAACTACTTAAAAATACAACAGGAATATTTGCAATATTCATAGACTTTAAAAAGGCATTTGATTCTGTTCCCCATAATATCTTCTGGGAAAAATTATTTATGTGTGGCGTAAGTGGTAAATTTATCAGAATATTAAGCAATATCTAAAATGATGCCTCGTTGAGAATAAAAATAAACAATGAATATACACAAAATTTAAATATAACAAAAGTACTGCTTCAAGGAGAATGTAGCAGTATACTTTTATTTGCAATATATGCACATTTCAGATCTTGAAAAAAATTTAAATGAAAATGGCCTAGAGGGAGTATTCATTAATAGATGCACAGACATATTATCACTTCAGTATATCGTTGATAGTATTATATTCGCTACATCACCGAAAGATATACGGAATAAATTCAAGGTCCTAGAATCATATTGTAACGTCCTGCGACTTTAAAATCAATGGAGAAAAATCAAATATTGCATATTTTTAAAACGGAAGACTACTCCAAAACGAGGGAAAATATAACTATTTCTGTCAAGGAGAAAAGATTGACACCGCAAAAAATTATAAATACTTAGGAATAATGTTTGCAACTTCTAGTATTTTTAATGAAAATTTAAGAACTTTGTAAGCAAATCCAACATAGCTACTGGTTGTATAAAGAACACACTAACTAAAGCAAAAATTAAAAATTGAGATACAAAAATCAAACTATACAATGCAGTAAAGAAAACTTTTTCTTCCACCAAGATGCTATTAATCACAAATTTTACACTGAAGACCAGTGTACAATCTGCAATCTCCAAGAAAAAGATGACCTCTACCACTTCTTTTTGAGATGTCCTATTGATACACCATTGGGTATTACCTTTCCACAGGATATAATTAACAATTTACCACAAAATTTTGATTATAATAAAATATTCATGTGTCAATCGAAAATTGTAAAATATATAATTACATTAATACTGCCTTCAAATTAAGGGCATTCGCTATGAATATATAATTACACATATACACACATAGTAATTTATGTTACCAAACCCTTTTGTTATGAACTGTATAAGTTTTATAAACAAATAAATTATTGTTTATTATTGTTATTATTATTATTATTATTATTATTATTATTATTATTATTATTATTATTATTATTATTATTATTATTATTATTATGATGTGCAAAATTAAAATCAGTATTATGTCACATTTGGATGATATTTGCCAGCACATTACATTCCGTCATTTCTATGTATTTTGTTCAAATTCCATACGGAATGTTCCTTGTAAAAGATTCTATATTTCTAATACATTATCTTCCCTCAGTTTTATGTATTTTGTACAAATTACATACAGAAAGTTTCTAGCAAAAGATCTATATTTCCAGTAACACAAACATACTATCCCCCGGTATTGTCAACAGACATTTAATTTTAAATGTGCATTTATTAAAAATAAGCACGTCGAAATTAGGGTTACAATATTAGAAATATACATATATACATACACGCTCGCACGTACGCACATACACAACACACACATACATACACACATACACACACACACATCGTATTCTAGGGACCTTAAACGTGTGTATTGATTAAAAACTAACCACCGAATACAATAACTGCCTTACCTTAAGGTAATAACTGCAAAATTTACATTGTCGCCTATATTTAGTGACCTACCTACGCATTTTTCGTAAATAACAAAACACCATTAAAATGGTCTCATAATGGGCCTACTTTTGTCCATTTTAATCGATTTCGTATCTCTTACAGTTCTCGAGAACCCCATGTTGGACAAATTATCCTGGACACTCAGTATATAGGATATATTCATTTGTTTTCAAATTTTAATATAACTTTCTTTAAATTGTTTATGAAGCAGGCATTTTGAGAAAGTATTCCATTTAAAGAAGCCAAAATATTCCATCTCCTAATATACATGAATGAAAGAACTTCTCTCTTAAATTTTATTTACACCATTACATCAAATCTCATCAGGTTTACTTTAATTATGAAGAATATTATATAATTGAAAGATGTTCCGATACGAAATGCAATAATTATGAGTAGTAACGTAGAACTAATTTAATTTATGTGAAAAATGACCTGTAATCCGTAAACTCTGGTTCGCACATGCATCTAGTTGTAATTACAAACTTTCTTAACTTATCTCAGTTGCTCACTATTAAGCAAATGAGTTAATCTGGCAATGCGGGTGGTGTCTTTCCCACAAACTGTCTAAATGTTATGCATGTATTTAGTTGTACGTATATTTCAATATTACAAGTTCTACCAAGTTTTTCAAGAAATGAACTTTAAATTCTCATGAAGTTTTCCATGATGCAAATGTTTTTAAACAAAATGTCCATATTATTTTGTATGTATTATTTTGTGTATTCCATGTCATAGACCCTGAAGAAGATACAAGTGTGCAAAGGAACGTCGGTGTTGTAAGAAGAATAATTGCTGTTTGACTAAGATTTAGAGTAATTATTAACACCTTCATTTTTAAAAGTAAGTTTATACCTACAGAGAAATTGTTCAAGTTACTTAATGATGACAAACTTTAGTATATACTTATACATATTCTGAATGTGAACCTTTCAAATTATAACTCAATATAAGATAAATTTGGGAATTTGAAATATATTATTTTTCACTACATCACAGAAACATGTCATTAAATGAGGCTAAAATAACAAGAAGAAGACAAAAATTAACATATCAAATTTTAATTAGAGGCTTTTTGTTTTTAGGTTCGGGTTAATTTAAATTTGTTTGGTTTCATGAATCAGAGCTTTATTACTCGTAGTTTTTATTTTTTATGTTTAATTTTGTCTGTAATATTTATTATAAATTATGCACTGTGAATTGTTTTTTTTTTTATTAAAATTAAATTGTTATTGTGGAAAATTGTAAATATGTACAGTAATTTTTTTAATAATTTATAATAGTATTATGAAATTCTCGCCAAAACCTAGTTCCGCGTTGCGGCGACTATATATTATAACGGTTTTATTTACTTGAGTGAAGTGTAATAATCAAGGATTTATTACTAATAAAAATAGATGTTTATTAAACGATAAATAAATATTAAAAAATAATAAAAATGACTATTACTATGGCTAAACAAATAAGAAATACTAATTTAAAACAGAATATAATTAATTGCTTAAATACTAAGATTATTTATTTATTTAAACAATTAACTTGATTTTTTATTTTTACACTATTTATTTTACTGTACTCTCATACTTTTATTTAACTTTACTGTTCATTTATTTTACTACGTGTTCCAATCTTAGACTATCGGTCTGTTGCAGCCTCTTGCAGACTGTTTACGCGATATTTATATCACTATATTTATGTCACTATTTATGTCACTATTTTTGTCACTATTTATGTCACTATTTATTTCACTATTTATTTATATCACATTCAACTGTCCGGTTCAACTCGCTGTTACTGTCCTCTTATACTACAGCTACATAATACTCGTCAACACTACCGAGTATTAATTTTCATAGCTATCCCAATATACCACTAACTTCCCGACTCGCTGTTACTGTCCTTGTATACTATAGCTTTCCAGTACTCGTGAACACTACCGAGTATTCGTTTCCTCAGCTATCCCAATATACCAGTAACTTCCTGAGTACTCCACTCGACACTATGCTACATACGATTACCATAACACTGCTATTCTACTAAACTCGCTAACTTCTACAATTAAAAGAACTCCACAGCCTCTGTCTACTCAACTCAGCTCCACAGCCTCTGTCTACTCAACTCAGCTCCACAGCCTCTGTATACGCAACTGAACTTTACAGCCTTAGTATACACAATTTAGCTCCGCAACCTTTGTGTACACAACGGAGCTCCACAACTTCTGTATACACAACTGACCGAGTTCACCTTCCCTCACGGGTCTTCACTCGTCCCTCTTTACTATCGGAACTGAATTATGTAATTCTGTAACTAACTATGTATATAACAAACTCTCGGGTATAGCTGCAACCCTTTTATATAGCTGCCATTACATTGTAGGGAGCTCTAAAATAATCAACCCCATAACAACAACGAACACAAAAGGTTCAGCCGACTGGGAGTTATTAAACACGTCGCGACTCGTTTGTTTACGTCGCCCGGCTGCTCGTGCGATTACCAGGCCTATTCTACTAAAAATATGTATAACGATATCGTTACCATACGACTGTCGCTAAGCATTTGGTAGAACGACTTTAATAACGACAAATGCCAAAAAGGTATTCTACTAATCATATCGTTATCGAGTTATCGTTATATGAGTTTAACGATAATATCTAACTTCATGTTGATTTTGACAGAATTAATTTATATTTGTTTTTCAATTCAAATTAGAAATTTTCATCGTACATAAAATTATTATTCTCACCCTCGTTTTACAGTTTACACGCTCCATATCTACTTGCGCCGTATAAAAATTGATATAGGTATATGCCTATAAAATGATCAACAATAATATTGCAGATTTTTATTAATGATATGATTATTAATGATTGACTTAATACCACATATGAATCCTTTTCTACTGATATCCTCCTTGCTACTGATTTCTGATAGCTTCCATAAGCAAAAAAATGCAGAGCTGCCATCATCTGAATTGAAAACAAAAATATTTATGTGCATTCATATGTAATACGCATAAATAATAATTTATAAATAATCTAGAAATTTTTGGCAAACCATCATCACTTCAACGAGTTCCTCATATATGGTGCTATTTGCGTAAATAAATCTCTACATTCTTCTTTACTCATCAAAAAAATAATTCTCAAATTTTCCTCCGGTACAGTAAAAGGACGATTATATAAAATATCATATTAAAAAAAGGAATATAATAATAATATCTTGCTCAGCTACAATTAATAAAATATTTTCTTCGGCCATTTTTAATTTTGTTTTCAAAATATATCTAACTTTACGACTTCAACGAGGCATGTGAACTTGTCGTTCATAAACGACATAAAATAACGATAAGTAACGATACGTAACGATAAATAAATTAGTAGAATAGGGTTTTGGCAAAAATCGTTATTATAACTACATGTCACCTGGTAACGACTCGTAACGATACATATTTTTTTAGTAGAATAGGCCTGTACGTCATCACTATACTTAGACGCTTGCTCAGCGCAGGGGCGGGGCTCACACGTTACAATATAGTGAAGTTTACTAGTTAATTTATTCTTAGTATATTCCTTACTCGTTCAACATTATGTTTTTCTAAATTTTTATTTGTAACTTTGTTCTTTTTTTTATAGTTGAAATAAATACAAAAATTTGTACGTAATCTTTACTTGTTTTGTAAAGAAATTCGTTTTTTTAAGTTTTTGCATATATTTTACTTTCTATTATTGAATAAAATAAATTTATTATAAATGGTAAAGTATAATTCAATTTAGTATAATATGTCAAAAATGTAGAATATATATAATAATAATATACAGTTTTAAATGCATAAAACCTATTACTCGCTTGAATATAATATATACCATCTATAGTAGAGTTGTGCACTACTCATTCCTACAGCTTACGGCTCGCTGGTCAAGCTGTACCACTCAACTCAATATACCAAGTTTATCTGAAATGTGCTAAGACTAACAGAGATTTTGACCAAAAAGAATGCATCTATTGTCATACCCATATTTCGACTATTTTTTATGTGCATCTCACACTCTTTATCTCTGAATAATATAAATAACGTATGTAGCAAAAGTTTTGAGACAAATATTACACTCCAAATTTTATTACTAAATAAAGTCTACTCTAGTTTGTCACTGAACATAATAAGTACATAATGATCATTTTACATTTTAAAATTGCCAGAAAAAGTTTTGAAATATATAATACAAACTTAAAATACGCAAATTTATATATATATATATATATATATATATATATATATATATATATATATATATATATATATATATATATACATATATATATATATATATATATATATATATATATATATATATATATATATATATATATATATATTGTAGCTATGCTTGGTTAAATGCACTACGAATACATGCATTTTCTAATCCATTTTATTTATTTCTAATGCACATATATTTCATTTTAGAATTGTTTTTATAGTGAGTGAAGATATCAAATTTGAAAATTTTGTTTATATAAAGTACAAATTTACATGAATATAGGATATCTATTTTCAAAGTAGATTATTTAAAAATTTCAATTACATGCAAAATTTGAATGTACAATCTTTCATTTAGTTATTGACCATACAGAGTAACCATTGTACATGTACATCTAATATAATTTAATAATAAAGAATAATCAAGATACCTAATTTTTCAGTTTAGAATTTTTCGTTTAACATGTTATAAGTACAATAATACCAACATTAAATGTTTAAAGATTTGAAAAAATATCAACGGAAAATTCTAATTGAAAAATGAAATCTAGATATCTTGATTATTCATTATTAAATTTTTAGCTCGAATTTTCTCATAATTTTTGTTATGCAACCTTATTATTTATTTGCATGTTCATAAAGGGAAGAAAATTCACTATCGTACCAAAATCGACGTGTTTAGCGTCTAAAAAAAACCGGTTGTTTTTACTGTTTTTTTTTTAAACATTCTATACTTTAATCCCATACTGTATATTCTGACACATTATGTAAAAATAAGATTGGAGGGCATTAGAAATTGTGGTGTTGATAAGAAATGCAGGAAATGTAGGTATTTGGACCGAGTAATAAATAGTTAATAGTATTATGGTCGAACACGTGTACTCGCTCCTCTCCTGTGTTAAATGTGTGCAAATGCGATAACACCTTAACACCGCAATCACCAGTAACAGTAGATACGCTTAATTGAAAATGCACCGGCACAGAGACGCTCAAACGATAAAACCACAATCAAAAAAATATTTAAACGTAATAAATTTACATTAACTATTCTTCATATAGGCAAATTTGTATCTCCCATTCAGGATATAAAGAGTTTTGTGGATGTTCGCGTTCAGCCAGGCTAGCGCTAGACTAACAAATTAATGGATAATTTGCTAGAATGTAGCGCTGATTTAGCGCTAGAAGAAATAGCTAGTGAGAAATATTTCGCTAAGTCAACTAGCGAAATGTTAAGGAGCTGCACGCGTCGCCTTTGGTATTATTTTGTTATGTTTAGATACGTTTTAATATTGAAGTTAAGTACTCTTTATACAGAACGGTGTAACAAATTATCAAAATACAAGGACAAATGAAGATTTTGAGTTTTCATTACTCGACAGGTAGAACTGTCAGTTAATAGTCATCTGACATGTTTTTCTTAAACCTGCGTTCGCTCAATAGTTTCAACAACCATTCAGTACACATCTAACGCTAACAAACAACGCTAATTTTGTGCTACGATGTCAAAGAACATTATGCAAACGATACGAGTATTACCCTTGCAAAATAAAAAGAATTTTTACAAGTGACCTATTTAAGTGGAACCAGTATGTTTGCGAATTTCATTCAAACATCTAAGAAATCAATTTTAGGTATGTATCGTTCACTAGGTGTTTATGTTAATAAATTTAACGGGTTTTTATCATAAATACGAGTAACATAAAATTTATAAATCATGTTCCAAGAAATAAGACCGTTTGACAGAAATCAAAAAATAGTGTAAATGTGATGGCATTGAATTTATTTTATAACATATAATTACTAGTATAAATTATTAGTTCCTCAGTACCTATGTTTTAATATCGACAAGCTAAGGATATATATATATATATATATATATATATATATATATATATATATATATAGGTGTTTTTCAACTTCGCGTTAACTGACAGTTTCACCTGTCGAGTAATGCAAACTCAAAGTCGCCATTTGTCCTTGTATTTTGATTATTTGTTACTCTGTTATGTATAACGAGTACTTAACCTCGAAATTAAAACTTATCTAAACATAAAAAAATAATACCAAAAGCGAAATATTTCTCGCTAGCTATTTCTTCTAGCGCTAGATCAACGCTAGATTGTAGCAAATTATCAATTACTTTACTAGTCTAGCGCTAGCCCACTGAACTTTTTATTTCCAGAACAGATACAAATATGCCCATATGTAGAATAGTTGATGGAAATTTATTGCGTTTAAAATAATTTTTATTGTGGTTCCGTAGTTCAAGCGTTTATGTGCCGGTGCATTTTCAATTAAGTGTATCTACTGTTCTACACAATTAATTATATTATAAAGTAGTTAAAATTTGAGGTTGCTTTTTAAATTACCCGCCATTTTTCCCCGTCGATATTTAAGAAATAAATATACATTACATTGTTTAGTTATAAAACGCTATACGATGCAACTACGCCTGTTTATAAGATAAACGTATTACAAATATAGGGAAAGTGTTTCAGCAACATTTTCACTACTGCAGCAATGTTTTTTTTTTAGAGAACAAACACTACGATGGTAAACACACTGTCTTGCTTCTTGTACTGTACCAATTTCATTAAATTTCTTTAACTTAGGAATAGCTGTTTTAAATAGAGTGTTGTTTCTTCCAAATTCCTCACTGTATTCTCTAACTGTTTCGGCTATACTTTCTCTATAAGAGAAAGATTGGCGGGTAATTCAAAAAGCAACCTCAAATTTGAACACCAAATGACTAAAAAAGGCTTAATCAAGACGGGTACGATCTTCAATAATTTTCTACATATAATGCAGTGAAAAATGAGATTTATGGGGTTTACCTCTGCTATTTCAAAAACTTTCACTTACGACTTCGATTAAATGAGACTTTTTGTTTACCTTTCAACTAGATAACCTCGTTACTATTAGAAATTGAGAAAAATATTTCATGTAAAATTTTAGTGTTTTTTTAATGTCTATTTACTGGCAAAAAAAATTTAGTCCGATGAGTCTCTTTGTCAGGTTTTATTTGATTCCAATAGAAAATAGCCTATCTCGGAAACAGTTGAAGATAAGACATATGTTGATTAAGCTTTTTTACACATTTTAATCAGTACTACATGCCCTTAAAGTTTTTACCCGAAGTTGGAAAACACCCGGTATTTATGTTAAAACACCCTTAAAACTTTTGTCTACCCCTGGCATAACAAAACACCGGTGACCCCGAACTTGCATGTGAATTACAAGGGGGCGAATAACATGGATTCTCTTCGCAAATAGAATAGAGACAGAGTCAGACCCAATTAAACGACAAAGATAGCAATACAAATTAACATCTAATACAAGTAGCTAGTAAAACTTATATGAATCTAATTCGTTGCGAATTATTTCAAATCTGAGGGATAGATGGCATTGGTTAGTTATTACAATACAACCTACTAATGTAGATTGAATCGATGTAGAACGTAGTGATTACAGAGATTATACATATGTATATCGCATATCACGTTACAGTATACATATGTATGTTACCGGCAAAGGGCATAATTCAGTCATTATAGAATACCTCTACCTAGACCATATAATATGTATATACTCGTAGAATGCCTGGATTGTTCAGACAATGTATGAAACAATTTGAATTTTCTACTTTACTTAAAAAATCTATACTCGTACATTAGCGAATGGTTTCCAGGCAATATACAAAATTAGGTTAGGAACGGAAAGAGTATAAAAAACGCATTTTTAGATAATTTTCTTAATTAGGTATTCAGTAAAATACCTGATTTCATAGTTTGTTAATATGTAATGGAAATAAAAAGATATAATTGAGGTATAAATTTTTGTTAATTAATATAGAGGGGTGAGATAGGTATACAAATCAAATATCGTTATGTCTTGTATCAATCTCGATTTAACAGCGTTATAATGCTAAATATTTACCTGAGTGAATAACCCAAATTCATCTTATTTATAATATATGTAACTTTTTACCTCTCGAGATGTATTGGATTCATGCTAAGAATCGCATATCCATATTTTAGTGAATAAGCACGTTATCTATTTATTTATTTATCGTATGGTTTAATTTACAGAATACGATTACATAGGTACATACAAATAAGCTATATTATTCCTTAGAAAGGGATTTGATTCCTGTGCCTATGTCAGGTATCACGTCGATTTTGGAAGAACCATTTGGGTCTCTCTGTCTTTCCATACCTTACCGTATTCTCAAAATGCTGAGATATCCTCCATGAAGGTTCAGCAGCCGTGTTGTAGACTATTTTGCCGAAATTTAATTTCGTTGCCCGTGATGCACCAATTAGAGGTTAGTCTACTTTGTATCTGTCCCTAGTTAATAGAGGGAGATGGATTATATATTAAAATTATACATCAACATTTTAGTGTATTGTTTTTTTAATATAATGTATAACTATATAATTTGTATACTTGTAAACATTAAAATATTTCAACGTAAAATTCAAAAAATGAAGTGACACATGTCATAAAAAAACAAAAAAAGTCCCTAGAAACAGGTTATTCCATTTTCACGATATTGTGTGTGTGTGTGTGTGTGTGCGTGTGTGTGCGTGTGTGCGTGTGCGCGTGTTTGCGCGTGCGCGTGTATGTGTGCGAATACCATATAATTATTTGTATAATGAGATACTCTTAGTGTCAGCTTCAGTGACCCACAGAAAATTTCATTATACGCACGTCTATGAATCAAGGTAATGTATCCGAATTAATAAATAAACTTACATTACAGCGCCAGTATTAATTGTCAACAACGGGCATCGTTTTAAAAAAGCATTTCGTTATAATATTAACAATGAGTTAACAATTTGCTACATCACTGATACTCGTTATTTATAAAAAATTTTTTTTTATATAAATGTCAAAATTTTACAATAATCATTTTGAGAACTTTTGGAACTGATGTTTGGAATTATGCGCTTGAACGTGTATTGTAAATTTTAGCATTTTCCAAACATCTTGTTTGTTAACGAAAGTTTATTTAATAATTTATAAAAAATTTAAATTCCTTATTGTCCAGTTTTATCTTATTTCAATTTATATTCACTATTATTAACTAATCCAAATTTATTCGGAATTTATTCGTTACTGATATCAATATTTTATTTTTTATCCTATTGTTGTTTATAATTTATTAACTCTGTTAATTGTTCAGCTCGGAGTAGCTGATCTTGGGGACATTAGGGGAGTCCTTGCTTGATCGTGAAGGGGAGTCTTAGCTTGACCATCAGAGGGTCGCTATGTAACCAAGTTGAGAGCTAGCAGCATGAAGCTATCATTTTGTTCCCTCTGAGTATTTTCTTTTGTTTAAATTTCATGTCTTGGAGTCCAGCGTATAATGTCAGGTGAGTGACTCAGATCTATTTGTTTAGTATTTATTTTGAGATTTTTTAATTTGGTTAGTCTTGTACTGTTTGCCACGTGGGTTTGGCCAAGTTTGTGAACCTGCAGTAAGAACTATTCGACTCACTTAACAGATCTGTG
Source organism: Harpalus rubripes (assembly GCA_963082715.1). Taxonomy (NCBI): domain Eukaryota; kingdom Metazoa; phylum Arthropoda; class Insecta; order Coleoptera; family Carabidae; genus Harpalus; species Harpalus rubripes. The sequence continues at coordinate 45,996,917 of OY720455.1, read as the reverse complement.
GACCCTGATTTTTTGTATTATCAATTTGTAGAGATTTGATTTCTTGTTTTTTTTTTTAGTGTGTTGTGTAGCTCACAAGCTGTGCTCTCAGCGGTTCTCAATCTTTATTTTACTTTTATTTTACTTTTTCAGCCTCTACCGTTTATCGAAATTTATATTGTTTTGTTTTACAAATTTTACTAAAGGAATATGTTTTTCATAATTTATTATTGGCGTCTCTGCATGTATTTCGTGTAATTTCTTTGTATTGTTTGGACCACGTTTAAGTACATTTTATGACTAGCTCGAAATTTGTTTCCTATTTAGTAGCCGGATCTTTTTTTACTCCATACCGTTCGCCCATACGAACCCCTTTTATGATAATTATGATATAGACCATCTTTTGGTTCGTGGCAATGCACAAGCGGGGAATTTGTTCTAACGAGTGTTTAACTATTTAAAAAGCGCTCTTTTATTTAGTTCTACTGTTAGCCTGAAGAGTCAGTACATTTGTATGCCAGTCAGTAAGGATTTTATTATTCTCATTAAGCCTTCCGTTAGTCTAGTGGACCCGTGCGTTGTTGTATGCCTACCGGATTGGTACAGTTTTATTTATCTTTGGCCCGGTTTTAATTTTTAGCGCTGTTAAATTATAGTTTTTATACTGCAGTCTACCCTAATCGCCTTTCCTTTGTTTTGAAATTATGTGTTGTGTTTATCTTCATTCATTTACTTTTCAATTTTATAAAGATTTTGAACTTGTATAACTTCAGGTAGAGAATAGGGCGTTGATATTTTTCTTTGTGAATAACCACGTTCTTCAGAGGAGAGTGTCACCTAGTAGTACTGTGTAGGTACTGTTGTAAAACTATTTGTCGGGACTCTAATGGCTTCAATGCTTGTGGCTAAACCTCGGTCCCAGACAACGGTACCATACGGAGAGCAAGGCCCGCGACCAGTCAAAGATCTCTGTTTCAGTAGTACGGCATTGAAACATTCGATTTCGCCGGGACGTAAGAGTTTACAGCCTCTATTAAAAGAGTCATCAGCGAAACAGAGGTTTACCTCCAAGTGTCGCTGAAGCTCCCCCAAGACTACCTTTTCTTCTCGCTCTACCGACGGCGGTCTGCTCCAGCTCCCTGCAGCTGTGTCTGGGCCATCTTTTTTGTGTGTACAAAATTATCTTACAGTTTATTGTTTTTGTTAATACAAATTCAAGTTAAATTCACAGATATTTACTTTTATAAAATTTAAAATTCTTTAAATAAACATTACATTTCATTTGTTTGTGTGTTCCTTCTCTCGAGGTTAACCTTTTTTCAAGGTGCTAGCGCCTGAAGAATAAGTTTGTGGCAGTACAAAACAACCACAAATTTATTTCTTGAACACCGACCTTGCTTCTGTGCCAACAACCACAGTTAACCGGAGCCCTTTTGCGTGCGACACAGGTAGGTAGCCCTTCATATGTGTCACAGTATATTTGAAATAAATTTTGAAAAGATCATGTTAGCCATCGGGATACGAACCCAAGTCCTTCACTTTGCCTAAGTGATGCTCTTATAAACTAAGCTATTGGCTCCTCTATGTCCATGGCAGATATGATCTTCCACTTAGCGTATAACTGCTAGTATATCTTTCCATTGAGTATATTTTAATTCGTCACGTTATTAGATGTAGAGGTCAGAATTACCACTGCATTTAAACATCTTGTGAATATGTCATTATTTACTTATTAATTTTTAATATTAACAATGACATAAGTCAGTATATTTGCTATAAATTGTGAAAAGATCGTATTAGTCATCGAGAATCGAAACCAAAGCCGTCACTTTCCCAGAGTGACGCTCTTACTAATTAAGTTATTGGCTGCTCGATCTCGATGGCTGAAATGATCTTTCACTTAGCATATAACTGTTAGTATATCTTTTCATTGAGGATATTTTAATTCACGTTATCAGGTGTAGGGTTGAGATTACCACTACATTTACACATCTTGGGAACATAATTTAGTATCAGTTAAATTTTTAATATTAACAATGAGATAACAGTCAGTATATTTGATCGTCACTCCGGCAAAATGATCGTTTCACAATTTATTTCAAAAGCATTCCGTTACTTAGTTGAAAATGTGTGTTAAATGAGAGAGATATATGTATGCTAATTTGTTAATTCGTTCATGATCTATATGACCTTGATCAGACTTCTTTCAAAAATTTAACTGTACATATAATTAGTTGTAGCTTGTAGCGTAAATAACTAATATCATATTACAATATAAAAAACAATAATATTTATAACATTAATATTAATGGACACGTTTGTGTTTATTTATAACATTATATAATTATGATCCGAAAATAGAAATGAAAAACCCTTCGTAATTTTAGTCGTCAATTTTGGCCATATTTTCTAAAAACTATTGCTGTTTGTCAATACATTCGCAAAAATTAGCTATTTTCTTAGGTATATCAGCAGTAATAATTGCGTAGGCTTCCACAGTCTGAGTCATGAGAAATATTCGTTTTCCGGGAATGGACTGTGTCATATTTTGAGTCAGAGCTCAACGTTTCGCCCGCAGTCATATGGGGCATCTTCAGGAGGCCAAATAAACCAAGTGACACTTGGTTTATTTGGCCTCTAGCGTGGTTTACACGTCGGGTAACCTGGTAAACTGAGTCTCCCTCCTTGTTGCTTAAACTCGGCCTCTAGCGTGGTTGACACGTCGGGTAACCGTGTTTAAGACAGTACTATCCCCCTTGCTCCTGAAGATGCCCCATATGACTGCGGGCGAAACGTTGAGCTCTGACTCAAAATATGACACAGTCCATTCCCGGAAAACGAATATTTCTCATATCAGCAGTAATATGGCTTATGGGTTGGCAAATCAATTATTCAACGATGTGCGGAACAATATTTGCACCATTGTTAATACGTTTGTCTTCGTTAATTGGAGATCACATGTTGTGGAAACAGCATTTTGACACAATATCTCTTGTCTCCCCTGACACAACACTAATAATTACATTGTAATAAGCATACGAAGTCATCCATCATTTTGAGTTAAGGCTCATTTTCATAATGTCGTGTCTCACGTGGTGTTGTAAACTTCTCCAATAACACTGCCTGTTTCATACCATGCCGTAACGTGGCATGTGTGTCACAAGTTTTTTTTTAAGTTTTGATGTTACGAATGTGTGTTTAGTCGATTAAGGTGTACTTAACTATTATAGCAGTCCAGTCACTAATAGAAATTCGTCAAAAATAGAAGAAAACGTTCTAATATGTATAATTTAAAAATGTTTTGGTATTAATTAATAACCTAATTTATTTAATTAAATTGTTACAGCGAACTAGTTCTCATTTTTATAAAAGTGAGTATAGGAATATATCCATCAACGCTTTTCTTAATATTGTAATTATATTGTACTGCAAATACGTCGTCGTCTTTGATTTGTAGATGAAATTTCTCTATATTTGACTAATGCTAACGTTGTTGCAGTGGCGTTATGAACCTACTATTTTAATAATCGTTATGTAAAAACAATGTATTCGTATATGTTTTTCAATTAATTTAAAGAATACAATCTGATGTGGACACCACACGACTTCCTTGTACACAAGACCAATATGAAGTATAGACCCAAGTATAAAATTGCACGTATTTGACGTAATTTGACATTAGCATCTATTTTTTATTTTTTTGTTATTTTTTGTCCTAATCCATAGCAAGTTTCATTACAAAAACCAAAAATTATATAAGTTTTAAATATACATATCTCGCTTATACAAAGGGCTAATTTAATAATACTTCATGTGCTGGACACAGAATTTAATTCTCTAAAAAATTTATTTGAAGCATATATTTCTAAAATCAAAATGAAACCATTTTATTGAAGAAAAACTGTTAACAACTTCAGGTAATATGTCACTTCCGGTTAGCCTGTTTTAACCAAAATCCACTATGTTATTCCAGTTGACAAAAAAGTCTTATAATCCAAATTTGAAAAGTGTTAGATTTTATTTTAAGATAGTTTTTCATTAAAATCCATTATAGGTTTCAAATAAAGTACCATTTCTAGAAATTATGCAATGACCAAAAAGGGAGGTGCACAACTAGATGTTATAGCAGTCCTAAATACAAAATTTCAACTTTCTACGGCTTACCGTTTTTGAGTTATGCGAGATACATACGCACGTACGTACAGACGTCACGACGAAATTAGTCAAAATGGGGATTCAGGGATGGTCAAAATGGATATTTCCGTTGAAATCTCAAAACCGAAATTTTTCGCAATTACAATACTTCCTTTACTTCGTACAAGGAAGTAAGAACAATGTAATGCTAACATTTTTTTTTATAATTGGCCCGGAGTTACTTGAGCAAAAAATCTCTACACTGAATATAAAAAATAAAATCATTACCAAAAGAAATTTGATGTGGTCATCACATTACCATCCGTCAGTTCTATGTATTTTGTATAAATGTCATACAGAAAGTTCCTTGCAAAAGATTCTATTTCTTGTACATATATTACCTTAAGGCAGTTGTATGTATTTTATACAAATTCCATACAGAAGGTTTCTAGCAAAAGATCCTATATTTCCAGTAAAATCATAACAAACATACTGTTAACTGCACTTGACACTGACACCTTTCAATCAGAATTTTCTTAATATAGCAGCTGTTTCTAGAGTTATAGCATAGCTGGCTAATATATGATATTTAATTTCTTTATAATTTTTGAACTCTATATCCATTTAATATGAAGTATAAAATGCATTCAAATCGTATAGAGAATAAAATATTCTTTAATATTTATAATAACATTAAATGTAAAAAAAATATATTTAACATCGTTTTTTCAAGAAAAACTGTTAAAATCTTCAAACGGGGGTACTTCTGGTTGACCAATTATAACAAAATCTCATCAGCTCTTCACATGGATGCAACGAAGAGGAATACGAAAGAATGGGGTATGTGACCAAATTTTTATTTTTACATAATATGATACTAGACAAAAAATTAAATACCCGTATTTTTTTACATCGATTAATTATTCGTACTTTACGAGAAAATAATCATTAAAAATATGGGGAAGGGATTTGCGACGTCACAATGGCAGAAGCGTAAAAAAGATGGTTATACTGGGAGGGAATGAGATAGATATAGCCAAATGTGACCATGCTATACCCTGCCACAGCTACCACAACATAAACTCGACGCTGATAAGCTGATTTATAACTGTCTCTTTCCTTCCCGCAGTCTATCTGTCTTCGTCTACTATTCTAACATACGTACGGCATATATCCCTTCTCCAAAACATTAAATTGTTAATAAAAAGATTATTGCAAATTAATGTTTAGTTTTTATTATTATAATGAGAAGCTACAGTGGTTAGTTTTCATATTTTATGATATATATTGAAATTCGAATATGGTCACATACTTATTATAATTTTTGGAATTGTAGTATTAGTTATCACATTACAAAATTTTGTCACACACAAACACACACACACACACACACACACACACACACATACACACACACACACACACACACACACACACACACACACACACAAACATGCATACATACATACATACATACATACATACATACATACATACATACATACACACACATACAGACAGACATCATCGTAAAATAGTAAAATCGTATTCTAGGGACCCTAAAACGTGCTTATTCATCACAAACTCACCACCGAATTTTTTGGCTAAAAACAATACCTTCCCTACCTAAAGGTGATGGAAGGTAAATATGTATTATTGCAAATCTAGCGACTATAATTTACGGAAAGTCGGGTTTTGACAGAGAAAGTAAGACATACACAATAAAATATTTAACACCGCTCTGAATCCCATTTGGTCCACAAATAAATGTGTTAAAATTTTACGTTTTTCTAGGTGTAGGTGTAATACATTGGCACAGGTCAGTGTTCAAATAATAACACTGTAAACTGTGTAATGAGAGATGATGATATAACAGAAAAATGCTGAAATAAAAAATACAATTTATGTAATTTTTTTCTATTTCGGTGTTCTTATGAGTCTATAAAAGCACTTTTATCACTGAAAACACGTCGTTTAGAAGATCTATAAGAGAACTATGTAGTCATAGCCACCTATATAGGTAGCTATGGTTGATACAATGTATTAATCTAAACAATCACAAAATTCACAACACAGTCAATATATGAAAGTTCATTTGTGTAGTATTTGCCTAAATTTATTTCGGTTTGAAAGGGCGTAATGGTTTAAAATTTTGATATGTTATATTTTAAACCAAAACAAGGCTGAGGGATCTGTGGGGGATAAAATTTGATTTATTCTTATTATCACTCGTACGTTAAAAAATTGCCTTTTCATACTTGTGTTTTAATATACTATTTTTACAGGTATCAGTGCTAATTCTGTGTTATTTAAAAAAAAAGAGTAGTTGATTTTAACACTCAGTACTGTAAAATTTAAACATTGCTGGTGTTATTTGAGACACATCTTTCCGTAAAACCTTTAAATGTATATATTTTACATGATTTAGTATACAAAAGCAAAAATATACATAAATAATATATTACGCATATATACCACAAATATACGAGTACATAATATTATCAAAAAATAAAGTTCTTCTATTTTTATCTCTTGCAACATTTTTTTCTAATTGCTGTCCAGAGACCATATCTTCAAGAATTACATTTCCGATTCTAACAACACTGATACTATATACTAGTACATTAAAACACAAGTATCATAAAGCAATTTGTGAACGTACGAGCTGGTGAGTTTTACAAAGGACAAATGTATTAACGGCTTGCAAAAAACCTGTATCATAAGGTCTTTATGATACAGGTTTTTATACTATTTTTTTCTTTTGATGTAATTTTATCCACAAAGAATCTTTGAAAACGCAATAAATTTTGCAAAAAATATATAGTGTTTAATAGGCGCCCCTGTTTTAGTTAAAAATATAACATCGAAATTTCAAACCATTAAAGCCATTCTAACTATAAAGATTGTCGAAAAAATAAAAAAAATTCAACCCCCCGCAAATCCCCTGTCGCGTTTTATGTTGTTTGTAGCACGAATATTGTAACAACAAAAAAACTGTTATTTTTGACACGAAAATGAAGCTATTTTTTTTACTTTGTAAGACACATAGGGCCTTATTCTTAATTGTCACTGAAGTGATAAGCAGTGAATTTTTTTTACTTTATCACTTAGAGCTGTTCTCATTTGCAAAGTGATGTGATATAAATTAATAAGAATGTGTGATTTTGTATGTATTTATCCTATGTTGATAATATTGGTTGCGCATTACAAGAAAATATGAATTGGTGCATGTGTTTTTTGACATTTGACAAATACATAATATAACACTGAAAAGTGATATGATATAAGTTTCTCATTTATCACAATTAGTCCGGATATTACGGGTGAAAATTTGCCTCCATTCTGCATTTTGTGATGCAAGCGAGACGTTCGGTTCATATGTTTATGGGACCATACCCTACAGATTAAGAAAAAATTCCCCGGAGGCACAAGTTATTGCGGGTTGTATACCTTATTGGTGCAGTTTTCTTAAAATCGCAGTAGTGCGTAAACTATTAGATCTACATGGCTGAAATAATTGTAATGGAAAGGTGTTTGATGCTGCAGTAAAAAAATGGTTACATATAACTTATTTATATTCCTCTTTAATTTAGCGCATAGTGTCTATGTATATCAGAGGCCAAGGAAGCCAAAATGTTCTCCAAAGAACTACAATTAGCTAAATTCAAGAGGAACATGAATACGTTATATGTAACAAAACTCGTTTTTCGCACGACCGCAACAAAGACCTTAAGAAGAAATTAAAATCAGCTCTGTAGATCCGAAGGTTTGCGCACCACTGCGACTTATACAACCCGTAATTTACATTTTGCGCAACCTTGCCGGGTGGCTAAATTTCTTAAGCTACGTTCCCACCTCTTGACATAGTATTTGTTTTTGTCTTTGTTTTTGTCGCTTTCATTTGTTTTTGTCAAAAAATTGAAACCGTTTCCACCTCGTAACACATGATTATTGTTTTGTTCTTGTGTGTTCACATTTAAATGAAAAGACAATTTAATTAGACTATTTGTTGTTTAGAAAATCTTTTGTTTGCGTAATTAATTGATACTCACATATATAACCATTTTACAATTTAATCAATGTATATACACTAAAAATAATTTAAACAGAAACTTTATAAAAATTCTGTTGAATTTGCCACAATTATTACACTGGGAATTTTAAATTTCAAAAATATTGTTTATATTAATATAAAATAAGAAAATTGTAGTTAAACCTATTAAATCAAAAAGAATACAAAAAATAATATTTTTTGACATGTGGATTTAATATTTCGCCACAGTAACGCCCCCATGCTACATGTTATTCACCATTTTGTATTTGGCTTTTGGCGGTGTTTGATGGCACCTAAGCAATGGGGCATATTCCACAATATATCAAAATCTTTTGCATTTTTTTTTTCCATTCTGTTTCATTTGGAAACTTCAAATAAATTGGAGACAACTCTGCCGCTGCCCACAGCACTTCCCAAGTTTCTTTTATAATTTTGCATGCTGTCGCTTTCCCAATCCGGAATGCATACGCAGTTAAAGCCAAAGAGTCACCGGTTGCTAAAAATCTACAAAAAATTGATTAACTAATTATTATTTATTACCGGATGTATTACCGCAGAGTAACAGCCAGTCTTACCCCTGGTGGAATTGGTTTTCTGCACTTATCTTGCTTTGTTAGTGGTTCTTGTACTAATTTTAAGAAAAAATCGAACTGTTCAACAGTTAATCTTGTGTAATTGAAAAATTTTTCTCATTTCGATTAATAAATTGTTCCAATCTTCCTGTTCCCATCGGATGTATCCACCACCGATGAACTCTCCGACGCTGTTTGTAAAGTATTGCTGCAACTGCAGCAAGACTTCTTCTTTTCACCCATGAACTTTTTACTGCTACAGTTGTATTATCCATACCATTGAATAATAATAAAAGTAACAACAATGACAGATCTCAGTTTTTACAAGTAACGAAATGTTTGTTTACAAGCAAAGCACATAACCTTACATAGAGAGAGATGGCCTTATCTCTCTTTCACACAACAACGACGGTTACAAAAACAAAGACAAAATGTTTGCAGCTTGCAAACTTTCTGACTATGCGCAACGACAGCGACAAAGACTAAGACAAAATCAACAGCTGGGAACGCTCAGCTCTGTCGCCATATGACAAACTTTTGTGAATATGATTTAAAACAAAAACAAAGACAATGTTAGCTTTAATCGGTAGAGTATTGTCCCAGCAACATATAAACTAAACGCCTTGCTCCAATTGACGTAACAATGGTCTGTCTTGCGCAGGGCGGCTCGGCTTACTTACGCGTCTCTTTAGAAACTTCCGTGTCGGCGGGCCTCTGATTGCCACAGATACGCCGCTGAGCACTTTTTTATAATAGATAATAACAAAATATTTACGTGCAATGACGAGTTTTGTTCGTTTTTCATTTTACGCCGTACGCTTTTGAGCTTACTCACTCATGTTCTTCGTAGGCATTTTTACAGCACACTTTTTAAATTTTTTATAAAGTTTTTTCTTGTAATCTAATACAGCAACGTAAAAATTTGTAAATTAATGCGACATATTTTTATCAACATTAATATAAAAATATAAGAACATGCAAAGTAAAAGAGTAGCGTTATTTTAACAGTAAATCAAAAGTTTTCTGCTGGAAATATTTTATTTTAAAATTAATTATAAATTCTTTTATAATTAAATTTCTGTTCAAAAATGTGAAATATACCCGAAGCTTTAAAAATGCATGCTTGAAAAAGAAAAATCATTTTACGTTTATTACAAAATAAATTGGTTTTATGATTTAATAACTCCACTGCATATAAAACAGTAATTGAAATTGCGAGTTTTATAATTATTTTTCTTTCTAGACAATGAAGAAATAGTTTTATTTACTTTAAATATAGCATATTCAATTTACTGTTGCATAATATTTATTTTCCTTAAATGAAAATTGGTGACGTAGGGATTAAATTCATTCGTTACGCAAATATTCCAGTCTTACATCCAATGAATTGCTAATTAATTCTTCTTTGTGGGAGTACATCAGGACAGGAGACATCAGAGCGGATTTTAGGATACGAGGCTTGCGGCATTTAAATTAAATTTACATCAGTTACAAAATAAATTACTATTGCTCGGTTTCACCATTGCCGAATTAATTCACAAATATAATAGTTATCTGACGAGTAAATTTGATTCGTCGATTAGTTTTGTTTCACTGACTGACAATGATAAAAAATATAGTATTTTATTCGATGAATAGTTTAACATAAAAATATTGCAAATATTTGTCTTATCTTACTATTAAAGCCTGCTTTTGTCATTTATAAATCCGTGAAATATTTTTAAATGAATATAAGGTAAAGTGGTAATATCTATATCTATGTTGATATCATCAAAACGATTCAAGTTTTAAATAACTATTAGGTGGTCCTTTGGCAACACGGTTTTCAATTTATTGTTAATAACTATTAATTAAAAAAATATTTCGTTTGAAGCATTATATTCCTAATTTTGAATGTAGCGTATAAAGATGGAATAAATTAATTAAATTCGTCTTTGACAGTTTTTCTATATAATCTATAATCAATATGATAATCAAATTTTTTAAAAAGATATTGATATTTATTATTGGTATTACTAGAGATTTTTTTGCATTATTACGCAAATTATAATCTACATTAAAAATAGTATATTCCATCCGAGGTGGGATTTGTTTTATTACGACCGATGGCTTATGTGTTGTACCAAGAAGCGAAGCCTCAAGGCTAGATACACCAAGATTTTATTCACAATCATTTACTTACAGGTAAAATATCTCGACATATTCAATAATAAAATCTCATTTGTCATATATATATATATATATATATATATATATATATATATATATAATATTACATAGAATTGAATATATAAACGTAGTTATCCTTTTTTAAATTAATGGATGACAGAGAAAAAAACGACCTCTTTATTTATTCCTCATTACTTCAATTTTCTTAACAACGTACAGAGATACTTTAACCTTGCCTGCATAAATAATTTTAAACTTGCTGACCATGTTTTCCAATCTTCCCTAAGGTGAAACAGTGAGCAGAGAGCAGAAGTGCCACAGTTCCTGGTTTCCTGTCCTGGCTGTGAAACACTACGGATCTGCACGCAACTTGGAACTATTTCACGAGCACGTCAGCTCTAAAACACGCCAGCTGGAGAGATAGTTTCACAGGAAATTAGACCAGTAGGTAATTAGCGAAAAGGTTAGAACTTGAGAACTGGAGGTTCTACATACCTAGTTTACTGGACAAAAAATAAAAAGAAATCCGTGGTTTAAAAGTTAGGCAACTACCAGATTAAAAACTAAATAAATAAATAAATAAAATTGATTGTATTTGAAGCGAAGTAAACTTAACTGTTGGCAAATAATGCTAATTACATATTTCAATTATACGTTATAAGAAATAATTATTATATTCAAGAGTAATTTATGTATGTACATTGTATTATTCATTTAATATGAGTGATCTAATTTTGAGTGAATTTATTACAAAATTGTATACGTCATACAATATATTGATGTTGATATTGATGATATTGCTGAGAAGGTATGCCATTGGATTGGTCGACTCCTCTGTGGTGATCCTGAGGTATTGTAGTCTTAATGGGGTGTAAATTGGGCATTTAAAAAAGAAATGGTATAGTTTGTCTTCTTCGTGTAGGTTATAGAGAGAGCATAGTTGAGCTGACTCAAAAGAGTGTGTTAGTCCGTCTACGAATAATTTTGTATTTTCCATGGTGTTGTTCCGAATAGGGGTATCAATTTATTTTATATAGAGCATTCATACATAAGTATTCTTCTGCATTTGAGTGGTTCTTGTAAATGGCGTGTTATATGTTGAATATTCGATTCGCTGAATATCTTGTTCTTTGTGAACATTGACGCGTACAAGCCAGAACGGCACAAAAGACATTATCACAGGAGACACAATAAACTAATTGTTATAGTTTTTGGAGTTCGTTTTGTAGTAAATGATTTTGCATGCACCTTTTATAATAATTTTATTCCACACACCCAAATGATAGAAGTATATTATTTATATTTTACAACTGCTCGCTACAACGGTTATACATACAATGCCCCAAGTAAAAATGTCGGAGAACGAGAGAGCCGGTACATTAGTGTTTAATTAGTAATACAAATGGTCGGTTTATACAAAAAGGAATAATAATAATTTGCAACAATATAACACTCTCTCCTCCCTTAAATAAATTCAATTTACCGTAAATATAAAGTAATACAATATACAGATATGAAAAGTTATACAATTATTTCAAAATAAAAATGAAGAAAATATACATATTAATTACAAATACATACAACAATGTGAAACAATAAACTAATCATAATGCAACCTATTTGGTGGTTTTCGTTCACGTTGCGAGCGACGTAAAGGCTCAATACCTTCACTATTGGTTACTTCTGTTGCCCTTTCGTCGGATGAAGTGTCGCCGGCAGTCTGGGTATTTTCATCAGTTTTCCCCGACGCGTTTTGGATTTCAGTTTCAGTATTGGATGTAAACATACTACTTAAATTTGTTTTAGACAGTGACCATCTTGTTTCTCTCTCTTTATAATTATTACAAGTTTTATTTAATTGATCTAAGTCTACAGTAACTGGATTGTAGGTATTTGGAAGTTTAGGTTCAGTAGGGCAGCTTTTTCCAATTTCCACTATCTGATTTATATGTCTTCGCCATTCTAAACCATTATCTAACAAAATTAAATAGTGTAAATTTCCTAATTTCTTTATAATTTTCCCAAAACACCATTTTTGGTCCTTTGTATAATTACGAACAATTACTCGCGCACCTATTTGAATAGTACGATATTTTGAATTTAAATTAACTTCATTTTTCATATTTATCGAAAAATCGGGTTGGATTAAATCTAATCTAGAACGTATTTCCCTGTTTAGGAATAACATTGCCGGAGATGCGTTAGTTGTGCAATGTGGCATCTTCCGGTACTGTAATAGTAATTTATTCAGTTCAAATTCTAGAGTTTGTTTATTGCATTTCATTTTACGCAATGAATTCTTCAAAATTTGAACAAAACGTTCTGCTTGACCGTTTGTGCTTGGGTTGTATGGTGCAGAAAATTTGTGCTTTATTCCATTTCTTTTCAAAAAGGATTCGAATTCATAACTTGTAAACTGTGTACCGTTATCTGTAACTACTGTGCGTGGTAAACCATATGACGCAAAAATATTTTGACAAATCTTAATGGTGTTACTTGCCGTAATATTATTTAACATATGTATTTCTGGCCATTTTGAGTAAGCATCAACCATGACAAAAAAATAATTTCCAAGAAATGGGCCTGCAAAATCAATATGCACTCGATCAAAGGGTGCATTTGGGTATTCCCAGTGATGTGCGATTGGAATAGGATCATTTTTTACTTTATTACATTCATAACAGTTTTTAACTAGTATTTCTAAATCATTGTCAATATTCGGCCACCAACAATAGCTACGTGCTAATAATTTCATTTTTGTTATTCCAAAATGAGCTGCATGTAATTCATCAAGTATTAATTTTCGTAATTTTAGTGGGATGACTACTCGTAATCCTCGCATTATGCAATTTTGTTGCAAGATAAATTCTGTTTGATCTATATTAAATCTTAATTTATTTGGAATCTGTTTTCCGGTTTTTAAAGCTTGAAGTAATGGTAATAATGTACTATCTAACTGTGTTTCTTTTGCAAGTTGCTTTACAGTGACTGGTAAAGTCGAAATTTGATTTATATCAACTATATCGGAAACGTCAAATGTTTCTAATTCTTTCGAATTTATCGGTAAACGGGATAATGCATCAGCGTTTGCATGTAATTTTGTATTTTTGTATTTAATATCGTACTGAAATGCTTGCAAGAAAATAGCATAATGCTGCATACGACTAGCTGTAAGCAGAGGTAAACTTTTATTTGCAGAGAATATTTGTAACAATGGTCTACAATCTGTATGTAATGTAAATTTACGACCGTAGAGATATTGGTAATATTTCCTAACACCGAAAATAATTCCGTATGCCTCTTTATCAATCTGCGCGTATTTTTGTTGCGTTCTTGATAATGTTTGTGATGCGTAACATATAGGTCGTTCTACACCATCAGCACAAATATGCGAAAGTATTGCACTTACACCGTAAGGACTAGCATCGGTAGCAAGAATCACAGGTAAATTTGAATCATAATGCACTAAAAAACTATCAGAACTCATTTCTTATTTTACTGCATTAAAACTAGTTTCACAATTTTCATTCCATATGAATTTAACGTCATTACGAAGTAATTTATTTAGTGGGTATAACAATGTGCTACATTTTTCTAAAAATCTACCGTAATAATTCACGAGTCCCAAGAATGCTTTTAATTCTTTCTTATTTTTGGGTCGCGGCATTTCATTAATTGCTTGAATTTTACTAATCGATTTATGAACACCATCCCGATCTATTCTGTAACCGCAATACTCAATTTCGTTTGCAAAAAATACACTTTTTCTTAAATTAATTTTTAAATTATATTTTTCTAATCGGTTTAAGACTAGTTCTAGACGCTGTAAATGAGTAAGATTATCTGGTCCCGTAATTTTAATATCATCTAAGAAAACAGAAACTCCCGGTATTCCCTTTAAAATTTTCTCTATTTCCCGCTGCCAAATTGCTGGTGCGGAAGCAATGCCGTACATTAATCGCGTACATTGATACAAGCCTTTATGCGTATTAAGGGTTAAAAGATGTCTATCTTCCGGACGAACTTCTAGTTGCAAATATGCTTTACTTAAGTCAATTTTTGTAAATTTATCACCCCCTGCCATTGATGCTAATAATTCATCCATAGTGGGTAACGGATGTTCATCCACTAGTAAATACGGGTTTATTGATACTTTGAAATCGCCACATATTCGGATACTACCATCTGCTTTGTGAACGGGGACTATGGGTGAAGCCCAACGCGAAGTTTCCACTTTCTCTAAAATTCCCTCTTGCACTAAAGTTACAATTTCGTTTTCTACTTTATTTAATAACGCAAAAGGAACCGGACGAGCTTTAAAGAAAACTGGACTAACATTATCCTTAATTTTTAATTCCGCTTGAATACTGTTTATTTTTCCAAATTTATTATCAAAAAGAGAATTGTACTTTTCTAATAACTTCTGAATTTGAAATGAATTATCTGTGCTAATTTCTGAAATGGATTCTTTGCAAAATTCGGATTCAGGAATTTGTATTTTTAATTTTCGTATCCATTCACGACCAATTAGACCATTTTTTCCATTTTTCACCACATATAATTTTAACATTGCACTATTCGATTTGTATTTAACTTGAATTGATACATAGCCCATAACTGTTAATTTATTTTGACAATATGAGTATAAATTAAGTTTGCTTGGAGTAATTTTCAAATTTGGAGCAACTGACGCTAATTCTTTATCACTAATGAGAGAAACAGCAGCGCCACTATCTAATTCCATTTTAACATCTCTATTATTAATGAAAACTGACATCCAAAATTTATTTCCAATATTGTTACCTGATTTATTCTCCAAAATTTCAACTTGATTTGCATCTCCCAGTATATCCCAGCATTCAACTTGGTTTGTATTTCCCGTCTTTTTCCTTTTCGAGCAAACAGACTGCAGATGACCCTTCTTTCGACAAAAGTTGCAGATGGCATTTATTTTACTGCAAGCGTTCGCAAGGTGATCGGGAGAACCATATCTGTAACAGTAAAAGTTTTTATTATTTTTCGAAGATGTATTTGCATTAGTATGGCTATTTTGCTTATCTTTTTGCTTCTTCTTATTGGGTCGTTGTATGGTCACAGCTCCTATGGCGGCTGATGAACCGGTCGCACCCCTGTTTCCTTGATGAAGGAGGGCAGCATCCCTGGTGGACATCTCCATACTGGATGCAACCTCTAGTGCCTTGTCTAGAGTTAGGTCCTTCATCTCGAGTAGTCGGCTTTGAATTCGTTCGCTTCGTAGTCCAAAAACGAATTGGTTTCGTAGTGCAGTTTTTAAGTAGCTTCCAAACTTGCAATGTATTGATAATTTATGCAAAGCAGTTATAAAATCTTGTATAGACTCGCCTTCCTGTTGTTTTCGCAAGTGAAAACGATAATTTTCAGCGATATCCAATGGCTCAGGGCAGAAATGTGTCGATAGTAAATCAACTAATTCATCATACTTTTTATTAGTAGGTTTTTCTGGAGCAAGCTGGTCGCACACAATATCATATGTGTCTGCTCCCATGTAATGAAGTAAATAGTGCACTTTCTTGTCTGCAGGTACATCAAACACTTCAAATGCACCTTCTAATCTAGAAACCCAGCGTTTCCATTGATTACGGCTATCATACGGTTCAATATTGAATACCGTTTGTATTGTAGTAGTTGACTTTGAACCCGTCATTATGTACTGAATAAAATTTGTACTTGCCCTTGTAATTTTGTAGAATTTTCGTATCTCGGACGGCGTGGTGGATCTTAATCTTCAAAAATCTTGAGCATCCTCGTCGCCACTGTTATAGTTTTTGGAGTTCGTTTTGTAGTAAATGATTTTGCATGCACCTTTTATAATAATTTTATTCCACACACCCAAATGATACAAGTATATTATTTATATTTTACAACTGCTCGCTACAACGGTTATACATACAATGCCCCAAGTAAAAATGTCGGAGAACGAGAGAGCCGGTACATTAGTGTTTAATTAGTAATACAAATGGTCGGTTTATACAAAAAGGAATAATAATAATTTGCAACAATATAACACTAATAATGCTTTCATTACTATTTTTCTCACATCGTTTGATAGCATAGATGCAATATTATTTTTTACTGATTTTTAAGACAGTTTACAAAAAACTTGGACGTGTAGCATAAAAATAACAAATAAATGATCAAAAAACTGCTCTTATCGCAAATCACTCTAGACCAATGGTAGAAATGTCAAAAGCTGTGATGGCATTTAGGCCATTCACTCTATGAACAATGGTCTTTTTGGCGCTTAATCTGGTAGATATGACATTCATAATTAATTAAGACTTTTTACCTTTGGAGTGATAAAAGGTACCTACTTGTGTCATACTCAAACAGAGAAGAAAATAATAATAGAAAAATAAATAAATACCTAGTTTTAACATATAAATTATAATTTTTATGTATGAGTAAAAAATTCTTTGCATAATCCTATTATGTTTCCAAATTTGAGTTACTTAATTGGCAATTTGCTTGTATATGAAACTCTAGTTTCACAGCATTTTTTAGGTTTGGAAAACATATTAATAAGATTATTTTCTAAAGTTACAGTTTCATCGCACTCTAGATCTAGACTGCAGTTATCAGTTGTTTTATTTTGTTCTATTATTGATCGTTTTTATGTTGTATTACATGCAGCTTCTCCGTCACTATTTGTAGATAGGTTTTTTATTTTCATTATTTTTTACCGCCATTACCATTTCTTACTTCAGGTATTCATATACTTCTGCAAACAAAGGATATGTTCGCTAAAAAACTATTATTTTCCGACAGTATTGTTCCATGAAATACAATAAATTTTGAAATACAATGTATAAAAATCTGATGTGGCCAGCACATAACCTCTCGCCAGATATTTAACCTGGTTGTACGTATTAAACAAAAAATATTTTTAAATACAAATACATATATTCATGTCTCACTACAAAATAATTCTCACATATATTTGCAAAATCTATAGGATATTTTAATATAAATTATGTAAAACACATACATTTTCTTTATATTCAATATCCTGAAATTTTTTTTTCTACTTTCCTTTTCTTTTTCTTTATATTTGTCATTTTTTCGCAAATTCCTTTTATATTCTTTTTTATGTATATTCTTTTGCGTTGTTGACTTTTTTTATTTTCATAATCTTCATAATGATGTACAAATATTTGAATTTCTTGCCTTGAAGTAGTTTGGTCTGAGAATTCCTACATCAAATTATTTTATATGCGTTTGTTTATCTCTAAATCTATAGAAGATATAATAATGAATTTTTATATTTTGCGTTCATAATGAAGTCATTACGATACGCAATTGCGTATATTAATGACCTTCATTTCGATACGCAATTTTTTGTTTTAGACGGTTGGTACTAGATGACGTTTCTTTAATCCATTTTTACCTAATTTATTTTTAGTGAATTGATAATTCATTTTAATAATATAATGTCGAAATTATTATTATTATTATTATTTTATTTAGGGAAGATTATTTACATGAAAATGTACAAATGGTTACAAATATAATCACAAATTGAGTAAGTAAATGTTATTGTAGAAGGCGCAAAATATAAAAAATAGTATAAAGAACTCATTTTATAAGACTTTCTTTCGCAGTTGTCAAATTTTGACGCGTGCGAAAAAAACATGACTTATAAAACACGTTCTTTAATATACTATTATATTTATCGAATAAAAAATTTAACGTTCTTTAATATAATTATTTACAAAAAGTTTCGATAAATAATATTTAGATGATATTTTTCTTGTTACTACTACTTCCGGTTGTCCAACTGTTACCAAAACTTAATCAACTCTTCCCATTATTATTAGATAGTTAAAAATGTTTTAAGTCTTATAGAATTTGAGAAATCGTGGATCCAACATCCACACACACATACGGACATCATCGTAAAAATGTTATAATCGGATTCTAGGGACCTTAAAACGTGCTTATTCACTAAAATCTGGATTTGCGATTTTTAGCATGAATTTAATACCTCTCTTAGCGAGAGGTAAAAAAGCATTTTCACGATACAAAAAGTTCACATAAAAAGACAAAGATGTTATGATATTTTTGCCAAACCCATTCTGCATGACTGTTTTTGACACAAACGACAAGTGATTTTCATGGCCGTAAATCTAATTCTATCTTCTAAAACTCTTTTCTTAAACATTAAACGTTTAGAAGATTTTATTTAGTAGCTTACTAGTACTACAATATTTAATTTAGAC
Source organism: Harpalus rubripes (assembly GCA_963082715.1). NCBI lineage: Eukaryota > Metazoa > Arthropoda > Insecta > Coleoptera > Carabidae > Harpalus > Harpalus rubripes. The sequence continues at coordinate 45,977,754 of OY720455.1, read as the reverse complement.
TTACTCTGACAATAAAAAAATCGCAAGGATGTCACTCTATATAGTTCTTATGCACGATTGGCGTAGGGGCCAAAATAATTCGCGCTAAGAGCGTTTGAAATGGCGGTTGTGCAAGTTTAAATTCAATTTCCAACGGTTAATAATTTTGGCGGATATGTCGCTTGCACAATGGATGCAGCTTAAGCAGTAGAATAGAACCGTACTAAAACTTGCAAATTAAACTTTTTGGCGTTTGTGCCGTGCTGCCTTGTACGCATCGATTTGTTAATAATTTTCTATTATATAATCTGTTTCTTCTTTTAACTGTATTGGATTTTGTGTTTTCCATAGGTGACTGAATCCGGATTTTTATAATATTTCTTGTAGTCTAGTCGTCCAAGTAATTTTAAATTAGGGCTAACTGGTTGTGGTGTTTAATCTACACTTATTTAGCTGTTTATTGTTACATATTCGTACGTGCCTGTGGTCCGGCATTAATAGTACTTTGTACCAGTAATTTAGGATACGTTTAATTACGTAGATTTCTAATTTAATTTGATTCATGTCTATGTAATTCAGTGTATTTTGTCTCCGATTCCAGAATGATTTAAAGAAAAACAATAGACTCTTCTCTATGGTTTCTAACTGGTTAATTGCCCACACTTCCGGTCTGTATAGCAAAGTAGGTAGCACAACTATATTATATAATTTTAAGACAGTGCACAAATAGTACGTCCAGACTGTTTCATAATGTATTTAATTCCTCCAGTACTTCGGTTTGATTTACTAATTGTATCTTTTGCGTTTGTATTAAATAACCACATACATAGCTTTTGGTTTCACATATTATTTGTCCTTGACAGGTAAAGTGATTTTTAGTCTTCTTTGAGCGTCCTCGGTGGAAATGTAAAATCTTAGTTTTGCATGGTTTTATTTTTAATTGATGAAGGTCACTATATTCTTCAAGTGTTTTTATTTTTTTATGTAGATCTAGTGGATGCTTAGCAGAGCTGGGCTCATTACTTGCAAGTAGTAATTGCATTACCATTAATACATATTTGACATTATTAACATGGCTGTTTAAATTTATATGTGTAAGATAAATGAAAATAAATAACAAAAATGAATTTAAATCTTTTCGGGAGAAAATCAGAAATTTATTTCAATATTAATAATATATTAAGAATTAAAACATTTAAGTTTGGAATAAATGTAAATCTTTCATCTTGTGACATGAGACCTTCGAGTATATACTGACTCAGTATGCTTAAAGCATGAGACCATCCAATTCACGAAACAAATCATGAACGACACTGCTCAGTTTAAATATCCCTAAAAAAAAATCCCGATACTGGGAATGGATTACCAATATCTAGCAAATTTCTTTGCATAAGTCTTGTCTAAAAAATGTATAAAAGTTTATTTTCTAACACAAAATTTTAGACAATAGACAATTGGGATTTTGAACTTAGCAACTGACATTTAAATTAACAACTGAAAATAGTTGTTAATTTTAACAACTTTGTTTAGAGAATTAGGCCGTATATCAGAAATGTATGAAACTGACAGATAAATGTCACTGTCAAAGAACTAATCATTTCACATTAATAGTAAAGTTTTAAAAAGAAAATAGTAAATAGAACCATAGTTATATGGAATGGATCTTAATACAGTTTCCAGCATAACTAAATATGTAAGTATGTATATTTAAAATAATAAAAATTAAATAGCGGGAGGTATTGTGTTGGCCACATCATATTTTTAAACTAGGAGGAGTAAATTCAAAATTTCCCTAATACAATTCATACGTTGATTGACCACTGCTCAGAAATGTTTACACCAAAACAAATATTTTTCCGTTTTGACCTTTATCCCGTAACCTCTTTTATTCGAAAACAGACAGTTTTTACAAAAACAAAGTGTGTATCTAATATCATATTAATTTAAACTGAAATAACTTAAATTTATTGTAAATAATATAACTAGATTTTTCTTTGAAGTTACTCTTCGTAATTTAAAAACGGTATAGCAAATATTGTACTTCTACTGAGTTCTTGTCCGTACAAAATCGTTTATGATCGGATAACTCCAACAAGTTATTTCTTATCTGGGATATGCGGATGCGCGTTTTAAGTAATTGTACATTTACAAATTACTGTGAAAAAGTAATGCAATACATTATAAATTACTAAGATATAAGTGTAATGAAAATAGCAGTACAAAATTACTTTTTAGAATAAAATGTAATGAAATTACATGTCATTACATATAATGCATTACTGCGCACCTCTGGCGCTTAGCAAATATTACAAAATCATCTGCACATTGAAGTGACAAGATGTCGGTTGTATTATTAATATATATATATATATATATATATATATATATATATATATATATATATATATATATATATATATATATATATATATATATACAGGTGGTGGCGGTTAGTGGTGAACATAGGGATTTAACATGGGATTTTAGTTTTTTGCAATTTCCTGCTCCTGTTCATTTTACGGCAAAAACTGCAGAGTACAAAATTGTTCAGAATTCAAA
>OY720455.1:45967716-45970216 GCA_963082715.1 Harpalus rubripes | reverse complement strand
CTTAGTCTAGTAGTTAAAATATTTATTTCTTATGAAAATTACAATTTACAATACATGTTTTGCATGGAGTTTCGGAATCGTATTTCTCCATGGGTTAGGAATTTTTTCTGTAATTGTCTAAAAATAAGAAAAGCTATGATACGTATTTTAAATTTTTATATAATAATCTCGGAATGAAATTTTTAAGTGATCATCATAACTGCTCACATGACAACAATATAAACATTTTACGTTTAATAATTTCCCACACTAGTGCGCACATAAATATTTTTTATCTAATTGACTAAAAAATAACTACACTGGTTAGCATATAAAAAATTCTGTTTGTGAAGCACTGGTTGAATTTTCTGTTTGTTATTACCGATAAATTAGCGTCTTATTTCAGATAATTTTTTTCGTCATTTTTTTAAAGGTCATTAATTCGCCGAAAAATGTATTGGTTGTTAAAGGAAACACCTGTAATTTACATCTACATAAATTAGATTGTCGGATGGATAAAATGAATTTATGCCATATGTTAGGGTTGTACTCTTCTTAAACTCAGTGGACTGTATGTTAAATCAATTTATTGACAATATGTACAAATCATACCTTAATACTAGGAATTATATAAAATCGAATGAAATTATCATGAATATACTCTGACTCGGCTTTGCTTTGACTCACACACATACTGTCTCTCTCAACTCACAGTCTCCAATTCCTTCCACTATCCCCTCCACTCACTCAGTACTTCTCAAAATGTTTTTCTTCTCTTAACACTATATTTACTTCGTTACTTTAAAAACTCATGAAAAAATTTTCTATTACTATTTATATTTTGTCATGAAATCCGTATGCTTTCCTTATTATCTAATTCAATCTGGTTATATACGAGTAAATACTATCTTTTGATATACAGGGTGGTGGCGGTTAGGGGTGAACATAGGGATTTAACATGGGATTTTAGTTTTTTGCAATTTCCTACTCTCTTGTTCATTTTACGGCACTAACTGTAGAGTACAAAATTGTTCAGAATTAAAAATTGCATAAAAAAATGTATTTACATTTATTATTATGTTTTTGGTTTCTTCACAATTTTAAAAAGAAATTTCCAAATATCTGTTAATTTGTAGCAATAGCCATGACTTATAACTCAAATGTTTAAACATAATAATGTCATTAAATTTCTGTCAACTTTTCGAAATTTTCTCTAATAAAAAGTTAATTTAATAATTAATGTTTATTCGAATAAGGAACGAGTTTTCGTTATAAAAAATTATTATGGTGGAAATAGTTTTAGAAGAATACGTGATTTGTTTTCCATAAAGTACGAAAATACACCAATTCCTATTAAAGCAACAATTTCTAAACTTTTTAAAAAAATTTAAGAACTCAGCTAGTGCAGCTGTGAACGAAGGTAATGAAGGAAATAATAATAATAATAATAATAATAATAATAATAATAATAATAATTATTATTATAATAATAATGATAATAATAATAATAATAAAAATGACAATAATAATAGAAGACGTCATAACTAAGTGAATGAAGAAATGGTATTGGCTATGATAAATCAAAATTCTACGTATTTGATACATTTGGAATTGGTTTATTATTAAATGGTATACCTAATAAAAAATGCGTATTAAAATTAAAAGTTGTTTGTTTTTATTTAATTTTTAAGTTAGATTAACGCATGGTTAACGTTTATAAATAATTTTTGACAACCAGAAAAAAATAAATTCCATGGCTATTGCTACAAAAAACAGGAAATTTTGAAATTTCTTTTTCAAATTGTGAAGAAACCAAAAACATAATAATAAATGTAAATACATTTTTATATGCAATTTTTTATTCTGAACAATTTTGTACTCTACAGTTTTTGCCGTAAAATGAACAGGAGAGCAGGAAATTGAAAAAAACTAAAATCCCATGTTAAATCCCTATGTTCACCCCTAACCGCCACCACCCTGTAGATTTTTAAAAATTCTCCAAAAAGATGAAAAGAACCACGTAATTGAAAATGTTTAGCTGAAAATCTTTGCTACTTGAGGCAACATGCTCTGAATATAAATCATGGAAAAATAATTCTGTAATATTATTACAATATAGAATATAATGATGCTATATTAATATCATTTTACACTAATTACCGTAACACTGAATATATATATGAATATGAATACCCTTAAGATATCATCTGTGCTATTATTTATAATAAATTTGACTATGCATAGTATGTACCTAAGTTGTGTATAATTAAATTTACTTTATATTAAGTGGCAGATTATGGTTTTTGTGACAGCACAAATTGGAATATTATTGTAGAAAGTAATTATCTACCGCAAACGTTCACAAACTCTCAGTAGCGAAAAATCTGCGTAAAAGTGAGTGACATTCGAACTAAAGAATAAAAGTTATTATAATTTTCCTACTCTCGTCAACATGTGACAACGTAGGTACTAATTTCCATGACGCTGTGCATGGCGTTAAACAAAATTTTATTCACACGAA
>OY720455.1:45957716-45962716 GCA_963082715.1 Harpalus rubripes | reverse complement strand
GACCAAATAAGATCACAATTCCTCAGCTTTTTGCATTTTGAAGAAAAATGTATTATTCGTGATCTCGATGTTAGTAGACAAGATGGTACACGTTTAATTTTACAAAGAAAACGTTTAAAATTGAGTTCGCGCAATACCCACTATATTAAAATCCAGTTCTCAATTTCATCTGAACTGTATGTATCCCGCAAGAGAAAAAAATGCAGATATTTACCAGGAATATGTGAAAAACCCAAAATTGGAATTTAATTTAAATTGACAGTGATAAAATTACTGATTTTCATGACCTTATCGTAAATTATGAAACAAAGTTAAAATGTATAAATTATTTCATATTTGAAAAGTTAGGTAACCATTTAACAATATTTAAGATAAAATTGTCTAACAATATTCTCCAGACATATATCTCTCTAACATTAACGAAAAATCTAAAATTTTGCGTTTATTTCAAAAATATTAAAATAAATAATACAACTCTTTTACAAAAAAAGCAGTTTAACAAAAAAAAAAATAATAAATTAGCGAGCACCTAAATGTCTATCATTTATCATTTTTAGTTTCATTATTATCATTTTCATATTATGTTCTGTGTTATATAATTTTCATTCTTTTTTATTTCCTGTACAAATGGAACAAAAATAATTTAAAGTAAAACATGAGTTTATTCGTATATATATATATATATATATATATATATATATATATATATATATATATATATATATATATATATATATATATAGGCCATTTCTAACTTATTTCTTATTTAATTTGTTTAGTTATGAATATAAAATAGGTAATACATAATATTTAAATAGTTATTTAGGAGTTGTATATCTTTATAAATCACATTCTCCAATCCTATTTATTTAAAATTCCCTATATTTCCTATACTTACAATGCTAGCGTTCGAGGCGTGGCGTGACAGCAAGAGGCTCGCTGTGACGTCAGGAACTGAGTATTCAGGCCTGTATTCTCGTTTGGCCTTGCTGAGACCCGACGTAGGTACTTTCGTGCGCGTATTGAGACCCAGGTGATTAAGGGTTTTAATTTAGTTTTCATAATGAAGTCATTACGATTCGCAATTGCGTATCGTAATGACCTTCATTTCGATACGCAATTTTGTTTTAGACGGTTGGTACTAGATGACGTTTCTTTAACCCATTTTTATCAAATTTTTTTTAGTTACTTGACAATTCATTTTAATTATATAATGTCGAAATTATTATTATTATTTTTTTCTTAATCAGAGAAGATTATTTACATGAAAATGTACAAATGGTTACAAATATAATCACAAATTGAGTAAGTAAATGTTATTGCAGAAGGCGCAATATATAAAAATAGTATAAAGAACTCATTTTATAAGAATTTCTTTGGCACTTGTCAATTAGAAAACTCGCTAACGCTCGTTTTCTAAATTTTGACGCGTGCGAAAAAACATGTCTTATAAAACACGTTCTTTAATATACTATTTGAAAACATGTGCTGAAAAAACTAAGTTCCTTTATTTGAAGTTTTAGAAAAGTGTAGTATGTGCCTCGTTTTATAAAATCTTTTGAAACTCGTATTCAATACTCTTCCCGATCGTGTAAGGAAAGTTCATACCTAAAGCGTCGTTCATAAAACTTGTTACATAATAACAATTATTTCATCTTAAATTTGTGGATGTTAATATTTATTAGTACTACTTTGCATATTAAAATCCTGTATTCTCGTAAATTTGACAATGATGAATGCTTATCTGTTTTGATGCCAGCAATTATAGGGTTGAAATGAACCCAATGCATCCCTTGATAGTAAAGTAAATTTTTCATAAATATTCATGAACTTTGTATGCCGCTTGGGAGTGATTTTTTATGGAAATTCACAGGCAGGAGCAAAAAGTTTTATAAAAACCAGGATATACTGGGACTGACCTAAACAATGCACGACTAAACCAGGATTCACCATTCCATCTCTTTTTGCTGTCCATGATTATTCTGCAATAAAAAGAAATTATTCTATTTGACCTATAAGAAGAAATAGAGAAAATTGCAAAAAAAGCATGCAATACCTACGTGTAGGAATCTTTACTTCTAAATATATGTGAACATTTTTGGTCTTGATTCATATTTGTATACAGTCTAATACAGTCTCATTTATTTTGCTTGCAGTATATAGAAAACTTTTTATAATTAACAATCATGAATTTAATTATAAATTTCTAAAGAATTTTTGCATATCTTCGAAATACTAAAAATACAAATGCACGCACAAGTATACATTATAAATAATACAGTCTAAAAACTAGTCATTAAAAAATCCTTTACTGTGTAATTTTTTTTATCAATTAAATATTCTTTTAATTCAATTTTAAAATTTCTATTTTCCGTTATATCCTTCAGGTATTGTGACAATAGATTATAAATCTTTAATCCGAAGTTTTTTTTGATTTATTTAAATTAATATTTGGTCTTTTAATATTACCTTTACCATGCGTTTGTAATGTTAACGTTTAAAATGTAAATTTACGGCAAGGTTAAAAGGTTTTCTATTTTAAACAAATCTTGGCAAGATGATCGAAAGGGAAGTTTAAATATTATCTAACCGCCTTTTTATTGTAAGCTAAAAACTCGCTGTGCCGCTGACGAGCAGCCCCAAAAAATGATTCCATAATATAAAATAGAATAAAATTTCGCAAAATAGAAAGTTTTCGAGGTGCATACATCTGTTGAAAGTCTTAATCTGTTGATTAGATAGCAGATAGATGCCAGTGTACGACAAATTTCATCCACATGAGAATCATAGATTAAATTTTTATGCAAATGACTTGACATGACATTACTTACTTGTGGTAGTAGCTGATTATTGCAACGAATTAATACACTTTCAGAACGCTTGGCATTAGAGAATTTTATAACTGATGATTTGTTAATATTTAAAGTAAATTTTACATTTACAAACCAATGAGACAAATGTTGAATAATTGTAAAGAACTTAGAATACATATTATCGTTATTGTTATGGGATATTATTAAACTTATTTCATCCGCATATGCAACAAATTTTGTTGCTTGCAAGACAGTTCTAACATTGTCTATATATAATGAAAATAGAATTGGACATAGGATAGATCCTTGAGGCACACCGTAAAATAAATTCTTTGATTTATGATTGTTACATAACACTACTTGCTTCCGATTACTAAGATACGATTCTAACCATTTAGAGCAAGTACCTCTCAACCCATATCGTTCACATATGTTTATAAGTATTGTGTGATCTACACAATCAAACGCATTGGATAAATCCAAAAAAAAAACCGTAGATATTAGTACCATTATCAAAATTACTATAAACTTGATTTAATAAAATTACCAATGCTGAAATTGGTGCTCCGGCCTTTTCTGAAACCATGTTGCTCATCGACCAATATCTCATTTTTCTCTAAGAAAGATGAAATTCTGGCAAACATTACTTTTTCAAAAATTTTATGAAAATATTCTATCCCACAACAACAACTAACACAAAAGTTTCAGGCGACCGGAAGTAATTAAACACGTCGCGACTCGTTTGTATATGTCGCCTGGCTGCTAGCGTGATTACGTGATCGCTATACTTAGACGCTTGCTCAGTGCAGCGGCGGCGCTCACACGTTACAATAAAATTTCATTTTTTTTAACTTTTTTCCCTTATCAAAATATTTAGTTATGAATACAGAAATAAAGAAAAATATTTAAAATTAATATTATTTCGACATATTTCAGTAAACATTTTGAGAATGCTGGTAGGATGGAGCTACTGTTGCTAAGGTGCTACATTTGATCTACAACGAATGGTAGGATTCCGCACGCATTTATCGATTTTAACCAATTCGGGCCAGTGAGTTTAAGTTTACTATAATTGCATTTTTGTTACAAAAAAATAATACTTAATAATTTTCTTTTTATTAACATTCCTAATTTAAAATATGATACCTTATAATTATTGAAGTTGCAATGGTTGAATCCCCCATCATTTCACGAACATTACTTAAATTTTACTTGATACCAGGGATGTGCGTGTACGCGTACGCTTAATTTACGATAGTTTACATACGTAAACAATGTAACTCGTCGAGAGCAACAATTTTTTTTAATATTTTTTTTCTAAATCTTTTAGTTTTTGAGTTAAAATATTTGAAGATTTGTTTAAAATTTCGTTACCCGCCAATAGTAAGATCTCTGCTGTCTGAATCAAAGTTCGATATACGCAGCACAAAAAATGTCGGGAGGTGGTTGCATATTTGCAGACACAGTAATTAATAAATGATCAACGGAAAGCATATTTATTATTAATAAATTCGTAATAGCACAATTTTTAAAATAAAGAAATTTAAAATTTGGATAACAAAATTATAAACTTGTGTATTAAAACAGGTTTCTGAACTTTGTGAATAGAGTAAGCGCGTGGGAAGAGCATTTAAGCCATTCAGCAGATGGCGCTGATATCAGCGCCAATTTCAAGTAACCGAAATTACTTTGGGTAACCGCATCTCTTGTCCCCAATTTTAACCAATCAGAGAGTTCAAGACCATGCCCTATTCTTTACAATACTAAATGGCTTAAATGAAACAAGGTATAGTTATGAAGGTTATGAGATGAATTTTCGTGTGTCAACGTGTCAACACGGTAAAACATAAAAGTTTAAATACGTTATTCAAAAAATGTACGTACATACTTTTGTTTATTTAAACGAGGTGGGATTATATGAGGACCAATGACTCGTCAGTTTATTCCTGCCCAAACAATTAACGATATTTTTTGTTGAAAATTGTGTTTCCTTCTTACAGTATGAGGATTTTTGTGACCAGATACGTATATTGTGCATTATTAAAGATACTTTCTCTAATATATCTAGCCCTATCAGTGAACAATACAACGCATTCGCAAAATTGAAATGCTGGAAGCAATGAAATTTTTGCACATGGTATGGAAGTAACTGCTGCTCTTTTAAAATATGCCAAATTGACATATGTG
>OY720455.1:45860216-45955216 GCA_963082715.1 Harpalus rubripes | reverse complement strand
ACAAATCAAATCAACTCGGCGCTACAGAGCTCAAAACAAACAAATCAAATCAACTCGGTGCTACAGAGCTCAAAACAAACAAATCAAATCAACTCGGCGCTACAGAGCTCAAAACAAACAAATCAAATCAACTCGGCGCTACAGATCTCAAAACAAACAAATCAAATCAACTCGGCGCTACAGAGCTCAAAACAAACAAATCAAATCAACTCGGCGCTACAGAGCTCAAAACAAACAAATCAAATCAACTCGGCGCTACAGAGCTCAAAACAAACAAATCAAATCAACTCGGCGCTACAGATCTCAAAACAAACAAATCAAATCAACTCGGCGCTACAGAGCTCAAAACAAACAAATCAAATCAACTCGGCGCTACAGAGCTCAAAACAAACAAATCAAATTAACTCGGCGCTACAGAGCTCAAAACAAACAAATCAAATCAACTCGGCGCTACAGATCTCAAAACAAACAAATCAAATCAACTCGGCGCTACAGATCTCAAAACAAACAAATCAAATCAACTCGGCGCTACAGAGCTCAAAACAAACAAATCAAATCAACTCGGCGCTACAGAGCTCAAAACAAACAAATCAAATCAACTCGGTGCTACAGAGCTCAAAACAAACAAATCAAATCAACTCGGCGCTACAGAGCTCAAAACAAACAAATCAAATCAACTCGGCGCTACAGATCTCAAAACAAACAAATCAAATCAACTCGGCGCTACAGAGCTCAAAACAAACAAATCAAATCAACTCGGCGCTACAGAGCTCAAAACAAACAAATCAAATCAACTCGGCGCTACAGAGCTCAAAACAAACAAATCAAATCAACTCGGCGCTACAGATCTCAAAACAAACAAATCAAATCAACTCGGCGCTACAGAGCTCAAAACAAACAAATCAAATCAACTCGGCGCTACAGAGCTCAAAACAAACAAATCAAATTAACTCGGCGCTACAGAGCTCAAAACAAACAAATCAAATCAACTCGGCGCTACAGAGCTCAAAACAAACAAATCAAATCAACTCGGCGCTACAGATCTCAAAACAAACAAATCAAATCAACTCGGCGCTACAGAGCTCAAAACAAACAAATCAAATCAACTCGGCGTAAATCAAACATTTCAATTCAATTCGGCGTATAATCATTTCATTTCAACCCGGCGTACAATCATATCATTTCAATTCGGCGTAAAACAAACCTTCAATTCAACTCAATGGTGCAAAGGCTTAAAACAAATACTCCTATTTACAATAATGTTTTTTTTTTTTTTACTGAGCTCATGTAATTCACCAGACTCCTTATTGTTCAATTCTAAAACATATGGCATCCAATCTGCAGTTACGCGTAAAGCGCCATTGGCCTACAACAAAGCTTCATACAAAACGTTACTGGCTTTCAACATGTTTTGATGTTAAGCGTTACTGACTTCTAATATTCAAACCAAAACTATCACCAAAGGTTTAGCTTCCTACAAATTTTTAGATTCATATCGCTAATATTTCCCACAACAAGAAACCATAAAATGATCAACAATATTTTGCCAAACTCTAGTAAAATCTGTTCCTGTGGGGCTTATGTGGTTGGACTTCCACCGGTTTCCCTCACCGATTTTTGCTTGCATCCAGTAAAGCAAGTGAGTGGATTAAACCATAATCTAAAAGGAGTCGACGGCACTCAGCGGCCATGGGATGAGACTCACTCGAATATTCTGCTACTTGTCATCAACAAATAGGCTAGCCTTCAGACTACATATGATTATGAAACATGTTTCGCAGTAACATCCTAAAAAAAAAATTATATTTGTAAAAATATAAACCGCTCGTTCATCCTGACTATAATTTCAGTTTTGATTAGATTCAAGTAAATTTTCTTAGGCCGTTATACTCGCCAATTTCCACGCTTAACGGTAACAGTTGTGTAATGAAACACGAGGCAGTATTTTTAAGTGTAAGCTAATGTCATTATTAATCATTTTTATCTGCTTAGGAGTGCAAAATGTGTTTGTTCAAGCAATGGACTCAATCTGCCATAGTCTCTTTAAATTTTATGTACCATTGGGTCAAACCTCCCAATCGTCAACTTTTCACATACTGGCTTGTACCAATTCATTTTTACAGGTCCTCCATTATTAAAATTTTCTCGCTTTACGAATTCCAATTTTTATCAATATTTTTTTTTGTCACAAAATGGGGTTTTTTTTTGATCTCAGTAAAACATTCGACTGTGTTGATCACTCTCTTTTATTATCTAAGCTGGAAGAACTCGGTATTTGTGGGGTTTCTCTCTCATAGATTGTCAGCTTTTTAAATAATAGACCAATACGTTGCTTCTAAGCACAGTGATCAATTCCCTAAGAATCAAACTATAAAGTCACAAGTACTACATTACCGTGGATCTACCGTAAGGCACTATCCTAGCATCCATTTTATTCATAATTTATGTTAATGATTAAACTACTTCTTCAACGAACGACTGTCTTCTGATTCCATATGCAGATGACAATAGTCTAATTGCGTCGGGTAAATATACTATTATATAACTCATAAGTGTAATACGGACGTTAGTTGTTATTGTGTGCTTCTGTGGCTCCCCGCAAGCTTTTTATCTGTCAAAAAATAATTGTCTGCTGTTTGGCTGGAGTAAGTTTCAATACCGCACAAACCTCAAAAAACCGAACATTTTAACGGTAATAGACAATTCCACTTTGGAACCCTGCATCCATGTTTACAAAAACAAAGGCTCCCCCAGTCCAGTTCCCGACAAACATGCCTACAACACAAGAGACTAGTTCCATGTCCTGAATACCAAGCCAAATGTAACCAAAAACAGCCCAGAAAAAATAAACCTCCCCAATAAATTAAAGTTGACAAAAACATTAACTTTTTCAAAAAAAAAACCAAAATCTTTTCTTTTACAATTCAGTCCTTACAGTATTGGCCAATATGTGAACTTTCAACTCATACAATGATATCCATATTCTTCGCTTATGTATGCACCCATATAATATTCTTGACTTATTCCATACACATTGTAGTATCAACGGCAACAAATTGATCATCATTACTACCACTATTATGTTTGTATTTCCAAGTGTAAATTCCGTCTTTGTGTCCTGTGTTTCCTTTTCATCTAAAATTAAACAAATCCAGCCAATCTTTACATAATGAACCATTAGAATGCAATGAGGAATTTTACTGTTCAGGTAGCATCATAACCACAAACGCAGGGGCTAAAATAAATATAATTAGTACAATAACAAAAAAAATATATAAAAAACAAGCACTTCGTATAATGAAAATCAAAAATGTTCAAACTGTTCTCCTCCTCATATACGCCTGTAAAACATGCAAGATCATCATAAAATATGAATACGATTATTTGAGTAACTCTGTTTTAAAAAATTTGTACTAATTCTTTTCTCGCTGTCAAAATACTAAACAAATGAAAATCTCGATCTACCATGAAAAATAAGAGAAAAAAAAATTAAAAAAGCTGCTTTAAAAAGAAGCTGACTGCATCTTGTATCGTGCAATAAAAGTTGTCAATCTCTTACCAGTATTTGAAGAACATTTACCTTAAACTCATGTTAGCGCTATTTTGAATTATGCAAGTATTATGTTTAATTACTTCTCTCTTTAATTTTTTATTTCAGCTTTAAATTGAATTACATGATCGTATATATATATATATTAAATGACTGTTCATTTGATTATCGGCCAGTTGTGCTAGTGTTTTCGAAGCGACGATGTCTAGTTGGTGTAGTTACTTCTTTCTGAAACGGTGAGTGCTATGGTTTTGTGGTTATTATGTGTGGTTACTCTCACGCTGCGGTGTTGAGAAAGAGTTGTTCTGCGGTTCAACTGTTCCCTCGCTTGCGGGCTGAGGAAGAGTCTACAGTGCGGCTGGGACTATCTCATTCTCTGCGGAGATGAGACTGAGTGCTCTCCACTGCGGTGTTGAGAAAGAGCTGTTCTGCGGTTCAGCTGTTCCCTCGCTTGCGGGCTGAGGAAGAGTCTACAGTGCGGCTGGGACTGGTACCTAATCCTATCCTAATCCCAAAAGTTGGGCTCGAGCCTGGAGCATTTACGGGGATCCTAAGTACTCACTGAGAATATACTCATCTATTTTTATCTTTTGCAGACTATTGGCGCTCGTGGGGAGAAGTGTGGACCATCCGGGGATTGAGGATTGGAAGATTTATTTATTTATTTGAGATATTTGTAATCGTTTTCTATTATGTAATTTAGTATTCTTTTCTTTAATAAATTTTAGTATTCTTTACATTTCAGAAGTGGGTTCAGAACATTTTTAACTTTCAGCTTTTGGGACCACACCAGCACAACTTTTGGAACAGTGTGGATATTGGTTACGTTTATGTTTAGCTGGATTACGAAACTGGAACAACATTACAACTTGGCGTTACCTAACAACAGTCCTCAATTTCAGTATGTACGTTCACTTTACGCGCTATGCATAAATGGGACGACATAACTACCATCATGTATGTGACATCTCGCTGGAGAGGGTATGCAGAAATATGGTATAAAGCGCTGCAAGGAATAAATCATTCTTGGGAGACATGGAAGGCTATGTTGTTGAAGGCAATTCTGTCAGAGGAAAATTACTTTCAGTTGCTTCAAGAAATGATTTCTCGCAACAAGAAACCGGATGAACCCATGTTGCAATACTATTATGAGAAGCTGGCGCTACTCAACACTTGCTCTTATCAGAGAATGCAAGAAGCCGCAGTCTCTTTTATTATTTTTGAAGGCGATCGAGGATAAATTAGCGACACGAAACCTTTCTACTCCCCTTAAACGCGATTTATATCGTACTTTTCAGAAGAACAAGTGGCCTTACTATACTACGCATCAACACAACGATGGAATGGCGAACATTCGTTGTTTTTTTTTTTTGAAAATTGGCATATACACGCTCACATTATGACAACAAACGTCAACGAGTATCGACTTGTGCAGGACGAAATGGAGGCGAATTCAGTGGAAGTAGGAACCAGCGACCACAACAACGTCAATATCAGCATGTTCAACGTCAACAAGAGCCACAACCACAACTGCCAGAAAGGAACATCTTAATAACTTCTGCGGAGCTAATGGAACGAGAGTCTAAGCGTACGTCGATATGGGGTCCACTTGCATAACCATGAAGGAATCCGTAACACAACAACTAGAATTACCATTCAACAAAAACAAGACAGTTACTCTGCGTGGTTTCGGTAATGGATGGTTGAGGTCTTTAGGCTAAACTGGAGTTCACAAGTTGACAATTGACGAAGTAGAACTGGATGTAGTATTCAACATAGTACCAGACATAGTTCAATCCATACCCATCATTGTTGGACAGCCTTTCACAGAATCACCGGAAGTAGTTGTGTACAAGGATTCAAATCGGCTAAGATTTTTCAGGAAAAAAGACTCACCATCCAGTGGAATCGAAGCGACACCCCGTAAGAAGGTTAACATCTGAGCCAAACATGCAACTGTTATACCACCAGGATACGTAGGACACGTGATCTGCCATGTGGAAGACAAAGGAGAACTTTTTGTGTACTTTAGTGTACGTACAGCTGAAGGACACAAGTACGTATTCCCGCGAATAATTGTAATAGCAGACAAGGATATGTAATGTCTTCTACCAGTCTTAAACTGATCACATGCGGAATTAACAATTCAGAAGGATAAAATTATAACAAGAGGATGGAAGTGTCAAGTTGATAATACAGAAGCGCAGAAAATGAAGGAATTTACTTTACGTAGGATGAACTACACGTGGGAACGGATATAAGGGAGGATCAACGCGAACAACTGAGAGAAAACATGTTCAGAGAATAGTACAAGAGCTTCTTGATGGCGACATTATACGCGAATCCACTACACCCTTTTCAGCACCGATTCTTCTAGCGAAGAAAAAGAACGGAGAAGCGCGAATGTGTATAGACTACAGGCATCTAAACAAAGTAAAAGTAAAAGACCGATACCCCTTTCCAAGAATTGATGACCAACTGAATCAATTGCAAGGAGCTAAGTATTTCACAACTTTAGATATGACGTCAGGATATTACCAGAAACCTATCGCGGAGAGCTCGAAGTACAAAAACTGCATTTGTAATATCGGACGGACATTACGAGTTAAATCGTCTCCCTTTTGTATTATCTAATGGTCCATTAGTTTTTCAGGGGCTGATGAACAAAGTTCTAGGATCATGTCGTAACACCATCGCCATGGCTTACTGAGATGATATCATCTGCCCATCATCATTTGCAGAGGGAATTCAGCGACTGACGACACTATTCGACATTCTTTTGGAGCAAACAACTTTACACTGAATATGAAGAAATGTTTCTTTTTCACAACAGCATCAATTATTAAGGATTTCAGATTGACCGAGATGGAGTTCGACATGGAAAAGAGAAAATAAAAGCCGTCACCGGATTTCGGGCACCGAGGAATGTGCATCAAGTAAGACAGTTTGTAGGACTTACAAGTTATTTTCGACGCTTCATTAAAGATTACGCTAAGATTTTGCGACCGATTACTAAACGAGAAAGGATACACTGTGGAGTTGGGAGGCGAAAGAACAGAAAGCATTTGAAGTCCTAAAGGAAAAGCTTACAGAACTACCATTTTGTTACCATACAATTCGAATGCCGAAACAGAGGTGCACATGAACGCCAGCAAGTTAGGATTAGAAGGAATCCTGCTGCAGAAATTGGACACAGGTAAATTCCACCCAGTTGCTTATTTCACCAACGGAAATGAAGTATCATTCGTGTGAGCTGGAGACTTTAGCAACAGTCGAAACGTTAAAGAAATTTAGAGTATATCTGCTGGAAATACATTTTGAATTAGTAACAGACTGCAGTGCACTACGAACTGCTAGCACTAAACAGAATTTGGTACCTAGGATTTGAAGATGTTGGCTGGAATTGCAGGAATATTCATTCGATATAAAATATCGTCCAGGATTACGAATGGGTCACGTCGATACGCTAAGTCGAAAACCCGTGTCAGGAGTAGTACTTTCTGCAGAATTTGAAATTTTTCATAACAAGCTAATTGGATACTCGCCGGAAAAATGATAAATTGAAAATTATCAAAAACATTGTAAGTAAACCGCCGGAAACTAACTACGAAAGGAATATTTATAAAAATTACTGTTTACGAGACGAACGGGTTTACAAAATTACCGCGTCTGGAACCTAGTGGGTTGTACCTAGAGGACAACGGCTGCATATAGTACGTTCCTGTCTTGATAAGTTTGGACATTTTGGAATTTACTGGTTTCCTGAAATGAGAAAATTCGCGAAGTACGCTGACTCGTGTATTAGATGTTTCTACCATAAACAACAGAGACGAAATCAGCCAAAACGATTTAATCCAATTGAGAAACTACCGATTCCATTTCATACCATCCATATGAAGGACTATTCCAAATAAAGAAAGTTCTATCGAACGATAGATTTTCAGTAGAAGATTTGCCTGGTACGAATTGAAGTAGAAAAGGAGAATATAGTAACGTAATAGCTGTAGACCGCATGAAACCATATATAGAACCACAAACAATGTCTGATTCATCCAGTGAATTAAGCGAGTCCGATGATGACTTACACGGTGTCGCGGATTAGTTCGCGGGGACGCGAAGAGAGAGTCAGGATAGCCGAACTGTTAGCGCTATTTTGAATTATGCAAGTATTATGTTTAATTACTTCTCTCTTTAATTTTTTATTTCAGCTTTAAATTGAATTACATGATCGTATATATATATTTAATGACTGTTCATTTGATTATCGGCCAGTTGTGCTAGTGTTTTCGAAGCGACGATGTCTAGTTGGTGTAGTTACTTCTTTCTGAAACGGTGAGTGCTATGGTTTTGTGGTTATTATGTGTGGTTACTCTCACGCTGCGGTGTTGAGAAAGAGTTGTTCTGCGGTTCAACTGTTCCCTCGCTTGCGGGCTGAGGAAGAGTCTACAGTGCGGCTGGGACTATCTCATTCTCTGCGGAGATGAGACTGAGTGCTCTCCACTGCGGTGTTGAGAAAGAGCTGTTCTGCGGTTCAGCTGTTCCCTCGCTTGCGGGCTGAGGAAGAGTCTACAGTGCGGCTGGGACTGGTACCTAATCCTATCCTAATCCCAAAAGTTGGGCTCGAGCCTGGAGCATTTACGGGGATCCTAAGTACTCACTGAGAATATACTCATCTATTTTTATCTTTTGCAGACTATTGGCGCTCGTGGGGAGAAGTGTGGACAATCCGGGGATTGAGGATTGGAAGATTTATTTATTTGAGATATTTGTAATCGTTTTCTATTATGTAATTTAGTATTCTTTTCTTTAATAAATTTTAGTATTCTTTACACTCATTACCAACGATTTCAAAATAACCAAACCAATTAGTTGCATCGCCAGTCTGCGATTTTGAAACTGCTAGCTCCGCTTCAGTGCCTGCCAATACTTTAATCAATCCGGCTATTGTGGTCTGCGATGTACTTGGTGATTCTTCCACTTTAGTTGACAATACACTTCGCGCAACACTTCACAATAAAACGTATATAAAAAAAATCACCAAACTTAGTGCAACGCGAGTGATCCCACTTCTGATGTTAGGAATAAAGATAGTAAAGGAGAGGATTATAACAAATCAAACAACTGTTCCCTTTTAAATTATTATATTGAACCATTTCTCTGAACGTTTACAACTCAACTGACTACTAATTCTTCCTTTATTGGTGACCAGTAACGATGTAGTTACGTTGACATTTGCCTGGGCTACAGTAATTAATGTACAGTTATTAGCAATTATAACAGTCATATCCTAACATATAAATATATATATATATATATATATATATATATATATATATATATATATATATATATATATATATTGCAGATTTGCACAATGGAGGTTTAACGAAATAAAGATATTTCATACTTTTGCAATTCTTGAAAATAAGTAAACAGTTAAGAGACAGACGAGAAACGAGAATTTTAACAGAATTAAATTATAGTTTTATGCAACTAAACAACAAATATGTAGTAATATTTTTGTCGTATTTAAAAAATATATCAAAAATCATATAGTCTACATGGGCATAGACAATATACAAAATTTGATGACGTAAACTATCATTGTCTACGCGTAGACACGAACGTAATTTACATGGTATAGATTACAGGCACATCCATGCTTGACACCTACATTTGCCAACTAGTAGGTAATTGAAAATATTAATTTCTGCATGGTGTAGTTAGTAACAGCATTGGTTGGAATAAGACGAAAAAATTTAATCAAACCGTTATGTATCTACAGAATGAAATATTTTTTTTTGGTATTTATGTCAATATAAAAATGTAAAACATGATATTTGACAGAGTATAAAAAACCCGCCATCGATTTTTTTTACCAGCGATAATACATTCCTTACTTATAGGTAACTATTACAAACGAGCGAATTATTGTAACTTTTTAAATATTTTTGTCCATGTTTAATTTATACGGATATTTGTAACTAAATGTTCATTATATGTATTTATTTATTTATTAATTTAGGTAATTAAACAATCTTTTCGGAGATCATTAAACACATCCGCCTTCTATAATCGTCTCAAGTTCGGTATTTATAACTTTACTGAAAAAAATCTCTATTTTAAATATTTATTTTCATTTTATCGCTATATAATATTTAATTTGTTTTCAACGTATATTGACATATTAATGCGTACGAGTAGTTATGATATTTCAAAGGGAGTGCGTTATTGCCTTTATAATTAGCTCGATTTGGGGCAAAATTTAGCTGTAAAATTTTCCATACTCATTAAATTTCCCTGGGGGTGCGCAATTACCACTGCCAATTACCCAATACCAAATGGAAAATATCTACCCCGACGGCTTAGAAATAGCTAATTTCTAGCCGCCGAAGTAGAGATAACTAATTTCTACGCCGCCGGATTATAAATACCTAACTTTACCGGAAAATAACCCGAATAAAAATTGTAGCGCGTTCAAAGACCTATCGACATATGGCTCAATGGCGTGTCTGTGGCTATCAGGGGCCCGCCAACACGGAAGTTTCTAAAGAGACGCGTAGGTGCACAGAGTCGCCCTATGCGAGAGAGAACATTGTTGTGTCTGTTCGAGGAGCCGATTGGTTCATATGTAGCTGGGACTAAACCCTACCGATTAAGAGGTGTAGCCATTCGAAAGTGCCTCGCAGATTCTGTATATTGCGGGTAGTATACTTCAATGGCGCGTCTTTTCTTTTTAAAGTCGCAGTGGTGCGCAAAGCATTGGATCTAGAGCTGATTTTTATATACATTAATTGTAATGATAAGGCTTTTGATGTTGTAGTGTAAAAATAAGTTTGATTGGTTATAACGTATCCATTTACCTCTTGAGCAGAGCACATTGTGGTTTCTAGTAGAAAATTTTGTTTGCCGATTTCGCAAAAACGCTACGTTATACCCAAAAACAACCGTAATATAAGTTGTAGACCGTTTAAAGAGCTATCAACATAGTGCTTAGCAACGTGTCTGTGGCTATCAGCGGTCCGCCGACACGGAAGTTTTTAAAGGGACGCGTAGCTGCGCCAAGCTGCCCTGCGTGAGAGAGAACATTTTTACGCCGCTTCGAGCAAACCGTGTGGTATATATATATTGGTGAGATCTTACCGTACCAAACAAGAGGATTAGCCACCCGGAAATGCTGCGAAGGCACTTTATATTGCGGGTTGTTTAACTCTTCGGCCCGTTTTTCAAATTTAAGTAGCAGTGGTGCGCTAACTATTGGTTGTACAGAGCTGATTATATCTTTATAATAATCATAATAGATAGGGCTTTGATTCTACAGTGTAAAAAGGAGTTTGGTTACATATAACGCAACCATTTTTTTTCTGACGTAGCGTTTTTGCAAAATCTGCCAAGGGAGCCAAAATTTTCTCCAAAAAACCACAAAATGCTCTTTTCAGGAGGATAATGAATACGATACATGTAAGCAAACTCCTTTTTAATATAGTGCCTGCATGGCATTTCCGGGTGGCTATATCTCTGGTAGGATATGGTTCCACCAACATATAAACCATACGGTTTGCTCGAATTTACGTAACAATGTCCTCCCTCGCGCAGGGTAATTCGGCGCACGTACTTGACCCTTCAGGAACTTCCGTGTTGGCGGGCGTCTGAAAGCCACAGACACGCCTGTGAGCTCTATATCAAAAGCTTCTGGAACGCATTTTTGCGAAATCGAGCAACAAAACCAGAATTTTATCCAAAAAACTCTGTTCAAGAGGAAAATGGATAAATTATAAGTAATTAAACTTATTTTTTGCACTGCGGCATTCAAGGCCTTATAATTAATATACATAAAAAATCAGTTCTGTAGATCCAATGCTTTGCGCACCAATGCGACTTTAAAAAGAAAAGACGAGTTAATGACGTATACTACCCGCAATATACAGAGTCTACGCGGTATTTCCGGATGGATACACCTCTTAATCGGTAGGGTTTAGTCCCAGCTACATATGAGCCAAACGGCTACTCGAACTGACACAACAATTTTATCTTTCGCATAGAGCGACTCTGTGCACCTACGCGTCACTTTAGAAACTTCTGTGTCGGCGGGCCCCAGATATCCACAGATACGCCATTGAACCATACATAGATAGCTCTTTGAACGCGCTATAATTTTTATTAAGGTTATTTTCCGGTATAACGTATTGATATTGCGCAATCGGCCTAGGAAGCCAAAATGTTCTCCAAAAAAGTAATATAAAAATAAAATCAGCTCTGCAGATCCAATAGTTTGCGCACCACTGCGACGGTAAGAAAAACGCACCAATGTGGTACACAATCCGGAATATACAGAGCCTGCGCAACCTTTCCGGGTGGCTACACTTCTTAATCGTTAGAGTATTGTTGCAGCAACATATAAACTAAACGCCTTGCTCCAACTGACATAACAATGGTCTGTCTTGCACAGGGCGGCTAGGCTCACTTACGCGTCTCTTCAGAAACTTCCCTGTTGGCGAGCCTCTGATAGCCACAGACACGTCGCTGGGCCTTATATCTATAGCTCTTTGAACGCGCTACAACTTTCATTAGTTATTTTCCGGTATAATGTATCGTTCTTGTACAGTCGACTCAAAAAAAAAAAAACACAATATGCATAATTCAACAGGAAAATGAATACGTTATATGTAACCAAACTTATTTTTTGCACTGCAGCATCAAAGAACTTTCAATTACAATTAATATTTTTGAGAATTCAGCTCTGTGGATCCAATGGTTTGCGCACCACTGTGAAAGAAAACTGCGCTAGTGAGGTTACAACCCTCAATAACTCGTGCCGTCCGGGGATTTCCGGGTGGCTACATCTCTTAATCGGTAGGGTACGGTCCCAGCAACATATGAATTAATCGGCTTGCTTGCATCACAAAATGCAGGGTGCAGACAAAGTTTCACCCTTAACATCCGGACTATAACAAAATTATAAGGTCGTGCTATATCTGTGATACGTTACCCATTGCTTTTGGGTTTTTTAAAAATAAATTTTGATTTTATATATTTTTTTTGAGTAAGTATATTAATTTTCTACCTGCTTTTTGTTATTCATAAAATATGTAATTACGTACTCATACTGTATGCAAAGCGCATACAGTATTTATGTATGTATTTAAGTTAGAGTAATTTAAATTAGTTAAAATTTTAAAAACTGGTATTTTTACTTTGTTCTATGAAAAAAATCTGATGCGGCTAGCACATGACTTCCCACCAATACCGTGTTTAAATAGCAATGACATTCAATTACAGTAGCACTTCCGGTTGATCGTTTGTAAACAAAGTTTAATTTATCATATAAAGTCAAAATATAATAAAAAATTTGTTTAAAGCTTCCAGTAAAGTACCACTTCTAGTTAATCAATTTTAGAAAAAATTTAAAATGCCCATCTCATGCGCACACACACACACACACACACACACACACACACACACACACACACACACACACACACAACATTCACACATAACATGCAC
Source organism: Harpalus rubripes (assembly GCA_963082715.1). Lineage (NCBI taxonomy): Eukaryota > Metazoa > Arthropoda > Insecta > Coleoptera > Carabidae > Harpalus > Harpalus rubripes. The sequence continues at coordinate 45,942,162 of OY720455.1, read as the reverse complement.
GCACACACGCACGCACACACATAACACACACGCATGCACACACACACGCATACACACACACGCATACACACACACACGCACACGCATACACACACACGCATACACACACACACGCACACGCACACACACATACATACATACACACACACACACACACACACACACACACACACACACACACACACACACACACACACACACACACACACACACACAGAGAGAGAGAGAGAGAGAGAGAGAGAGAGAGAGAGAGAGAGAGCTAGAGAGAGAGAGAGAGCTAGAGAGAGAGAGAAAGTCTGTCTAAATTTTGCACTTTACTTAGAAACCCTAAATAGTTTAGATATAAAAAATTATAAATTTTTCGCGATTTGCCTAATTTTTAAAAATTTGAGATTTCCTTTTATTACTGTATTATATTTTAAAATATATATTTAGAAAATCACATTTTGCAAAATTTGGAGCACACTGCACATTTGACATGTTCATATATTGACGAATAAAATTTACTTTCAAAAGTAAATAAATAAAGTAATTAATATAAAAGATATAAGTAGATACACTCGGTAATTTTTAAGTAAAAGGTTGTAATACAATTGGTATTTTCGTCTGCTCAGCTAGACCATAGGGTATTATATATTCTTTTTTAAGTAATTTTTAAAACAATGATTAGGACACAAGACCTCTTTATAAGTCAGTTTATTCCGCAATGTCCACCTTCAATAGTACATTACACAGTATTAATAATTTAAACACAACATCGTTTTATCTTAGGTGAAAGAATAACTGCTATGCAAACCTACACCGTTTTACATATCAATGCTAAATTTTGTAGAGATGTTATTTTAGCTTCAGGATATGTCATGTTAGTTAGAGTTAGAAATATTGCAAAATATGTAAACATGCCTGTTAGGTTACTGATAACTCCTAAAATCGTATTGTACGGCGTTAAAATATAAATTGACTCGCGGTTGCGAAGTCCGCGAGTATCAGCTAGTAGACAATACCCCACGAATTATGTAGCCACATAACCAACATAATCAAATTAATAAAGATAAATAATGAACACAATATATTAGGTAATAATATTTTAGAGATCAAAAACCTGATATATCAATATTTTCATGCATTTTTTTTTTCAAAATAGTGCAATACAACCAAATACACCATGATTTTGTTTACTTTGTATTTTCAGTTTTTATATCACAAGAGCTTCGAAAATACTGCGGAGTATTTTGCGACAATACGTCGAGCCAGGAGGCAATAGTATTTTCTATTATTTTTGATGCTCATGTGTGTTGTAGGTACGTATTGACTATTTTTCAAATTATTTTTCTGTTATTACGAAGTAAAGCAATAATCATATAACATAACGATTCATTTGGGACATTTTGATATTTGATTGCAAAATAAACAAATCAGGTAAACAATTTATGGTTACAGTGAATATACACAGTATGCGTATATTCGCTGAAAATAAAACACTTTGAACATGCTGAGAGGAATAGTCACTAAAATATGCAGTATAACTAATATTCCTTATTTGTTTTTTTATTAAATTTCCAATATTTTATTAATGTTCCATTATTTTATACTCGTAATGTAATGTATGATTAATTATATGAGGTACGTTTTTAACAGTGATGTATTGAAATCCAGGTAAAAATTTTCCTCTTCAGTATAAATTTCAATTATTTTGCAAATTTCGATAAATTAGATACCCGTTAATGTTTGGTGCATATGTTGTAAAACGACCTATATTTATTAATATGTATGAGAATGGCATACCTTTTATTTCTGCATATAAATTAAGAAGCTTTGGTTGAATACCAGGTGAAAATGTATTATGTTTATGAAAGTTTTCGTCGTTCGTGTTCGCAAAGTTATTATTTTGCGATTATAGCTATACAAAATTAAGCACACACAATAATTACAGTATAAATTATATTAGCAAACAGTACAGTAATTTGATAGTGTAATTTACTAATGAATGATTATAATACGACGAGTATACTCGTAGTACATTTTGAAGCGATTATTGACTAAATAATTTGATAAAGCGTTTTAATTGTAAGCAATATGCTACTATGAACTGTGACTGTTATAGTACCCGTAATTAATTTACCAAGTTTGCTTTCTCAAAGAGTTAAAGCCTAACTCATACTCACACAGAAACGTACGTGTAAAATGATGTTTCATGATTCAGAAAGAAAAAATATGTATATTAATATAAATATAATAATAAATAACTAATATTATAAAGTAAAAAGTTAATATAAATAAAAAAGGCACATAATATAAGAACAATCGAAAATATTTTATTATGTATGCACTCTCCATGTCCGATCAAAGTGACCCTAAAATGGATGATCTTACACCTCCAAATGACGTGTCTGAAGCTGTTTCTCCTCAACTTGATGAAACTGATAACTAAATAAAACTTATACTCTATTCCAGTTGAGAATGGAATTGGTGGCGCTTCGGAGCAAGCCCGGTTTACTATTCTATACACATAAACTTACGAATTAGTTTTGTGTTACATATAGTAAAAGGTTGATTTTTTTGTTCTAATGGATAATAACATGAATCGTGCATAATTACCTCCCGTCATACCGTAGGTAAGGTAGGTAATGTAATCGTGCAAAAAATTCGATGGCGAGTTTTCAGTAAATAAGCACGAATTAGGGTCCCTACAACACGTTTTTACTATTTTTACGATGATATCTGTGTGTGTGTGTCCGCGCGTGTGTGTGAGTGTGTGTGTGTATGCGTGCGTGTGTGTGAGTGTGCGTGTGTGTGTGACGACTTTTTTCGTCCACGATAACTCTTATAACTTCCAAATATATCTATTTTTTATATTTAAGCTTCCTGCATTCATATAACGAGTTGATTATATTTTGGGTAAAATTGGACAACCGGAAGTGATACTTTATTTGAAGCCCATAACAGTTTTTAATGAAAAACTATATTAAAATGTAATCCGAAACTTTTCAATTTTAGTATTTAAGACTTTTATATGATGAGAAATAACATATTGGCTCGTACTACGAGCACGGTTTTAACTAAAACGCTGTTTTAAGAAATGTCAAATATCATTATTTACTATTAATATTAAATAATATCAAATTTAACAAAATATGATTTTAAAGCAGAACATGGTTTGAATTCAAACAAATATTTTTTAAAAAATTGTTCTTTAAACATAAGAGCGAAATTAAATATTGAAATTTGAATTTGACATTTCTTAAAACAGCGATTTAGTTAAAACCGTGCTCGTGGTACGAGCCATTATATTTTGGCTAAAATTAATCAAACAGAAGTGACAATTTACATGAAGCTTTGAACAGATTCTCCTGAAAAATATATTACGCTATACTCCAAAACTTGATAAATAAGTATTTACGACTTTTATATGAAGGGGAACAACATATTAGATTTTCGATACAATTAGTAAACCGGAAGTGATACTTTATTTGAAGCTCTGAACAGATTTTCATGAAAAACATTGATACAATACAAAACTTTTCAAATTTAGTATTTAAGACTTTTATATTAATGAGAACAACATATTAGATATTTTCTAAAATTGATAAACCGGAATTACTACTTTACAGGAATCTATAAACAGATTTTCTTGAAAAAATATATTAAAACATGATCCAAAACTTCTAAAATTTGGTATTTAAAACACGTGTATAATTTGAAACAACATTAGATTTTGACTATACCTATATGATAAACCGGGACTGGTACTTAATTTGGAGCTCTTAAGGCTCCTTTCAAACAGTCCGATACCATCTAAGGTTTTGCAGGCGGACAGAGGGAAGAAGTTCTAAAGAGGCTAATGGGTGGGGCTAAATGTTCTCCACTCTTAAAATTTTACATTTGCCGATGTCAGTGTGTCATTGAATATGTTGGCCTTAGTAGACATCGGTAAGAGGGAGGATGATTTCGCTCAGCGACATATAATTATGTACGTAAATATTGAACAATAAACTTTATGCAACACCGACTCATACATATTATTATGGTTATTTAAAGAATAATTGAGAAGTCTCGGAGAAATTTTAATTATTTTTTTGCTTTTTACCTCCCGCTACCCTTGGTAAGGGAGGTAGGTACAGGGAACGTGCTAAAAATCGCATATCGAGATTTTCGTAAATGACCACGTTTTAAGCACCCTAGAATCCAATTTTAACATTTTCACGATGATGTCTGTGTGTATGTGTGTGTGGATCCTCCACTCTAACTCAAATACTATCATCCAGAAAATTTTGAAACCTTGTATTTCGAACTTTTTCTGTAATGGAAAGAGCCCATTAGATTTTGGTGAAAATCGGATAACCGAAAATGGCACTTTACTAGAAGCTCAAAATAGATTTTCTTCGAAAAATACCTTTAAATGTTACTTTTTCGAAAATTTTATAAAAATTAAAGATTATTAAATTTTCTATAGATTTGCATTAATATTTTTTCTATATATTTTATGGATAAATTTATAAAATTATCTATAATTTAAATCCCAGAGCCTGCGCTTTAAACAAACAAAACGCAGTTATATAAATGTATGCAACTAACATATAAATGTCACTATCAAAGAACTAATCATTTCAAAATGATATTAGTAACGTTTTAAAAAGAAATAAGTAAATAGAACAATAGAAAAGGAATTCAATATATTTTCCCGCATATAAGTAAATATGTAGGTATATATTTAGATTAATAAAAATTAACGATTCACAAAAATGTTTAAGCTAATCCTCATTTTTGGATTAGTGAATTCTATTCTATCCCGGTATTTAAAATATAATTTTATTATAGCTCCGGAGGCTCAATGGTTAGAGCAACGCCTCACGTCATGAGTGCGCTTGGGGCTCTGGGTTCGAATCTCACTAAGGCATGGATGTGTGTGAATGTGAACTGACTCCGTAATTGGGATTTAATATTGTTGAGGGGTTTAAAAAAGGTAGTTATTTGGATTAGATTAGACTATATTTTAAGAAATACACTGTCAAAATTAGAGTAAAATTCGCTATTTCATGAATAAGGATTAACTTAATCTTTTTTGTGACTCAGGCTGTAAATGGCGGGAGGTATTTTGTTGGCCACAGCAGATTTTTAAAAATAAATATAAAAAAGTAAGTTTACAAAATTATTTTATTATTGAAAACATGAGAACACAAATATAAAATCAAACAATTATTACCGGTTGCAGAAACGTTCATCAATGCTTTGTTTAATTAACGGAACATCAAAATAAACAAATGCAACGAGATTTTTTGACAGCAATGATTTAAATATCATAAGAAATCTTATGACACAAATTTTCACCTGATTGCAACTGTACTCAGCATCGGAGTACAATATTAATAATTACAAATAAGTAACTTTATATAGCTAACAAATTATTACATCCTAAAGATATTGACCAATCCCCGTCACACTAAAAGTGTGGGTGTGATTTATAATAAGTTGAATTGTGGTGACCTCAAGTTACGGTATTTAGTTGCAATTCTATATCCGAGCTAATGACGGGAAAGATCACAAATTCGGCTATCTTTGTCTATTTAACTAATTTTTGTTTTTCTTGCATATAGCTTCCAACATGTTCAAATGTTTCTTATTTTAGCAACTTTTAATCAATTTTAAGTTAGATTTTTCAAATTTAAGTCCTGTTTCAAGCTCATGGAACGCTAAAGCTGACTCGAAAATATTTTTACATTTTACATGGTACATATTATGTTCTTTAAACCTAGTTTTTTTTTTTATCAAAACGGTACTTACTTTGTCGCTATGCTGAAAATTTATTAAAAAAATATAAATTAAATAATTTTTTATCATGATGAAAAATTGCATTTTTTCCAACATTTTAACACTGAAAATGTTTGTTATAAATAAGTAAACGAATTTAATTTTGGTTAAGCGTCATTTCCCAAGGCTTTTATAACAAGGAAAAAAGTCTTCAAATTAATAATTCCATAAATAAAGTTCGAAAACGCAAACTAGCAAAGGTGTGCGTAGCGCACCAATCTTGTCATTCGAAAAGACCTTTGACAGATTTTCGAGGAAAAACTTAGTAAAATATAATCTAAAATTTGGTATTACAGACTTTTCTATTTATTGGAACAACAAATTAGATTTTGTTTATAAACGATCAACCGGAATTGATACTTTACTTAAAGTTCATTGCTAATTCAAACATGGAATTGACGGGAGGTCTTGTGTTGGCCAAATCAGATTTTTTTTATAGGACTCAAGTGAGAATGAAATTAATAAATTTTCAAATAAAAAAATCTGATGTGGCCAGCACATAGCCTCTCGCAAGATATTTTACCTGGCTGTACGCATACAACGAAAAATATGTTTAAATATAAATACTTATATTCATGTCTCACTGCAAAATAATTCTCACGTATATTTGCAAAATCTATGGGATATTTTAATATAAATTATGTACAATACATACATTTTCTTTATATTCAATATCCTGAAATTTTCTTTTTCTACTTTCCTTTTCTTTTTCTTTATATTCGTCATTTTTTCGCAAATTCCTTTTATATTCTTTTTTACGTATACTCTTTTGATCTGTTGATTTTTTTTTATTTTCATAATCTTCATAATGATGTAGAAATATTTTTGACAGTGGCATACAAATATTTTTGACAGTGACATATATGTGTCAATTACAAACATTTGAATTTCTTGCCATGAGGTAGTTTGATCTGAGAATTTTTACATCAAATAATTTTATATGCATTTCTTTATCTCTAAATCTATAGAAGATATAATAATGAATTTATATTTATCGAATATAGAATTTAACGTTCTTTAATATAAGTATTTACATAAATTTTCGATAAATAATATATAGATGATTTTTTTTCTTGTAACTACTACTTCCGGTTGGCGAATTGTTACCAAAACTTAATCAACTCTTCCCATTATTGTTAGATTGAGGAATTCGTAGTTAAAAATGTCTTAAGTCTTATAGTATTTAAGAAATCGTGGATCCAACATCCACACACAGATACGGACATCATCGTAAAAATGTTATAATCGGATTCTAGGGACCTTAAAATGTGCTTATTCACTAAAATCTGGATATGCGATTTTTAGCATAAATTCAATACCTCTCTAAGTAATACATAAGTGTAAAACATAACGGGTGTAAGAAAAGTATTAAAAAAATTTAGACCTTTTTATCAAATAGAATTATTTTTACCTTCCGTCACCTTTAGGTAAGGAAGGTATTGTCTTTGGTCAAAAAATTCGATGATGAGTTTTTAATCAATAAGCACGTTTTAGGGTCCCTAGAATACGAATTTACTATTTTTACGATGATGTCTGTATGTGCGTGTGTGTGTGTGTGTGTGTGTGTGTGTGTGTGTGTGTGTGTGTGTGTGTGGATGTGTGTGTGTGTGGATGTGTGTATGTGTGTGTGTGTGTAACAAAATTTTCGTCTGCGATAACTCTAATACTACAGTTACAAAAATTATAATTTTTTTGTATACTTCTTCGTTACATCCATATGAAGAGCTGATTAGATTTTGGTTACAATTGGTCAACCGGAAGTACCATCATTTGAAGATTTTAACAGTTTTTCTTGAAAAAACTATGTTAAATATAATTTTTTCACATTTGATGTTATTATAAATATTAAAGAATATTTTATTCTCTATACGATTTGACTGCATTTTATACTTAATATTAAATGGATACAGAGTTAAAAAATTATAAAGAAATTAAGTTTCATAAAGTAGCTATAGCTATGGAAACAGCTACTATATTAAGAAAATTATAATTGAAAGATGTCAGTGTCAAGTGAAATTGACATTGTGTGTATGTCTTATAATTTTACTGGAAATATAGGATCTTTTGCTTTCTGTATGGAATTTGTATAAAATACATACAACTGCTTTAAGGTAATGTACAAGAATTAATAATAATAATAATAATAATAATAATAATAATAATAATAATAAATCTTTTATTTCTGCAGATACATTACACTGTATATAGAAAACGTCACAAAATAATGATTTTCTGTATGAAATTTGTATAAAATACATAGAACTGACGGAAGGTAATGTGCTGGCCACATCAGATTTTTTTAAATGAAACTTTGACATATGGGTTTGTTCGTATAAAGTAAAGAGATAAGAAATCTAATTTTACAACAGTGATAGGTGACCATTATCTTTAATGCGTTGCTGTTTTTTAATACCTTGTCTCATTTTTCTTTGGACGATGTTAAATCTACATTCCGGATCGTCAGAATTATTCTTGTATGTATGTTGTTCGTTTTGTATTCCCTGCCATGATTGTACACTTTTCTACTAAAAAATGCCCTAAAGTCGTTAATTAATCCCGTCTAAAAACATATGGAAAATATACTCTCTCTCATTATCTCTATCTCTTTCACTCTGTTTTCTATAAAATTTTGGATTTTTAATGCGCTGCATGCCCTGCAGCATTTGGAGAATCGCTCAAGCTGGGCGGGTTGTTTATTTGATCACATTATTTCTTTTTTAAATTTTAAATCATTTTTGAACCAAGTTGTTCTAACAATCATCCTAAAATTCTAAACTGTCGAGTTAATTTGTGCGTTGATGTCCGATTTTGTCTTGAGCACTTTGAATGACTCGGCTGATTTGATTTGGAGGCAAAAGTTCGGGTCGCCCATTTTTTGATAAATTAATACATATTTGTACTGCATTTTCTTCACATTCCCGTATAGTTCGGTAAATAGTCGTCTGTCCAGTATTTTGATTTTCAAAAACGTTAACAATTTTACGTTTCGGCTATCTGTCCAAATAACCCATAGATAGAGTTTGTGTAACTTCTTTCGAAACTCTTTCTGGTAATATTAACAAGGTATATTATAATTCAACTATCATGTATAATGACCAATTACAACTAGATTAGACCTTATATAGTAATAAAATTTAGGCCATAAAATTTTCCTCAAAACCTTTGTAACAAAGATGTCGACTCCATATTTATATATCCGAATATCAGTAATAAACCATGATTATATATTTATTTATTTATTATTGTATGAAAAAAGTATATCCTGTACCCACTGCAATTTGTTTTTGCTATATGCAGAGGTATGTTATGAAATATACTAGTCATTTATTTATATTATTGTAACATTCGTTCTCGTTAATGTCATTCCTTTGATTAACTCCTTGATATATTTATTTGCTACAGAGCTTTTGAGTATAAAGTAAATAAAGATTAGCGTCTGGAAAAGAACAAATCAGATGGAAGAAGAGAAAAAGAGCTGCCGTGTTGTGGTAAGAGAGACATGGCAACTATCGTCTGGCTGCATTCACAGATGAGTAAATCTAAATCTAGGTTAGTTGGTCGAGTAAATGCGAAGTATTTTTCAGCACAGCTTCTTTAAAAACAAGGCATTAATAAAGTTTATTTATGCAAACTTAGATGGAAGTTACGGAATTTAAAGTAAAGTTGTTCTTGTTTCATGAAAGATCACATGAAAATCTTTAATAATTCAAGTTTAATTATTCACACAAATGTACATTCAGGGTGCTGACCGGCACAGCCTAACATAGGACTTTAACATGTAGTATCATACCTCGTAATTTTCTGCTTCCCAAATTATTTTAGGTAAAAAGACAAATAAAACTTATAGATAATAAAATTCTACATCTAACTAAATAAGCAAAATTAGTTTTGCATGCTTTGTAACGACATATATTAGGTATGAAAATATCGAAAATCACAACAAAACAGCCAAAGCCATGGAATTTCACAACAAAATAAACAAATGCATCATCTATCATTTTTACGTTCCGCCACCTTTAGGTAAGGGAGGTGTCTTTGATCAAAAAATTGGGTGCTGAGTTCTTAATGAATAAGCACGTTTTAGTGTCCCTAAATTACAATTTTACTATTTTTATGAAGATGTGTGTGTGTGTGTGTGTGTGTGTGTGTGTGTGTGTGTGTGTGTGTGTGTGTGTGTGTGTGTGTGTGTGTGTGTGTGTGTGTGTGTGTGTGTGTGTGTGTGTGTGTGTGTGTGTGTGTGTGTGTGTGTGTGTGTGTGTGTGTGTGTGTGTGTGTGTGTGTGTGTGTGTGTGTGTGTGTGTGTGTGTGTGTGTGTGTGTGTGTGTGTGTGTGTGTGTGTGTGTGTGTGTGTGTGTGTGTGTGTGTGTGTGTGTGTGTGTGTGTGTGTGTGTGTGTGTGTGTGTGTGTGTGTGTGTGTGTGTGTGTGTGTGTGTGTGTGTGTGTGTGTGTGTGTGTGTGTGTGTGTGTGTGTGTGTGTGTGTGTGCATATGCGTGTGATTATGCGCGTGTGAGTGTGTGTGTTACGATTTTTTCTTCCACGATAACTCTTACAACAAACTTCCGAAAATTTCTATTTTCTATATTTAAGCTTTCTACATTCATATAAAGACTTGATTACATTTTGGGTAAAATTGGACAATCGGAAATGATACTTTATTTGAAGCCCATAACAGTTTTTAATGAAAAATTATATTACAATAAAATCCAAAACTTTTCATTCAAATTAACAAACCGGAAGTAATAGTTTACTTGAAGCTCTGAACAGAGTTTTGTGAAAAATATACTATGATATTCAAAAACATTTTAAATATATATACATATAAAATAAATAAATATATCATCACGGCATATTACCCATTGCTGGGTGTGCCAATCTGTTTTATACTCAGATATTGGTAATGATGATGATTCAGTATTTAAGAATTTTATATGAAATGGAACAACATATTAGATTTTGACTAAAATTGATTGAAGCTCTGAATAGATTTTTGTAAAAAATATATTATGATATATTCCAAAACTTGCCAAATTTGGTATTTAAGATTTTTATATGAAGGGGAGTAACATATTGCATTTTGGCTAGAATTGATAAACTAGAAGTGATACTTTACTTGAAGCTCTGAACATATATTCGTGAAAAATATATTGATACAATCTAGAACTTATCAAATTTGATATTTAAGAATTTTATATTAATGAGAACGACATAAATAGTATTTTACAGAAAGCCATAAACATGATCCAAAACTTATCAATTTTGGTATTTCGTGTATAATTTGAAACAACATATGTATTAGATTTTGACTATACTTATATGATAAACCGGAAGTGTATTGGAACAACAAATTAGATTTCTTCTACAAACGATAAATCGGAAGTGATACTTTACTTAAAGCTCACTGCTATTTTAAACATGGGATGGATGGGAGGTTATGTGCTGGCCACATCACATTTTTTGAATATATTGCCGTGTTTCATCTATATGTGTAGAGTGACAATCTTGACAATTAAGTTGATAGACAATATTACTTGTTAAGCCTGTAGAATTTTTTTCTTTTATACTGAAAAAAGGTATTACAAAAAGATTTATAAGTGCAATGAAGTTGTTATAGTAAGGTAAAGATATGAATTATTTTGATATTTGGTTGCCCGCCGCTCCTATAAAATAAACTTTATAGCTTCAGAAACATTTCATCTGATCTGTTATCTGTCAAGTTTGGTTTTTATGTTTATTAAGTATTATTTATAAATTCTGTTCCAAATATCCAAATAAATAATTATCTATTAATTTAAATACATAATTATTCACTTGAAGATAAATTACAAATAAAAATAAAGTAATCTAACTTGACAGATAAATTATTACATATCTGTTACTTTTTGTTAAATTCTATGGCTGTCGTTATTTTTGGGGCGATTTTTGACATTTTCGTACCTAATTTCCGCCATTATAAAGCATGCAAATAGAACTAATTTTGATTGTTAATTCAGGTGCATAATTATATGCTTTACAAGTTTTTTTTAAGCTTTTTTACCTAAAATAGTTAGGGAAGCAGGAAATTACGAAAGTATTATTTTATTTTAGATGTTAAAGTCCTTTGTTCGGCTGTGTCGGTCACCAGTCTGTACAAGTATCACAGAATATTTTTAATTTTCAAATTAAACTTTTTGTGGGATATGTACATAATTGGGACCTGCAGGATAGCATGCGGACACCACCGTAATTTTAAAAAGTCAAATTAATGGCGTTTAGTATGACCCAAGGACCTGTAAAATATCAAATATATAAACATTTTAAAGTAACGTTTCGTTCAACACACAAAGAAGTTCTCATGCTTTAATGTAATAATTTTATATGAAAATGTATGAAAAATTAGCGAACTGAATAAAATATATATATAATATACATCTAATGTCTTGTTGTAATAAATATAAATAAAACATAAATTCAATTAAGGGTATGGGAATGATATTTAAATATATTGAAGTATCGCAAAACTGTAACGTGATAAATAAATCTGTCTGCTTTTTAAATTTCACAAACAATGACTAAAATTTTATAGGTATGTAGGTACTTTTGATGTAATTATTGACAATATCGATAAATATAATTTACCCGAGTAGTTTCATAGGTTTTTCTAAAATAAGTTACTTTTAATATTGCGCAGAGTATACATGTGTGAAGTAGTTATTAAAATAGCCTGTAGTTCTAAGTCAGAATCGTTCTAAATCGAATTGTACCAGAAACCACAAGTACTGAAATTGTTGCCATTCAAATGTTTTCTGATGACATACAACTGAACAAACTCAAAAATTATGTTCAGTTAAGTTATTAAAATATTTTTATCCGAAAGTACCTACTCATTAAAAATGATAACACATTAGACATGTCTTATTAAACGCCATTATTCAGTGTCGCAAACGAATTCTGTTATCGATAAAAGATGCTAAGTTCTCGTCATATATTTTTCGAAATAGTGTGTTCAAAAAAATTCCTAACTCGGAGTAGGCTATGAACAGAGAAACGTGTGTCTGATCATTATTCAATTCAAAAGTCAAATTGTCAAAATTGATCTTGAAATGTAATTTTAAAGAGAAAAGACAATAAAGAAGGATACAGTATATTGACATTGCCGTTTTGTAATTTGTTTCCATTTCTAAAATAAGATACAGGAAGAAAAGCTTTGATTTCTTTACAAAACATTTCTGACAATATCTTATGTCAAATTGACATTTAATTAATTGACTTACGTTTCTTTGTACATAGCCTACTCCGAGTTAGGAATTTTTTTGAACACGCCGTACCATCCCGTTACTATGTCAATATGACAGGAGAACGAATTTTCAGAAAATATTCGTAAATGTCTAAATTTTATGTCATTACAAAGAATCTTGAACGCCACACGGCCAATATGCAAATAACATACTTGGCTTTATAAACGTCAGCCCGTCCATTACTTACTTTATATCGACCTAATGACATTAATAACTATTTTTGCATGATCGGTGATCGTTTTGTTTTTAATGTTATCGATTGGGTTTCCAAGACAGTATGCTATTTTAACAAATAACTGACAGGTACACTGGTTTGCAAAAAATCGCCTACACCTTAAAAATTAAGTAACCGAGTTTTTATCATTTTTTAGCTATATACATAATGTAAAAACTGACATTGTTGTCACTGTCATCACTGGTTGAACTATTGTGGAGCAAGTTCATTGTGTTTAATTTGCGTACTACTAAATTACAAATATATTCCAGAAAAATTGAAAAAAAAAACAAGCAAGTATGTATTTGAATTTGTGTTAATTTTGACATCCTAATTGACAAGTTAAAATCAAGATCGACTCAATGCAGCATAAAAATAGGTGTACGCAATTTTTTTGCAAGCCAGTGTAAATGATTGAGATTACTTACCGAACAGGAGGAGAGGCGGTAAGTAAATAAAAAAAAATCGATGACAACCATATGGCAACATTACCTGTCAAAACAATTAATTTGACGTTTAACAAATAATAAACTGTCATAACCTTGTCATAATGTGACATAACCTCTTACAGCAAAAATTAAAACTGCGATACAAATTCGTAAATAAAGTTCGGTAAAATTACGGTCGAAGTAAAAGTATAGTACACCGCTTTAAATGTAAAGCATTACGTACTCATGGATTACACACTCACCTGACGGCTCGTGCGTAATTCTTCCATTCGTACGCAATAAGCTTCGTATATCTCTCGCAATACAGGCTGCGGCAGAGCAACCTCCCTAGTTTTGAAGATAAATTAAAAAATCTGATGTGGCCAGCACATTACCTTCCGTCAGTTCTATATATTTTGTACAAATTTCATACGGAAAGTTCCTTGCTAAATTAAATATTCTATTTCTTGTACATTAGCTTCCGGCAGTTGCATGTATTTTATGCAAATTTCATACAGAAAATTATTATTTTGTGACGTTTTCTATATACAGTGTAATGTATCTGCAGAAAAAAAAGATTTATTATTATTATTTCTTGTACATTACCTTAAAGCAGTTGTATGTATTTTATACAAATTCCATAGAGAAAGCAAAAGATCCTATATTTCCAGTAAAATTATAAAACAGACACACTATGTCAATTTCACTTGACACTGACATCTTTCAATCAGAATTTTCTTAATATAGTAGTTGTTTCCATAGGTATGGCTACTTTATGAAATTTAATTTCTTTATAATTTTTTAACTCAATATCCATTTAATATTAAGTATAAAATGCAGTCAAATCGTATAGAGAATAAAATATTCTTTAATATTTATAATAACATCAAATGTGAAAAAATTATATTTAACATAGTTTTTTCAAGAAAAACTGTTAAAATCTTCAAATAATGGTACTTCCGGTTGACCAATTGTAACCAAAATCTAATCAGCTCTTCCTATGGATGTAACGAAGAAGTATACGAAAAAATTATAATTTTTGTAACTGTAGTATTAGAGTTATCGCAGATGAAAATTTTGTTACACACACACATCCACACACACACACACACACATACAGACATCATCGTAAAAATAGTAAATTCGTATTCTAGGGACTCTAAAACGTGCTTATTGAGTAAAAACTCATCATCGAATTTTTTGACCAAAGACAATACCTTCCTTACCTAAAGGTGACGGAAGGTAAAAATAAATACTCGAGTTAAAAATAGTTATTTAAGTATTAAGGCCAGTAAGTCCTTTCTACCGGTTGAGGATGATTTTGGAGACCGAGACGAAGTCGAGATCACAAATATCTCCGATACCGGCGCACAAAATTTAAAAAATAAGATTTGTAAATTGATATACTTGATATACAATATAACATTCTTTATTGTATTTAAAGTTACAATTAACTAATAACAATTGATGTACGGGGGTGACGTTTTTTTTAAATATTTTTATAACATTTATACTAAATACCTTGCGTGGATGAAGATGAAATGATGAAATACATACACAACAACCATGCTTTATCCGGGATTCGAACCCGGAACCTTTGGAGCGTGAAGCGATAGCGCTACCGCTACTCCACCAGGGTCGGCTGATATACTTATTAAACATTTTAGTTGTCATTTTGAAAGAAACCTTTGATCGTTGTTTTCTCACTTACCGTCTCCGCTCTCCGCCTCCTAATCGATAAGTGATACACATCACTTACCGATCTGTATTTTGTAAACAAAACCTATTGCCTTGGAAACATTAAAAAATACCCAATGGGCCCGTCCAAGTCTTCGACTTTTTAAAAATTACATGTCGCATATAAATTTTGAATATAAATAAATGAAAACGAAATAAAAATTGCTATATATTTTTATACCTATAATAATGTAATTAAAGTTTTTAGCGTATAATGGTCGCCATGTTGTGACGTCATCGTCATTACAGTAGACCAGTTTCCCTGTGAAAATGTCACTATAAAGTGGACCATGCATATTTTGCTCATAAATTCGCGATTGGCTTTACAAATACCTACTCTAACAAACACATATTTAATATATCCGAGTAATTTTTTATTAAGATCAGATTGAAAATTTACTTATTAAATAAATTTATATTATAATTTGTTTTAATTATTGTAATCTCAATACATGTCATTGTTGTAATCATTTAGTAAATAGTAATGTAAATGTTGGATTACTTTTTTATTATGAACTATATGCTTTGATTATTGTAATCAATACTGTCTTTGTTGTATTTAATTATAAATAGAAAAGAGTTTAAATACTATTTTAATTATAATAATTGCACTAGGTGAGTATGAAAACTTCAATATTATATTAAAGAAAGTCTTAAAGTCACATTAATTAAAGCGAATAATTAACTTGATTATGAAAACGAGCAAAAATTTTTAATTTTACTTACCTGATTTTTATTTATGTATAATATGTACTATCGAAGTTTTACATAAATTAACATTTAACACTACTTCTATACCTATTCATGTAAGTAAATCAAACAAATATATATTTTGAAATGATATAATAACTATCTGGCTTACTTTATTAACATTAGCTCTAATAGTACATTAAGATACAAGTTTCATAAGACATGATTTTAGCGCACGCGTCATTCTTAGAAACGAGCGGCTTGCCGCGAGTTTTCTAAGGGGACAAGTGCACTGAAATGTCTTATGAAACGTGTATTTTATACTATTTTTTCTATTTTGGTCATTTTTTCAAAAAATGTACGTTATTTCATGTCCAGGAATTTCAATTTCGGTTGTTTAATATGTACTTTATGAAACTCATTTGGATGTCATAAAGAAGTACTTTATGACATCCAAATAGGTTACATAAAGTACATATTAAAGAACCAAAATAGAAATAGTACATTAAAACACAAGTATCATAAGGCAATCTGTTAACGTACGAGTCCAAGTTTGGAAAACGAGCCGCCAGGCGAGTTTTACAAAGGACGAGTGCGTCAACAGGCCTTATGATACATGTTTTTTATACTATTTTTTCTATTGAGGTAATTTTACAATTAGATTTTTTAAAAAAGGACTTGTCAAAAATATGAGTTGTTTTTTTTATCAGGTTTGTTGGCAGCGCTTCCCGCTAAAAATTGAAATTTCATATTTTGACAGTTTGTGTATCTTGTGATTTTATCTGATTGTTTACATTAAAACATTGTATCAAGCATTATACAATTATGAAAGAAGAAAACAAATACATACAATGAACTCCAAGGTTTATTAATGAACCATCCTGATTTGACATATCGGTGGTTCGTTTTTATTATCATAAATAAAACTTGAATATGGGATTGAAGGACGTTACGTGGACCATCAAGCCTTTTTATTGAGAAAACAACATATAAATAAAACTCTTTACATAATGAAATACTTTAATGAACAATTTATTCATCTAGGCTTTTACTTTCCACCATTTTGTCAACACTCACTGCACAGATAACGACAACAGCTGTTCTTACAATTTTTAATACGAAACATATATGGCACAACGTGGAACTGGAAATCGTGGGTTAAAACGTCAACTTTTCATATTTGTTTGCTAGTAGCCGCCACAAATTGAATAGATAGTGTCAACATTTTAAAGTAACGTGCATCATACATTTCATAAACTGCCTGGAATAACAACATATTCAATTCAAAATTGCATTACCATAAATTTAAATTGTAATAAATGAAACTTACCGTTTTAATTATTTTGACAAAGTAAATCTGAGCGCATTGTTTCTTGTTTCATAATTTTTTTGTTGAAATTTTAACTTCACAGATTCTTATTCTTTTTTAACTAACACAGCTATAGCTATAAATTTTCTTTCTAGTCCTATCCTAGAGAAAGGATAAAAATCCACAATTAGAAGTAATGTTTCAATACAAACAATTTACCATTTTGAGGTTATCTGTCAGTTGTGAAAGCATGACTACCACCTCTAGAACATGAAAGGCGCCAAAAACAGTACGTTTATAGATCTTGTAAACGTCGTGTTTTCAGTGATAAACAGTGCTTTTATAGACTCATAAGAACACCGAAATAGAAAAAAGATTTTTAAACACAGTTTGTAATGGATACGTATTTTTATTCATGCAACATTTATTGTATATTGCCATATTAATGGTAACGTATGTCGGTTCTCTCTACTTATGACGGAGTGACGCTAACGTCAGAGCTTTCGCGCCAAAACTTTAATAATTATATTAGGCGTTATTAAGCGTAATTTCAAGAAAACAAAAAATACGGAATTTCTATTCTTAAATTCTTCGTAACATGTAAAAAATTCAAAAAAAAGTTGGACGGCCCCATTGTGCAAAAATAGTATATTCTATAATTAGAATGGAATAGATAATTTCCGTGCGAGCGAAAAGTCTCGGTTTCGTGAGTGGCGGACATACTATTTCTTACGAGTTTTAGATACTTTCTCTAACACTATTTAAAAAATATATTTTACTCAGCAATTAACATTTTTGCAAAAAATAATAAAATATTATTGGTATGTTATAAAAGCAATAATATTTATTTAACTTACCATGCAAAAACTTCAAAACGCGTAAAACAAGGCGTATAATTAGATTTTGTAATCATCTCTTTTAAAATTTGACAGTTGAGGAAGTTAAGGTGACAAAATTAAAGAAACAAAGCGCCAAGCAAAGCAGGCTTGATTTTGAAAACAATTACGTTTTTCCATGTATTTTAAATGGGTGAATTGAAAAACTAGTGTTCTGTGACTGCCTATTACGGAATATTATGCCGTAATAGTTCGACAGAATGTCCTCATTCTGTAACAGTTTTCAGTCAGAATGTATTTTTTTTTTATTTATTATTACACGCTTTTTGTACATTCTATGTATATAATCGGTGATTTAATGGCGATGGGACAATCTTTTTACATATTTTTCATATCTTTGCAGTTTTTATTCGATGGGAATGAGGATAAAATTGGGAAAAACGCACACCAAAACCATATCTTACCCGGGATTCGAACACGGAACCGTTGGGTCGTAAGTCTGCTAAGTTGCTCACTACACCCCAAGAGGTTGGTTCAGTTACAGAAGATGTGAATTCTATAGTAGTGTTACAGAAAAAATATTTTCACATCCTTACCACATGGAAAGTTTTATATCATGTGGTTTTGAAAATAATATCGGTCAAATGGTATCCGTTATTATACAACCACTGTTGCAAGCGACTTATAAAGTTTCGCATAACTCTTTCGAGCATTTCTTGTGGCATACTGCGGATTTCTGTGCGGTTTGCATCGTTTAGGGTTTATAGTTTCCTCGTCTTTGAGATTACTTCATAGAAAAAAGGTCGCACAGTGTTAAAATTTGGCAAATGCACGGGCCAAGGAATATTGCCTCCCAAGAAAATCAAGCGCCCGGAGCCGGAGAACATTTTCTCGAAACCTGCATTAATGCTCGCGTTGTGTGGTCCGTAGCTCCATCCTGCTGAAACCAGATATTCTCCAGGCCAAGTCCTTCAAGAGCTGGGGCAAAAAAATTTTAGGCAGGCTCCTCACCCTCAGAATTGATGGTAAATCCCCGATTTCCCTGCGCTGATGTTTTAGGTATTCGAGCAGTCCATAGTTTTGCACATATTTTCCTGACAGATCCTGTTTCCCTATATTTTTTTTTACCTTCCGTCACCTTTAGGTAAGGAAGATATAAAGTTGTATCCCGACTTACGCGAATGCGACATAAGCGATTTTTGTCGGTCCCACCTATTGCGTAACTTTGGAGTATTACCTAATGTATTCAGTTTCACCCCTAATTTCAGGGAATTGTTTACAACATAATTTCCTCGCAGGTACCGAAAATTCATTGGTGAGGGGTAATTTATCCTTCCTAATAAATTTTTACTTTAGTTTGTCGTTATGCATCACTAGTACAGCAACTCGCTTATTACAAACTTCTTTTTATATTTATAGTTTTATTCTATTGCTGACACTATGAGTGACAATTTACCTTATTTTGCACCTCGCAAATTAAGTAAACGAGGTCAAAATTTCGTGAAGACAGGGTAAGTATAACATGCTATTAAACGATGTACTATACAAATAATATAAAGTAATACACGTACATTTTTGTGGCTACCATAATACCTCTCGCTGATATGTACCTCCCGACTACCATAGATAAGGGAGATATAGATATCGTGAAAAAATCATATATCGATATCTTCGACGATTTTTCTTTATGTAGATATATATTTATTTTTATTCTTAAATAAATGAAAACGCAATATGCTTAAATTTTGTTATATTAATTTTGCAAAATATTTACTTAAAATGATTATTTTATCCCGACCGACGCCAAATATTTCGAATTTTAAATGGCACAAAATTGACCCCTGTCGTGCACTCTCTACGCCAGCAATAAGTGCCCGTGAGGTGACGCACGGTGCAAATATTTGATGATATATTTTATTTATATTTATTTATTATTTTATTTTATACAAATTTATTCTATATATCTCTATATTTATCATTCATATCTTTGAAGCTCTAGACGTCTAGACTATTCGACCGCATAATAATAATGAACACAAAAGGTTCAGGCGACCGCAAGTAATTAAATACGTCACTACTGTATGTTTACGTAGCCCGGCTGCTAGCGCGATTGCGTCATCGCTATAAATAGACACTCGCTCATTAGTACGGCGACGGCGGGCGTTCCACCAGATATTTTTATATTCATGTAAATATATTTTGATTATTCATGCGCATATTTCAGACATTTACATTAATTTTGTATAAAATAATTGAAAATAATATATTCCTTATTGTAAGGAGGTTACTTTCCTACAGTGCTTCATTTTTAGAAAGCTTCGTTCAGAAGCTAATATTGAAAATCACATCAGGCATCATTCGGGATTGTGTGATAATTCCCTGGCGGGTCCTTCACCTCCTTCGGCAAAAACTACTGCATCTGGATTACAGAGTAGATCATCTCCAGATGTATCTTTAACGTCTCCCATCATAACATCAACTCCAGTAAAAAGAAAGAGAGTGGAATCATTTACGGATATGTGCAATATGCCGGCTGATGAATACTCCTTCATTGAGCATCATTATTCAATGGAAGAAGAATTTGCGCCATTACAAACGGAATTTTATCGTCCTATTGGTCAGGAAGATCCGAACTTGTAGTCGTTGAAGGGACGTAGAATAGTGAACATTGCTCACCTAATCACACAGGCCAGGAAGCTAGAAAATCACGAATGTCACGCTAATCCGTCGAATTTGAATTTTCATCATTTCTAAAATCCCATATTCGCACCTGACCGTCAACACCTTGTATATTTAAATAAAATATTTTTTTTCATGTCATTTATATCATTATGTAATGAAAATAAGTAATCAATAATATTATGTAATACAATAACATAAGGATTTGTAACGTTTCTTTCATCCCTCATTTCACTGTGACAAATATTATATATTTTTTTTTTTATTTATTATACATTCAGGATCATAAGTATGATATGAACATGTCAAGATTAATTATAAAAACATTATAAAAAAACATCCAAAGAAGTTAGTACATGTGACATTATAAGAATAAAATAAATACCCTTAACTATGGGATAGATATTCTTGTTCACTATAAAAACAGTTTTGAATTAAAAAAATATTTCAGTTTGGTTTAAAATTATTTAGGGAACTACTTATTTTAATGTGCTCCGGCAAGTGATTGAAAAAAAGTGCACCTTTGTATTCCGGAGATTTTCTACCAATGTCTAGACGTCTGTGAGGCATTCTAATTAAATCCTTCTGCCTGGTGTTGTAGCTATAAATGTTACTATTAATATTAAATTTATGTTTATTTTTATAAATTAATATACAAAGTTGGTAAATATAACAAGATGGAACAGATAATATTTAAAATTTTTGAAATAAAGGCTTACAGGATTCATTGTATGAAACATTTGCTATGCATCTAACAATTCTCTTCTGGGAGATGAAAACTTTTTTTGCTGACACTGATGAACCCCAAAATTCAATGCCATAGCATAGTCTTGAGCCAACAGCCGCATGATAATACATCAGTAGCTGCGCTACATTTAAATATGACTTGAGATGTCTTACATGAAAACATGCTGAGTTCAACTTGGTAACAACAACATCACAATGAGCTTTCCAATTAACGTTTTCGTCAACAACCATTCCCAAAAATGTTGTATTTTCCTTTTTAGAAATAGGTTCATTATTTACTGATAAATCAATATTGTAATTTTCAGTTTTTTGATAGGTATGAAATTGTACAAAGTTTGTTTTAGCAGCATTGAGATATAAACTATTTATATTGAACCAATTCGATAAATTTTGCATTTCATTACATTTTTCTTCCAAGCAGTTCTGAACTTTATGAGAAACAACCACTGATGTATCATCTGCAAAAACTGTTAAGAGGCAATCATTGTTAACATAATTAAACAAATCATTTATGTATAAAATAAAAAGAGTAGGAGCTAAGACCGTCCCTTGGCCTACTCCTATTTTAGATTCCAGTTGCTCAGAGTTTACTGATGAAGAATATTGTTTAATACTAACGTATTGTTATCTACCAATTAGAAAAGTCTCTACCCATTTCAGAGAGTTTCCTCTTAATCCTATTTTTTCAAGCTTCTCTAAAAGAATATTATGGTCAACGCAGTCAAATGCTTTGCTTAGATCGCAGAAAATGCCTACTGGGCATTTCCCATTCTCAATGTGACAAATAATATTTTCATAAAATGTTCGTACAGCACAAATTGTTGAAGAACTAGTCTGAAAACCAAATTGATTAGGGTTAACTATGTTATTTTGTTTAATAAAAGATTGTAGTCTATCCAGAAAACAATATTCATAAATCTTTGAGAAGATTGAAGTCATTGCAACTGGTCTATAGTTATCCATAGATTTGCGATCACCTTTTTTGTAAACTGGTATTACTTTACATAATTTGAGAATTTCTGGAAATTTTCCAGATACAAATGAAAGATTTATTAGGTAGACTAATGGTGTAAGAATAAAATTAATTATTGATTTTATTAAGTAACCTGAAATATCATCCGGCCCGGATGATTTTTTATATTTAAGTTTCTTATTTAATAACGACAACATTTCGTATTCAGCAAAAGGTGTCAAAAATAAACTATTGGATTGGTGACGCGTATTACTACCAATTAAATGATCAGTATTGTTAATATTTTTTATAGTATTAAGAGGAGCATCTCTGAAAAAATGGTTGAATTTATTAATAATTACCTCAGAATTAGTTACTTCAACCCCATTATCCAAAATACTTAGCTCAGGCTCAATATCTGAATTAATACCCTTAGATGAGTTGATAACTTGCCAAGTGTTTTTAATAACATTGTTTGAGGAGAATATTTTATTTTTTATTTATTTATATAACCCAAAGTATCCTACTTTACTGAATTAATATGTAAAAACTCCGGCCAACTATTTACAGAAATATCTGTATTTCACCGATAGAATTGCTTTGCAAAGGGCTGGGAATCAACAATTAGTCAATTTGTTTTTGTGACTCATAGAATGGAAAATGTGATTCAAGTGAGCTGGCGTATTGTACGGGCAGGCTATTATGTTGAACAAAGATAGAAGCATGTTAGTACACATGTACTAAAAGGAGAAAATCGAATAATGATATATGTTTCTTGAAAAGTAGAGGGAGAAGTTGCGAACGCAATCTTGAATCACAAAACTATATTTCTGAATTCCTATCAACACCGGAAATAAATAGCTATTTTATTTATTGTTAAATAGTGCAACGTTCAAAGAATTTAGGATGTTACTTTTATATACACCAATAATGTTTTTAACAGCAGCATAATTAACAAAAATAAATAGGTGTAGGTTCGGAAATGAAACGTAATTTGAAATAATATCTACAATTTGGAATTTTTTAAGTTGATTAGTTTTATATGAATAATATTTTTACTATTATGTTCGTTTCACGGAGAAATTCGCAATTTGCATTTTTTTTATACTACTTATAAACATAAACTATTGATATACTTTTACAGTAAAGATATTATATTAAATTATTGCAAACTAATACAAAATAAAATTGAACGATATTTGGAAGATATTTATTTAATGACGATAAAGTATGTATCTATTTTTGTACATTTTCTATATTTTTGAATGTATTGTTTTGATTTCAACATTTTTAAAATTTGAGACAAATAAAAATTATTACTTGGGTACTCTTTGAATTTTGGTTTGTGTCTTGCATATAAGTATGGCAATTACCCAATAGTTGCGACTAGTAAATATGAAGGTTTCTTCTATATCGACTTGCTTCAAAATACAGAACACTAGCGCTCGCCTCGGACTTGAAATAAATTACTCAAGGGTCACAGTTAACGTTAATCTTTATATGAAAATATTTGTTTGCTAACTATACTCCATTTCACGTAAGAAAATAGTAGATGGCGCTTGAGGGCGAACCGGTCTAACATGCATTAAATACTCGTAAATAATTTAAATTTGTGAAACCAAACTTCGTCAATAATAAATATTTTTATCTGTAAAAATATACAAGACCTGAATATTAAACATCACTTAATTCCAAATTCTGTAGATATTATATGATAATTGGCAATAGACAGGTGATATTTTTTTCCTTTTTGTGAACTATAATGGGTGCTTTTCATTTAGCGAGACAAGTCGACAGAAGTCGACGTATGTGTTTTCCATTTGATTTGTGTAGCTGTAAGTCGGCGACGCAAGTCGACTCATAACGACTCTACAAATCTGAAGAGTCAAAGGGAGTTTCTGCTATTAAAAACAATATCCGAAAAAGGGCATACATTTGAGGAGTTGAATTGGTTGTCATCATTGTTATTTTTATAAATATATGGACCTAAAAATGATAGTAAATAAATTTATATATATATATAATACTCGATTATATCTAAAATTTTGCAAAATAGAAGAGTAATGAAAGCAAACATATATGTTAAGATAGGTTTTTTACATTTTAATTAGTTAAATCATTTTAAATATTTTAAATTCGTCCGCATTAAATGATACTTGATTATAATAGATAAAAGTCAAAAGAGGACATTACTGCGGATATATACTCCCGTTCCATTAACAACATGGAGTTAACGTGAGTTGACATGCGTCAACTTATAAGTCGTGTAAATGGAAAGCACCCTCTGTATTTCAGATAAGAATAGACTTAGTGGCGCTGCTGCGCCAGTCTGCTTTACACACATAAAACTTATCAATTAGTTTTTTTTTATGTATGACATACTTGACAGCTCGAAACGTCAATAATTTTTGATTATTTAGTAAATAAACAGTTACTTAAAGTTGTTAAATAAATTATAAACCAATATGGAATAAATAATATACCTGCTTTACATATTGCTATTGTAAACCTTGGTTTACGTTTAGACCAATCAGAAAGCTGGAATCGCAGGCCCTATTTTACTCCTAAGTCTATTCTTATCTGAAATACAGTATAGGTTTGCATTATGACCAATCAAAGGACAGAATTTATATCCCTATCTAAACCAACGCTATTTTCTTACGTGAAACAAAGTATAATAAATGAAGTTAAAAACAGTCTTGCTTCATTCGTGAATTATTGTGCAGCCGTTTTTTACTCCTAATTATAAATTTTCGTATCGTTAAATAGCATTAATAATTTGTATATTTTAATATAAATTGATACTTCCATGCAGTTAATGTAATAATGAAATTAGTGATACAGAAAGTTAAGGACAAAATTGAACTGAATTCCTAGAAATACTTCAATTTCCGTGCATTATTTAATATAATTTTTTTACATTTGCTTTCTACTATCCTTTTTTTCCGTATTATTTCGGAAACACGCTATTTTTAATATATTTTTTTCTTTCAAAAATTTAAAACATTTCGTAAAGTTTTAAAAAGATATTTTTTAGTTCGTAGGTACATACTAAAAAAACATTGATTGTCAAATAATTTAAAATATTAAATTGGTTGGTCGCGAATCCGAGAACCCGGGTTCAATTCCGACCGACGCTAAAATTAATTAAAATTTTAAATTGCATAAAAGTGATCTTTGTAGTGCACTCTTCACGCCAGCATTGAGTGCCTGTGTGGTGAAGTCTCGTAAACACCCGAACGATACGAATACGTTAATATCATTACCGATATGAAACGAAGTTTAATAAGGATTTCATCTTGCCACGGGTACAGAAGACTTCAACATAGAAATTATTGTTTCATAGAGGTATGTACAGCTGAATACAATAAGCTATCCGAATATTTTAAAAAAATTACTAATTTAAAAACATTTAAGAAAAGTGTTGCGTCCCTCCGGTGCGAAGGACTAAGTAATAAGGACCTAATGGTTCGAAGGACCAAATGTTCAATACCTAAACCAGCGAATCCGGTCTAGAAGAACCAAATTGTTTTGATCCTGCTCGCAAGCCCAAATGTGATGTCTCTAGATCAGCGAATCCGGTCTAGAAGCACCAACAATGTGTTTGATGTTAAATTCAATGAATAAAACAAAACTATATGTAAACCAAAATAATTACAACCTTCGATAGCTGGTTCACATCACTGGACTTGGCCAATACACGGGACAATATTAATTTGTGAAACGTACTAATTACCAACGAACGAAGGACCAGCTAGTTTTACGAACTAACAAACGTGCTAAATATAATTGCAACAAAATAACAAACAACTGAAAAACAATTCTGAGAGATATGTGATAGCGTATTGAATATAAGTGACATAAACAATAATAAACCAAAGATAGAACAAATACGATATTTGTATAAATTAACTAAATCATTTAATAAGTGTATGAACAAACAAATTTAGTTAAACAATATTAAGAACTCTAAATGAACTTAATAACAACCAACTAGAATGCAAAACTTGTTACATTGACTGTGCTGTGGATGACGTCACTCGAACGAGAACGTGTGCAAATAGGTTTACAAAGAAATAATAATAATTTCACCCAAAGAAATATGAATCAAATCCCTAACAACACGAGTTCCCGTGAGAAATCAAATTGTACAGTTCGATTTTACAATTGATTCCTGAGATGTGTCTATTAGCTGCATAAATTGGCGCCGGAAAGTATTCACGGACTATAAAGTACCAAATTAAATGAAAACCGAACGATAACTTCTTGAATTAGTCGTGCTAGGCTAATCAAGCTACGCGTACTATAATTAAACAAAAAATTACTTTACTGACCATATGAAAATCAGAAAGTTAATGCAAAATGGTGGAAAGCCACTCTCGCGGACGACGACGCGATACGTGTTTACCGTTTGCAAGCCAGACATATTCTGAGTTGAGTTCTCCGCAGTCGATCAACGCGGTAGATGGACTTCGCTTGGCGTGGGGGTGCGCGCGCACTTGCGTGAAGCTAGGTCGCAGTATACAGGATGGTGGCGGTTAGGGGTGAACATAGGGATTTAACATGGGATTTTAGTTTTTTGCAATTTCCTGCTCTCCTGTTCATTTTACGGCAAAAACTGTAGAGTACAAAATTGTTCAGAATTAAAAATTAAATACAAAAATGTATTTACATTTATTATTATGTTTTCGGTTTCTTCACAATTTTAAAAAGAAATTTCAAAATTTCTGTTCATTTGTAGCAATAGCCATGACTTATAAATCAAATGTTTAAACATAATAATGTCATTCAATTTCTGTCAAATTTTCGAAATTTTCTCTAATAAAAAGATAATTTAATAATGAATGTTTATTCGAATAAGGAACGAGTTTTAATTATAAAAAATTATTATGGTGGAAATAGTTTTAGAAGAATACGTGATTTGTTTTCCATAAAGTACGAAAATACACCAATTCCTATTATAGCAACAATTTCTAAACTTGTTAAAAACGTTGAGAACACAGCTAGTGTAGCTGTGAACGAAGGTAATGAAGGATATAATAATAATAATAATAGAAGACGTTATAACGAAGTGTATGAAGAAATGGTATTGGCTATGATAAATCAAAATTCTACGTAGTTGATACATTTGGAATTCGTTTATTATTAAATGGTATACCTAATAAAAAATGCGTATTAAAATTAAAAGTTGGTTGTTTTTATTTAATTTTTAAGTTAGATTAACGCATGGTTGACGTTTATAAATAATTTTTGACAACCAGAAAAAAATAAATTCCATGGCTATTGCTACAAAATAACAGAAATTTTGAAATTTCTTTTTAAAATTATGAAGAAACCAAAAACATAATAATAAATGTAAATACATTTTTGTATGCAATTTTTAATTCTGAACAATTTTGTACTCTACAATTTTTGTTGTAAAAAGAACAGGAGAGCAGGAAATTGCAAAGAACTAAAATCCCATGTTAAATCCCTATGTTCACCCTTAACCGCCACCACCCTGTATGTTAATGTTAATAAATAGTTTAAGATACTACAGCTATGTCAAACAATTCTAAAATTAAACTTAAACACGTAGAAAATATATAACTAATTTTTCCAAGTAACAGAAACAGTTATTTCTATTTATTTATAGACTTATTTAAATAGAGTCAGGGCGGGTTAACCGTTCTATTCCCATGTGCAGCGGGTTGCTACCTCCAGGGGTTAATATTTACCTAATTCCTCTCATTTAAAACATATTAGTTTTAAACATACCGGCCACCTTAGGGTCTCCCTAAAGACAAACTTAGGCTGTTGGCAATCTCTGTCTGAGCAGAGTTGGTTTGATCTTCGTCAAGTTGAACCACTTCACTTTGTGGCCAACACGAGTAAGGTTGTTGTAACCACTCTGGTCCATTTATCCAGAGAGTACATGTCTTGAAACTTAGAGGACTGAGACCTCTAGAACCTACGTCGGCCGCATTGTGTTCCGACGCTACATGACGCCAGTGTTCACTCGGTAAATTTGTCTGTATTTGAGTGACTCGATTACCCACAAATGTTTTCAGAGTGTGTGGTTCCTTGCGCAACCAGGCAAGAACTATCATAGAATCCGAGAAGCAATGTACAGCCTCCGGTTGGTTTGGAATATTTTCGAGAATATTCTCGAGAAGTTTGGCGAGAAGATGCGCCGCACATAATTCCAAACGAGGTATAGTAATTTTTTTCAAAGGCGCTACACGCGTCTTTGCACAAAGCAATTGAACCACTGGTTTATCGTTTGGATAACTTCTAACATAGACAACGGCACAGTAGCCTCGCTCGGAGGCATCCGCAAATCCGATAAGATCGAATTTAGAACCCAAACAGGCTAACCTTGGTATCGAATAGTTGGATATACAATCGATCTCTTTCAGAAACAAGTTCCACTCTGAGACAATATGAGCGGGAGGTTCTTCATCTCATTCTACCTTTGATTTCCAAAGCTCTTGCATGATGAGTTTAAGAAATATCACCAATGGGGACATAATGCCTAATGGATCATAGATCCTTGTAATGCAGGACAAAATGTTTCTTTTGGTGCACAAATCGTCGGGTTTTGAGACCGTATACTCGTAGCAGTCGGACTTGCAAACCCATTTGACACCTAGTATTTTACTGACTCGTCGTCAGTGAAGTGGACATCTTTCACTGCGCGTGCATTGTCTGGTAGTTCATCCAGTATTGTTTGAGAATTACTGGCCCATTTTAGGAGTGTGAATCCTCCCTTTTCGAATATATCCGTGAATTCACGGCGCAGTGTCAGTGCTGACTGAATATCTTCAGCTCCAGTCACAACATCGTCCATATAGACATCATTTTGCAGGATTTTAGCTGCTAAGGGATATTGATTCCCTTCGTCTTGAGCCAACTGCTCAACTGTACGCAACGCCAAGAACGGCGAACAATTCAAACCAAAGCAGATAGTGTTGAATTGGTACACAATAGGATGTGTGGCATCCGCAGGTTTCCAAATGAACCTTAGAAATCGTTGATGCTCGCGTACAACTCTAATTTGTAGGAACATCTGTTTTAAGTCCCCCGTAATTAAAATAGGATAAAATCTATTTCGCAAATGAAGAGTGAAGATACTCTTCTGTAGTACCGGACCAGGATACAAGTAGTCATTATTCGACTTTCCATTAGAAGATGGCTTTGAAGCATTGAACACAATGCGTACCGGTGTCGTCGCACTATCAAGTTTAACCACTGCATGGTGTGGAATATAGTACGAATCCTGATCATTCACATTGGGTTGCACCTCAAGTCTCGTGACATAACCCTTTTGCAAATATTCTTCGAATATTGCATCATAAGCCTTGAGTAACTCTGGGTCTTTACTCAAGCGAGTCAGCTGTGCGTGACAAATGGACAAAGCTTTCTTGTATGAATTGCCTAGTACTGGTGGGTACTGTTTAAAAGGTAAAGAAACCGTGTATTTTCCCTCTGAGTCTCTTTGGGTAGTATTGACAAAATGGTCCTCCACCATTGAATCCTCCGGTTTAGTGACAACCGTTGGAGTTGGAACATTTTCCAATTCCCAAAATTTTGACTGTAGTTCGTGGGTATCTTCTTATGTGTATGTATGATAGGACACCACAGCATTGCTTGTTTGCTTGCTGGTATATTCTCCCATAACCACCCAACCTAAGATTGTTTTGATGGCGGTAAGTGTGCCATCGACTCCTTTCTTAACTCCGTTACGAATGACCTGACCCCAAATGTCAGCTCCTAACAGCATGTCTATTCGTTGAGATTTATAGCATTCGGGATCCGAAAGTTGGATATTCCCAAATTGATTAAAGGTATCCCGAGATATTGGATAATCTGGGATTCTGCCTGTAATGTTGTCGATTACAATGCAACTCAAATCGAGAACTGGTGTTTCTCTACGACATGGTTTGATTTTGGTATGTATAATACCACTAGTGTCCTTGACGTGGGTGTCACTGATTGACATAATCTTTGTTTGACACGCTTCAATAGACAGATTCAAATTATGGACACAACGACTTGTTATGTAGGATTTCTTCGATCCTGTATCCAATAAGGCACGTACAACATGTACCTTTCCTGCACTGTCAAATATATGCAGCTTTGCAGTGGGTAGTAATACCGAAGTATGTTTTCTGTGTTGACTTAGTGAATAAGTCCTAGCAGACATTGACGGAGTAGTTTCAGAAGTACTACTATTGGCTTGAGAGTTTGCATCACTCTTGGGTGATGACGGACGATTGTTTTGCTCAGATTTTTTATCACGCTTGGGTGATAACGACTTGTTCGACCTTTCACCAAAATGCAGCAGCGTATGGTGAGTTTTGTTGCACGTTCTGCATGTGGCTGTACTAGGACTTTTCGGGCGTATGTGACCCATTCTAAGACAGTTGATGCACAACTTGTGTTTGATTGCAGCATCATGTCTTCCTTTAGGTTTAAGAGCTATAAACCCTTTACACTGACTGATGTAGTGAGACTTTCTGCAATACGGACAATTCGTATTAGTTGCCAATGTCATCGCTCGGGATGCTGGCTTGTGCCCTTTGAATTGTTTGATTGGCTCGTGAGTTTTGACAGGTTTGTCTGGCTCAACCTCTAAGCTTGAAACTTGCTTAGTCAAGAACGCAATTAACTCTATATGAGTGGGCTTGGAGTCAGAATCCAATGTTAGTTCCCACTGTCGTTTAGTAGCCGAATCTAGCTTACGACAAATCATGTTTTCCAAAATGATTGCACATGAGTCAACATCAACCTCTAAGTTTTTCAGAGCAGCGATGTTTTCGCGTGCTGTGTTCAACAATGATTTTAGTGCAGGAGCATCTGCCTGCTTGACCTTTTGCACATCTTGGAGTGCATTCAGATGTACAGACCTCAACAACCTAGGACGATAATATTCATCTGTGATAGCGTTCCATGCAATATCAAAACTATCAGCTTTGACGGGGATATTTGTAATAAGCCTAGCGGCTTCCCCTTTTAAAGATAACTTGAGATATTGAAGTCGTTCAATATCTGACAAACTGTCCCGATTTATCACCAACTGTGTGAATAAATCGTAAAAATTCATAAAAGTTGTTTTCTCCCCATCGAATGTTGGGAGATTCAATATAGGCAAGCTGGGTTGCATATATTGCAAAGATTGTGCTGATTGAATCGAATGCGATTCTGATTTAGCTCTGTCGGACCCTGACTGTGATCCGGTTTCTCCATTGAACTTAAGCTTGTAATTTACACGTATGTCGCAAATGAGTTCGTTTATTTCATTAAACAACTTCTTAACTCGGGAGATTTCTGCCAATATATCCTCGTCGGGATTTTTGGTTTGTTTTAACTTTGAAGAATATTCACAATAAGTACGATTGAATTCCTGTTCCTAAGCTGCGAGAGACGGAAAAGTTACCTCAAATTTCACTTTACTTTTTTCATCAGTCCCTGAAGAATAGACTGATAGACGACGAATATGTTCTGTCACAACCTCTAATTGTTTGTGCAGTAGTTTAGCCATTTTAGAGTGTGCTAATAAATGCAATTACTAATACCAAAGTAACTAGAAACAATAAATATCTCCGAATACCGCCAAATCCGGCTCGACGAAGACCAAATGTAACTAGAAACAATAATTATCTCCAAATACCGCCAAATACGGCTCGACGAACCAAATGTGATGTCTCTAGATCAGCGAATCCGGTCTAGAAGCACCAACAATGTGTTTGATGTTAAATTCAATAAATAAAACAAAACTATATGTAAACCAAAATAATTACAACCTTCGATAGCTGGTTCACATCACTGGACTTGGCCAATACACGGGACAATATTAATTTGTGAAACGTACTAATTACCAACGAACGAAGGACCAGCTAGTTTTACGAACTAACAAACGTGCTAAATATAATTGCAACAAAATAACAAACAACTGAAAAACAATTCTGAGAGATATGTGATAGCGTATTGAATATAAGTGACATAAACAATAATAAACCAAAGATAGAACAAATACGATATTTGTATAAATTAACTAAATCATTTAATAAGTGTATGAACAAACAAATTTAGTTAAACAATATTAAGAACTCTAAATGAACTTAATAACAACCAACTAGAATGAAAAACTTGTTGCATTGACTGTACCTAAGCGACACTAACAGCAGGTGTGCTGTGGATGACGTCACTCGAACGAGAACGTGTGCAAATAGGTTTACAAAGAAATAATAATAATTTCACCCAAGGAAATATGAATCAAATCCCTAACAACACGAGTTCCCGTGAGAAATCAAATTGTACAGTTCGATTTTACAATTAATTCCTGAGATGTGTCTATTAGCTGCATAAATTGGCGCCGGAAAGTATTCACGGACTATAAAGTACCAAATTAAATGAAAACCGAACGATAACTTCTTGAATTAGTCGTGCTAGGCTAATCAAGCTACGCGTACGATAATTAAACAATAAATTACTTTACTGACCATATGAAAATCAGAAAGTTAATGCAAAATGGTGGAAAGCCACTCTCGCGGACGACGACGCGATACGTGTTTACCGTTTGCAAGCCAGACACATTCTGAGTTGAGTTCTCCGCAGTCGATCAACGCGGTAGATGGACTTCGCTTGGCGTGGGGGTGCGTGAAGCTAGGTCGCAGTATATATTAATGTTAATAAATAGTTTAAGATAGTACAGCTATGTCAAACAATTCTAAAATTAAACTTAAACACGTAGAAAATATATAACTAATTTTTCCAAGTAACAGAAACAGTTATTTCTATTTATTTATTGACTTATTTAAATAGAGTCAGGGCGGGTTAACCGTTCTATTCCCATGTGCAGCGGGTTGCTACCTCCAGGGGTTAATATTTACCTAATTCCTCTCATTTAAAACATATTAGTTTTAAACAAAAAGTTTAAAAATTCTTGAAAGTTGCTGATATATAGTATTGCCACAAGACGAGACGAGACGAGACGAGACTTGAGGTCGGTCTTGTCTTGGTCTTGACTAAGTCTCGACTACCTTGGTCTTGTCTTGGTCTTGTCTTGGTCTTGTCGAGACGAGACTTGCAGTCAGTCTCGTCTCGTATCGAGTCTCGACAAGACTTTCGACAGGACTCTCGACTGCGTCAATCAACAAATTGTTTACAATTTTATATAATAGTGCACGAAAATCTAAGAAAATCAGTACAATCATGTTTAAAAATTTTTAATAAATATTTGAGATATTAATTTTTAAAGTCTTCTAGGATCATTGTCTACTTGATCTCTTCAAACAATTAATATGAAAATTTGTGTACATAGTGAGTTATAGTATTTGCTTACCTTTACGTATTTTAAGTAGGTGAAATACCTAGATATTGTTTTTCAATTTTACAGTTAATATTTGTATTCCATAATTTAATATATCGTTTTACAAACGTACTTGCCTATTACGGGTTTCAGCATTCCCAAATCCGAAATTATTTCTTATTTTTTATTTAATTCTGCAAGTGTACACTTTTAGTGTCACTGGTCAACATGAAATATGTATTAAAAATAATTACGAATTTATTTTCTATTCAACGTCAATTAGGTACGTTATTAGATAATTCATTATTTTTAATACAAATTTCATGTCGGCAGTGGCGCACTAAAAGAACACTGCAAGAATTAAATACATAACAAGAAATAATTTTCCAAATTTTAGAAAAATTCTTTTCGATTGAGATTCAGCACAGCGAAATGTGTATATCCTCAGAAATATTTTTAAGAGGTAATCTTAATACTGGGGTTTTCGGATAATTAAAAAGAAAGTCACTTTTATTTTTATTGGAATCAGGGCCTAAGCCAGATTTGTCAGGGCACTTTCCCCGACTGGTCGACTAGCGTCTTTAATAATAACGGCGTGGGTGCTCTAACCCACTGTAATATATTGTATATATTATTATTGTTGTTATTAGTGTAAATAGTTAGTTGTAAATAAAATGCGTATCGCTGTCCTTATTTTCCCTTCCTTAACATTTCTTTTCATTGTCAAAGTCACGTATATTTTTTATACATCCCTTGCAGTGACCTTGGTAATCTCATTCTCTTATGTTTTCTAAGAATTCGTACATCCCTACAATGTGTATTCTCCTGGTCTCTACAAGTCAGTTCATCTCTCCGATTTAACTGTTTAATTATTTATTCTATTATATACCAAAATCTATGCAATTAATGCTCATTTATTTCTTTACATCTAGATCATAAATAGGAGTATTATGCTTATTTTGCAAGATTTACTATTTAAGCCAAGTTTCAAACCCAGTTTGTGAATTTCTAATAAAGTATCCAAATTTTTATATTTACATAAATTAATGTTTCAGGAACACAGCGAAAATACATAATTATAAATTTTTAAAAATTCATATCTCTCTTCTTTTTACTAATTCTCAAACAATATTTATAGCGTTACTCTTGAGTTGTGAAGCACTTTTAGTAAATATATTCCAAAAAATACCTACAAACTAAAGTTGAGAGTCTTGTCGAGACTTCAAGACTTTCTCGAGACTCGATACTGGTCTCGTCTCGTCTCGACTTTTCAGTCGAGACTAAAATTATGGTCTTGTCTCGACAAGACCAAGACCAGACGAGACAAGACCAAGACTGGTCTTGGTCTTGCGGCAACACTAACTGATATATATCACATTTTTTCTTTTTCCTTTTTAAACGGTAACTTGTTATTAATATAATTGTATCTACTTTATCTGTAAAGTTTGTATTCAGTATTATTTCAAGTTACCTGAATGTTTAATTATTATTCGTTTTTCTTAATATTTATTTCTAATAATCATTATCTACAGTATCATATTATATTTTGTTATACATTTTTCATTTTTTATTGTATGTATATAGCTCAAAAAGCTAAATAAATGAGATTATTATTATATTTGCGTATAAAGCAGATCGTCACACCCAGCCAGTGTTGCCAACTCGTGGGATTTTTCTCTTTTAAGGGAATTTTTGGCCTGGAACGGGAAAAAGGGAATTTTTACAATGATTAGGGAATTTTTAGTGTTTTGAAGTGATTTCTGATTACTTCATATTTAATAAACAAATAAGACTAATAAAATTGTTTTATTTTAGCAAATATTACTCTCGATAATAAACTTTTCATTATTAGAATCAAACGGGCGCGATATGTGGCGAAATAAACCAAAAAGATATTCACCTTCAGTATTCCTAACGTTCCCAAGGCTATGCGTCTGCGCTCATCGGCTTATCTCGTTCACTCATGCTCAGTCATCGCTTTTTGTGATGTGAAATAAAATTATTGTGCAATATTATTTATTGTTTACCTACTGACAGTTTATAAATATCTATTAATCTATTCTATTTATGTAATAAATATGTAATGTTTGGCATAATAAAATGGAATTTAGAAAAATTTAGGTTGGCAACACTGCACCCAGCAATGGGTTTAATGCCGTGAAAATATGTTTATTATTTGTTTATATATTTATATATTAAACAAAATTAAATAATGTAAAATGGAATTCACTTAGATGATTGGTTTTTATATGCTTACTTTTTATGTGCATAAAGATGTTTATGTTAATTCCCTTCTGATTTGTTACTATGTATTCTAAACAGCGATTTGTGTGCAAAAGTAGAATTTATACTAGGGACTATGACTACGTTTATCTCGATAATTCAAGCGGCTTTAAGTATATTATGACTTGAAAAATCCTATTGGTTTATCTCAGCGGATTGAAAATAGGATTGAGTTATTATGATTCTTCTTTAAATTCGTATCGACTAAAAAAAGATACTTAAATACTCAATTATGCAGACAGACATGGAGAGGTACCTATATGATTTAATTTCATTTTGGATATATAACCCCAAAATGTAAAAATTGTCATATTGCTATTTTTCTTCTCTTTCAAAAACATTTATTTCTTTATCACTCCAAATATTTCACTTTTCGGCAATTTTACTAAGTTTTATGTTGCGACTTTTATAAAATGAGGTAAAATGCAAACAACCGACAAATGATATGAATTTAGTAACACTGCAACATATTGCGGATGTGCGCATGCGTAGTTAAATTATTTGAAACTTTACTGTTTATTTCGACAGAAGTCAAGCCGCTTTGTAAGTCCAAGGCTGTTATTTTATAGGCTTGACTTGACATTTTTAAGCGGCTTGAAGTATTAATCTCTATCGTTTATTTCGAAGATTGAAAAGGGATTTACTAAATTCAAGCGGCTTCAAACGTTGAGATAAACGTAGCCTATAATTATATACATATATAAGATATGACATAAGTGCAGTTTACTTGATCCGCCACACGTACCTACATAGGTAAAGCATTATTCCAATATATTTATTTATTCATTCGAAAATTTACTCGGATGAATTCCTTGTTTATTTTTACAAATAAAGCCACTAAACTGTGAATTGCTGTTTGTTATTTTGTAAAGATTTAATTACAAATGCAAATCACGTAGTGTGAATTACGAATGTATTTTTCCTCTCCTGGTAGTCGGAGCAAATTAATATGTACCAAAAAGCGTACAAAAAGATTTACAGCTGTAAGTTCAGGACAATTTGTTGACTTTCATGTTAAACGCTGATCGTGACGCTGTTGCTACTGCTGTAACTGAAACGTTTGTTGGAAACTTTACTCGACATTCACATTGATTTTAAAAAACAAACTCATGAACTAATAATTATCAACAATAATGAATTTATTGTGACATTACTGACATATGATTCCCGGATTATTTTCATTATTCGTGCACAGATAGTATTATTTATTAAATTTATTCTGCTGTGGTTACAATTATGTAAAAAATACATCATGTATTATGGCTTAAATTAATAAATGTAACTGTATATATTGCGGGTGACCAGGCACTACTTCCTATCTGCCATGTTCAACGAAAATAAAGTATTATTAGTAGATTTGTATTTTACTCCGCTATTTACAATTTTATTTAAAAATGATTAGTAAATTTTGACCATGTGTCATGCAACATTTTCGAGAATTTCTTTTATTTATCTATTTATCAACATTCGAAACTATTTTTTACATTTTATCTTTGAGATATATTATATACATGCTGAATATTTCCCATATTTTCTTTATTATACTTCAGACGTACATTTTCTTAAGAGAATATATTGAGTTTTTAACAGTATGGCGAATCACAATAATTATGTTGGCCAGGATCCAAATACGACAATATAATGCAAAATGATCCATAAAGTTACTATTCCGTAATCTATATTCATAAGTATCCCGGATAGAGGGTGTTATTTAGTACACGTACAACGCTTAACCGATGGTAGAACTAACCACAACTCACAATAATTTTTGTTTTACATTCTTTCTATATGAACTCGAGTAGCGATTCGGTCTTAAAACCAAGAACTAGATAGTTTCGATTCTGCAATCAAGTTCGGGTAGTTTGGGAATTAGAACTGAGATCCGGTTAGTTACAAATTCAAATAACTGGGTATCCGAATTATTCTAGGACCTGTATCGAACTTAAACCGAACCTGTTCCTACAAAAGTAGAAAATAATTGAAATATTTTTGTCCTGGATATACAGGATGTCCCATAACTTCAGGTACATATTAGTAGGGCATATAGTTCTTAATATCCTGATTACGGAACAAAAAGAATTTTTTTTAAATTGAAAATTTAGTTTTTCAGGTTTTTGAAGGAAACAGTTTTGGGACACTGGTTGAATAGGTAGTTTTAATATTAAATATTACGTTGTATTATATCTAATTAATAAGAAATGTTTGCATAATACAATCATTTCATTAGGTTTCTAGTAGCCGGCCACATAAATTCTGTTTCTTATAACAGTTTTGATATTGCTCTTCTGATTATTGTTACAAATATGAATGGTTACAGTAACAGTGAGTTAGTGGATATGTTGCTAATGTATGGCGAAGCAGGGCAAAACTGTAGATTAGCTCAGCGTTATTACGCTGAACGTTTCCCAGGACGACGGCATCCGAATTCTCGCATATTTGTAAGCCTTACTCAACGCCTTCGCGACACTGGTTCTTTGCAATCTAATCGGAGAAGAGACGGCGGGGCTCATCGGAGACCAGTAAATGTTGAAAATGCTGTCTTAGATTTGGTACGCAATGACCCAACAATCAGCATAAGGAGAATATCTCGTCAACTACCAGGTGTACCACGAATGACAATTTGGAGAATTTTAAGGAATAATAATTTACATCCTTATCATTTTCAACGGGTCCATGCGTTAATTGAACCCGATTATTACTCTCGAGTAAGATTTTGTGATTGGCCTCTAAACCAACATGCTCAGGATGGCAATTTTACGTTAAAAGTAATATTTTCCGACAAAGCGATATTTACTCGTGATGGTATACCTAATATTCATAACTGTCACTACTGGGCCGAAGAAAATCCACATGCTGGTGTCAGGAGTCATTTTCAGCACAGATTTTCACTAAATGTTTGGGCTGGGATGGTAAACGGATCGTTACTGGGACCATACATACTTCCTAACAAAATGTTTTTTTGCAGAATAATTTGCCTGAATTATTAGAAGATATTCCTCGTAATGTACGTCAATATGCATGGTTTATGCATGACGGTGCGCCGCCACATTTTGCTAGAAATGTCAGACATCATCTTGACAGAGTATTTGAGGTCAGGTGGATTGGTCGAGGAGATCCCGCGTCTTGGCCCCCTAGATCCCCGGATTTCAATCCGTTAGATTTTTATTTGTGGGGTAATTTTAAATCCTTCGTCTATGATAATCAAGAGGCACCTGAAACCCTTGAAGAATTACGGCAACGAGTTGAAAATTGTGCTGAAAGAATTAGACAAGAGAATGCAATTCATCGGGCTTGTTTAATTTCTTTAATTCAACGTGCTGCATTATGTTTATCTGTTAATGGAAATAATTTTTAACAGTTTTTGTAAAAATAAAGTAAATAATTTGATTTTTTTTCATTACGTACACATCTCCCAAACTTAATTGGTGTGACAAAGCTTTACGTAATTGCATAAATTAATTTCATTGTTAAATTATTTTATGTAATAGTTAGAACTAATTTCACTATTCCAATTATTATAGTATCCAGGGGTACAAAAAATGTTCTTCTTAAGTGAACTACCCTTAATTATAGGAATTTTGAAAAAATTCTTTTTGTTCCGTAATCAGGACATTAAGAACTACATGCCCTTCTAATATGTACCTGAAGTTATGGGACATTCTGTATATCAATTGGGTTTACTAATAAAGAAAAAAGTTGCATGTTTCTTGCCAAATTATCAATATATTACTAATATTAAATAAATATATATATATATATATATATATATATATATATATATATATATATATATATATATATATATATATATAAATTATTGAAATTTGTATTTTTTCATTCATAATTTCAATAAAACCTATTCGCTCTATAACAGTATGAGCTCATAATTTCAAAGCGATTAAGCAAAGAGAAAATAATTTTATATTATTCAAAACAAACTCGAAAATATTTAGTTTCGAAATGTAACGATGCTTTGTGAAGTGTTTTATATATTTTTTCGATGTATTTAATAACGTCTAAAAAATTTGCGTAGTTCGCTCCCTTGTTCATTTTTTCCACAAGTGTCCATAACTTTATGTCAAATAATGTGAAAATAGTTGACTAAACTGTTTTCATGCATCACTTGTTTTGTTAAAACTACACTATAGTAACTTCAAATGAAATCTAGTAGGTCAAGATTAGTGCAAGTTTGTTTTGATTGGTTACTTTCGCACACGTGATCAGAAATACAGGGATTCAATTGGATAATTTTTAACCAAAAAAATTTAAATTTAAAAAGTGGGTATAATGAAAAAATTCTTTGGGAGCGCACATATTAAAGTTCTAACGTCATATAAAT
This sequence comes from Harpalus rubripes, assembly GCA_963082715.1. Taxonomy (NCBI): domain Eukaryota; kingdom Metazoa; phylum Arthropoda; class Insecta; order Coleoptera; family Carabidae; genus Harpalus; species Harpalus rubripes. The sequence continues at coordinate 45,901,572 of OY720455.1, read as the reverse complement.
ATATTGAAAATCAGTGATTCAGGAATTATATATCAATAATCATAAGTATACATTTGCAAATTGTAACAAAGATTTTTTATTCAATATTGAAATAAATAAATCGAAAAATAAGTATCGGGTCCCATCCAAGACTATTAACAAATAGAAATAAAAAGTATACTTGTACTATAAATAAAATTTTCAGAATGTATAAAGATGTATACTCGGGCTGATTTTAATTAGAGTTTTCAGTACCGCACTCAAGCAGTTATTTCTGTTTACGAAATACTTAAATTTAATATCCTGTAAAATGTTTCTAACGCTTTGATGTGGTATTTTCATTCCTTTAAACAACTGAAAGTCGCAGGTATAATTTCTACTTTTACACAGAAACTTCTATTTAGAATACATAGTAACAAATCAGAAGGGAATTAACATAAACATCTTTACAATTACGTTACTCTGAATTTCAATTTAATTAGGGCAACCACGAAATTTAAATCCTCAAATATATTAAAAGGATGCTAAAGTCGATGAATAGAAAGATGCTGCTTTAAAAGCATTTTATTCTGCATATAAAAAGAATGCACATAAAAACAAATCATCTGTGTGAAGCCCATTTTACATTATACACTATTGTTTAATATATAAATATATAAACAAATAATAAATATATCTTCACGACATATTACCCATTGCTGGGTGTGCCAATCTGCTTTATACGCAAATATATAATAATCTCATTTATTTAGCTTTTTGAGCTATATACATACTATATAAAATGAAAAATATGTAACAAAATATAATATGATAAGGAGTATTAGAAACAATAATATTAATATAACATAATATAATAGTAATAAATATCAAGAAAAAGTAATAGTAATTAAACAATCAGGTAATTTGATATAATACTGAATACAAACTTTACAGATAAAGTAGATACAATAAGGTACCATTTAACAAGGAAAAGAAAAAATTTACTATATTTCAGCAGATTTCAAGGATATTTTTAAACATTTCTGAAATGTTTTTAAATTCGTTAAATTTTTTAAATCTTCCACAACATTGATTTTTCTGTTGAAGTCCTTTCTACTCGTGGAAAGATGAAATTCTTATTAAACTTCGTTTCATATCGGTAATGATATTAACGTATTCGTATCGTTCGGGCGATTACTAAGTTTCATCGCACAGGCACTCATTGCTGGCGTAGAAAGTGCACTACAGGGGTTTTTAAAAATGTGAATGTCGAGTAAAGATTCCAACAAACGTTTCAGTTACAGCAGTAGCGACAGCGTCACGGTCAGAGTTTAACATGAAAATCAACAAATTGTCCTAAACTTAGAGCTGTACATCCTTTTGTACACTTTTTGGTACATATTAATTTGCTCCGACTATCAGGAGAAGAAAAATACATTCGTAATTCACATTAAGTGATTTGCATTTATTATTAAAAATTAAATCTTTACATAATAACAAACAGCAATTCACAGTTTAATTGCTTTATTTGTAAAAATAAACAAGGAATTCATCCGAGTAAATTTTCGAATAAATAAATATATTAGCATAATGTTTTACCTATGCAGGTACGTGGTATCCGCCAGGTTATACCAAACCATTGCGATTTATGATCAAAATAGTAAAGTTCTAAACTAATTAGGTATATATTTTTGTAAAGAAGTATAATATTTTATTGGTCTCTTCGTTATAGAAGTAGGACGTTCTGTAACCGTTCTCTACAAAAAGTAATTTACGAGTTACATTTTTTCCAGGAATGTAGGAAGGAGTATAAATTCATACATATGTTTGGTATATAATTTTCGTTGTTGTAGGTTACACAATAATGGTTACTAGCTATAGTGTCGACTAACAAACGATAGTTGTTACCATGGATTTTTAGTTTTTTGGTACGAATGTGAGCGAATGGACGTGTGAATGTTAGTCCGAGTTGTGAGGGCCAAAGCCCTTGAACTAACTCGTATTTGTCTGCTTGTATGTATATTTGAGTGTTATGTGCAAGTTATAGCACAGGATCAGGCGGATAGGGTTGAGTATATCCCGAGCCGTATCAAGTCCGATTCCTTCCACAGCTCGGATCGGACTGGATGGAAAGGCTCACGACCCGAAGGCACGTTCTGGGGACACTCTTTGCTTCTGTGTGGCCGTGGACTGAACTTGCGTGTATCTGGGAGTATCACTGTGTGAGTGCGAATTGTATTTAGAGTATGACTAGCTGAAGTGTGCAAGTATGTGAATGTGTGTGTGTGTGTGTGTGTGTATGTGTGTGTGTGTGTGTTTGCGTATGAAGTGCTTGTATGTACAAGTGCACGTCTGAGTGTTGTTTGCAAGTTACAGCACAGGATCAGGCGGATAGGGTTGAGTATATCCCGAGCCGTACCAAGTCCGGTGCCTTCCACAGCCCAGATCGGATTGGATGGTAGGGCTCACGACCCGAAGGCACGTTGTCGAAAAACTCTTTGCTTCTGTATGGCCGTGGACTGGACTTGCGTGTGTATGGGAGTATGACTGTGTGAGTGTGGATTTTATTACAGTATGACTGGTTGAATTGTGCATGTTTATGAATATGTGTGTGTGTGTGTGTATGTGTGTTTGTGTATGAAGTGCTTGTATGTGCGTGTGCATGTTTGAGTGTTGTGTGCAAGTTACAGCACAGGATCAGGCAGACAGGGTTGATTATATCCCGAGACGTACCAAGTCACGTACCTTCCACAATCCAGTTGGAACTGGATGGAAGGGCTCACGACCAGAAGGCATGTTGTCGGGACACTCTTCGCTTCTGTGTGGTCGTGGACAGTACTTCCGTGTGTATGGGAGTGTGAGTGCGGATTGTATTTAAAGTATGAGTGGTTGAAGTGTGTGGGTGTGTGTGTGTGCGAGTCTGTGCGCGTATGTGCGTGTGCACGTTTGAGTGTTGTGTGCAAGTTACAGCACAGTATCAGACTGATAGGGTTGATTATATCCCGAGACGTACCAAGTCCTGCACCTTTCAGAGCCCAGATCGGACTGGAAGGAAGGGCTCACGACCCGAAGGCACGTTGTCGGGACACTCTTCCCTTCTGTGTGGCCGTGGACTGAAATTGCTTGAGTATGGGAGTATGACTATGTGAGTGCGGATTGTATTTGGAGTATGACTGGTTGACGTGTGCATATGTGTGTATGTTTATTATGAAGTGCTTGTATGCGGTGAAAGTTGCAGCACGGGATCAGGCGGATAGGGTTGAGTGTATCCCGAGCCGTACTAAATGGAAGGGCTCACGACCCGAAGGCATGTTGTCGGGACACTCTTCACTTCTGTGTGGCTGTGGACTGAACTTGCGTGTACATGGGAGTAATACGGTGTGATTGCGGATTGTATTTAACGTATTACTGGTTGAAGTGTGCATGTGTGTGTATGTGTGTGCGTGTGTGTGTGTGTGTGTGTGTGTGTGTGTTTGTGTATGAAGTGCTTGCATGTGCGTGTGCATGTTTTAGTGTGGTGTGCAAGTTACAGTACAGGATCAGGTGGATAGGGTTGAGTATATCCCGAGCCGTATCAAGTCCGATTCCTTCCACAGCCCAAATCGGACTGAATGGATGGGCTCACGACCCGAAGGCACGTTGTCGGGACACTTTTTGCTATTGTGTGGCCATGGACTAGACTTCTGTGTATTTAGAAGTATGATTTTGTGAGTGCTGATTGTATTACTAAATTAGTGAATTAATGAGTTTAATCTATCTAAACAACAGCAGACACATATCGGACTCACCTACATATATTCTTTTCTATGGAAGGTATAATTTTAGATCATTTTTGTCACTTCACAGGTACTGAAATTAATTAAATGTAACCGTAGCTTTTGTTAATTAGAATGAGATAATATTATGAAATTAATAATTACAGGAAAATTACTATAACTAATATATTTTACAAATAAATAATGTGTAGTAAAATTTTAATTTAGCCATGGTAGTTTTAATTTCAATCTTCATAGTTCTACTACCACAATGTATAAGTTGCTTGCCGATTTGGGATAATGACAATAAAGAACTAACAATAGGATATGATTTTCTCTAGGATACAAATCCTATTGTTGGTTCTATATTGTCAATTTCTCAAATGAAATAACACAAAATTCTGAAAACTGAGTTATGAAATTAGCAATAAAAATAACTTAATTAATAGCTTTAAATGTGGTTTTCAATTGTTTTTAACACATTTTACCTATAAAAATGACTAACGCACTAGTGATTTCGTCAGGCCGTGTTAGGGATAATTGGGTGATAAATGTTTATTTAAATTCTTTTATGTAGTCTCCCATGATTTTTTTCTGCCAACAATCGCGGCGGGCAATATGTTAATCTTTAAATTTAATAATTGTTTTATTGTCGCTGTTTGAAAAAAATAAACATAAGTCTTTGGTACGCAAACCATAGTCATAATGCTTCAAATTTAATTTATTGTATAAGTAAGGTGGAGTATCTGAAAGTTTGATTTTATGGACTAGGTATATGTAAAATTTCTTGACACGGATTTCAATATCATCCATATTAGCTAAAGTTCTATAGCGTGAGATAATATCATATTTGCAGACACTATAGGCAGGTTTAATTCTAGCTGCTTGTAATTTGTTGCTTAAATGTTTGAAATTAAGATCCTTGTTCAAACTCATACCTAATGTTTCGATATAGGGACTTGGAATTAAGGTGGCATTAATTTTTATTTTTAATTATATTAGGAGTGGAGGAGGTGCCAATTATCAACATAGGTGATTTGGTGGCATTGATTTTGAGCCCATTGTTACTAACCCACGTAACGAGTTTATTAGGTCACTGTGTGCCATCTTCATATGAGTGCACTAAACAAAAATTTGGTATAGATGGCATATCTCCTATAGACATTATAAAAAACAATGGTACCAGTATGGATCCTTACGGGATTCCGCGTTGTAATAAAAATGAATTTGACTTTAAGGAAAACGAGTTATTTGAAAGGATGATAGTAAAATTTCTATTCGTAAAATAATTTTTGCACCACTGAATAGCAATGTCGGAAAAGTTGTGATAATGTAGCTTAGCAAGTAGTAAGTCATGGTGAGCCATGTCAAATGCCTTTGTGAAATCAATTTGAATTAAAATCGATATTTTAGATTTATCAAAGTTATAAATTAGAGTATCTATTAAATTTAGAAGGCTAGTGTTGGTGTTATACCCACTTCTAAACCCAGACTGTGTAATTGGCAGAATATTGTTCTCTGTAACAAAATTATTTGATCATGGCATATTCTTTCTAATATTTTTGACAAAGTGGGAAATATGCTAATATGCCGAAAATCATCATAAGTTGATGGATTACTATTTTTGCAAATTGGTTTTATTATTGCCGATTTCCAGGTGTCTGGGAGAACTTCTTCTAATAAGCAGGTGTTAATAATATGTGTTATATAATCAACTATTATTGGGCGAATAATTAAAATCAGCTTACGAGATATTCCATCTGCATCAATTGCATTAGATTTAAGTTTCATACAAATATTGTTTACAACACTACTGTATGCAGTGTTGCACCGCGTGTATTGTTCAAGATCATTCAGATTATTCTTGTGATTTACACACAAGTCTTTTACATTTCGATTTGCTTGCTTCAGTTTCTTATGTTCACTGTTCAACGCATTTATATTTTTACTAAATACTTTTCTTGCACTACCGTAGTCACTTGGTCAACAATGGAATTGATGAACTCGTCATTTTCACTTAGTTCCAGTAGTGATGCCGAAATCATAGTAGTTATCGTATTTTTATCGTGTTCAGAGAGCCTTTTCATTAATATTGCAGTACAAAAAGGATACAAATCACAAAAATAGTCAATTTTGAGGGCAAAACTATTAATTTCAGAGCAGGAACATGCAAACACGTATAGCTCAGGTGACAATTAATATGAGAATGTTTCAAATATCAAACACATAATTATTCATATACGCTGATATATTCAATTAATTTAAAATAAACATATTATTTTAATTTTTCTGAATATAGACAAAAATATAATTTTATATGAATTGTGAGTTAAAGTGAATAATGATGTAGTATTCCATGTATGCAAAACTAATGAAAGAGCATTAGCATCAGACCGTAATCTTTAGATGTCAAAACTTTGAAAACGCTCAACTTACTAAAACAATTTAATGCGTCACCAAGCCAGAAAACCACCCCCTTTTGTAATTACCCTATTCCTTATAAAATAGCAGAGCGATACAAAACAGACTAAACGATTTTTTAAGTTAAACTACTTACAAAACATTCTTATTCTTAAACGCTTGTTACTCTCTTAATTAATACGCTGTCTATAGTTAGTATTCCTCAAAATGATGATAAGATAATGTACATAGTACTACTATAAACAATAAATACATAAATTGTCACATTTTCTACATTGCTTAAGATTAATCGTAGAACGCAAAACAACTAACATTGATATTTTATTTTGTCATCAGAAACTTATTTGGTTACCTGATATTAACAAATATTTTTACACGGTAGCAACTTGGCCTCAAAAGGTCTGTTTGGCGAATAAGCACGGCCGCAACGCAGTGCAGCCGCGTTACGGCAGTGCGTGTGCATTTAATTATTGTATTGTGCTCGAAATAATATTTGTAACATTTGCCAAAAGCATAGTTATTGTACTTGTCCCATATTTAAGATTTTGCTACTTTTAGCGCCGAATCTTCCACGCTTCGTGCTATATATTTATAAACTTTTTGCAATTATTATAAAAATTGTATAGGTAATTGGTAACCCGGAATAAAATTGTAAATTATATTACTTTCTCAAAATGTCAAAAATGATTGCGTGGCACGGTGTTGTATCTATAGGTGACAGCACGAGATGCGTTGACATGGCTAAGCAACTGGAAAACAAAATGGCGCTAACGCAACCCGTTACCATTTGAAAGGTGGTTGACAGTTAGTGTGCCGCAATGTGCCGGTTGTGGTTACAGGTTAAAATTAGTTCACGTTTGTTTAAGTAGAAAATGTTTTGCTACAGGTTGCACTACAGGGTATGGATCAAATAAAGAGAAATATAGTCTTTTTAAGGTGCCAAAATGTGTGATTTTGCGGCAGCCAGCTATGCTATAACCATAGAAACAGGTATTAAGACAAAGAAAATTCTGATTGAAAGATGTCAGTGTCAAGTTCATTTGACATAATATGTTTGTTTTATAATTTTACTGGAAATATAGAAACTTTCTCTATGGAATTTGTACAAAGTACATACATTGAATTGACAAAAGATAAAAGGTAATGTATTGGAAATATATAATATTATGCGTTATATATGAATAATTTAATATTTTAAATATTAAGTGTAAAAACCGGGCCGCAACAAAACCTGACATCTAGTACACTGTGTGAACTAGCCCTGTTAGTTAGCCATTATTGGTAATGCATTGGGATACGTCGTGCACTTATCTAAAGATACTACACCGTGTTGCGTGGCAAAGAAATTCAAAGTAGCCGTTAGAGGCGCTGATGCTCAAAATGTGCACAGCGCCAATATTACACGAGGATGAAGTTTAGAATACGAGCCAAGCTTGTATTGTAAGGATCCCAGAGTAATATAGCCAGTATATGCGAGTCAAATACTATGCTTTATCTACAACTATCAATTTCACGGATTATAAATATATAATAAATCTATTCTATGTGGTTATGCCACAGAGATTGAAGTTTCACTGAAAACTGTAATATTATATCAAATGTCAGATGTTGGTATCACATGTTGACATGAGTAACTACTGATTTTCTTATTAATAAGTTAAATTAATTATAAAGCAGCGGTATGTTGGATAAGTGAACGTTCAGCAAAAAAAAAAATAATTATCACACTGCGGCTCAGTACGCCCGGCACCCTTACACCGAAAGGTACAAAAAGGGTGACAGATTATATTATGTTGTTATGTAAGTTAAATTAAGTATTATATTTCAAATTTATCAAACAATATTTATCTACAGAGTTTATAAATGTAACAATATTGTAATACAATACAAAAAATCTTTCCATGATGGAATATGAAATATTTCAGATTCTACTAGTGTAATATGAGTAGTATATTTTCTATATAGAGTTGGATGTATAATATATTTGCAATTCAATAGTTATAGATAAAATAATTTCTTAGCCGAGGGCACAGTAGAAATTGGTGCTTGTTGATATATTTAAAAATTTATTCAGGATTTCACTTTCATGACTCATAGCACCAACAAATTTTATACTGTAAAACGCATTTCGTCGTGTTTTTTAAAAAGAAAATTTCCTGTAATATTGGTGTCCAGCTGTCACAGTGGTATAAATTAGTTAATGGCTAGAAATACGAGTGGAATTTTTCTATGCACGTCAGAAGGTGAGGCGCAATGATTTATTGTTATTTGAAATTGAAATATTACATCGATGTGAACCGAAACATATCCACTGCACCGGAATAATAGAATTATAGCATAGCTGCATTCATGCTAACTTTCAAACAAATCTATATTATGACTTGTTTATTTCTCAAACTAGATAAGTTGTGAATACTGACGTATGGAATGTATATTGAATGACAAAAGTTTGGTATATTTTGTGTAATATTCATATAGATTTATGTATGTGATGAATTCCCGCAACCTGTGTACAGAACAAGAATAGAAAATACATCTGTTCCAGTATCAATTTTATTTGAGTTTTACGAGAAAGTTTGTCAGATTATAATTTACGAGTGATATATAATTTATATTTGTTTGCGTTGGCAAACTACTCAGACATGTGTATGAATTTTCTTTTAGCTCAATAATTTCTGAATTATTACTGTGACCAAGGCAGCCATAATACAATAAAACTTAAATGTGAATAATTTTCAATTAGTGACGTGCTATTATTTTAGTCATCTCAGTTAACTTTAGCTAAATGTTGCAATATCTCTTACATCTTGTAATTTCTGTAGTACTAAGCTTTTAGAAGTAACCGAGCCACTGCAATTCTGGCAAAAATAGTTAGAGCCATTTCCTTTAGTATGGCACCACCGCACAACTGTGCCACAATAGAGGTGTGTTATAAATTATTGGGGGTAACATTGATGACTATGAAAAAAATGCGATTGCTGTTAAGTTGTGAAGAGATAGTTCAGTAGATTGTTGAGTAGAGTCCATTTGCTGGAAGAATATGCCACGCACGTTATGAATACGCCATTACTTTGTGGCTGTGCAGCAGTCAAAATTACCGCCTCCCCTTAGCAACGATCTACTTTGCATAGTAACGGGAGTTGCGTCTATTCCATTGCGTCCTTTTACACATTTGACGGAAACAAATAGCTGAGCTATCTGTCGAATAAATTTAACGTTCGTGAATTGATAGCCTTGCAGAGAGAATGTGTCAGTTCGGAACGATGGAGTTTGGTGTATCTACGTTAAGTGTGTCAACTTCTTTTGAATCCATAGTTGTCAAAATTTTGTTTGACATTTTTAATATAATCTATATTCTTCTGCATTTTAACCCCCGGAGACTGTAATTTAACAAGTGTACCATCTAATGCAGTAATCATATGCGGTATATTCCTTTCATTTCGAAGTAAATATTTGTCATTGTATTCAACAGAAGTAGGTAACCAAAATTCGAAATTATTTTGCCAGCGTCGAATGTCAGGATCTTTATAATGATTTTACCTGTTTACTGTTTGAGATCAAATACGATCCCCAATATGAAATAATAAATAAAAAACAGTTTGTTTTCATAATCGGAATTTGTCAAAAACTTTCTTCATGTATGTGATTATGTCGCTGTCTGATGGTGTGTAATCGATTTCTCAGGTTAATTCATCGTTCAAAATATTATCATAATCATCAAAAATATTTAATATACCCATTTTGTTAATAAATCTGCACTATGTGGAAATGTAATGAACTTACGAGTAAAGGTTATTCGCTACCCATCTACCGAATAATTTAGTCCGCGAATAACAGACGTTATTCTTTCGAATAAATTTATCTGCAAGTGAAAAGACAATAAAAATATTTATCCGAAAGATAAATTTAACTAAATCTTTGTTCGGAAGTGAAAATACCGGCCCTAATGTAATTTCCTTTTAACTTTATATACTTAGTACAACGGTTATAAAGTAACCCTTTGAAACAAGAGATTTTCTTACTGATTTCGGTATGCGAAATTTCTTGGACCTAGATGAGCATAAGCACGGCAAGCACGTTTCTTTCATAGTTATCATTGGAGCAAAAATTTTAGATGATTCTTTAATACAACAACAAATCAATTTGGATATTCTGAATAGTCGTTTTTGGTCGACGTTCAGACATCTTGGTAGGGATCCATTTATTTGATAATTTTCTTATTCTTATCAGAATGAACAATGTGAAAAACACTTTCGTATGAAATATTCAGTCTCTGCTATATGCTATAGGTTTCAGCTCAAGATGATGTTGATTTAATTTGTAGTCTAGTTCTACATAATTTACACATTGAAATTTTATTTTGCAGATGTAATAACGTATTTCTAATTTATTTGTAAATTCTTAAATTAATCATAAAACAAAACTAAAATCTATTATCTATAACTCTGCATAAAATAGTAAGAATATTATAACCTTTTTAGTTTATGTTCTGTATTTTAATTAATACCCGACGTTTCAAGAGCATATGATGCTGCCTTATTCAGGCAAAATACATAAATAAATAATAACAAAACATAAGCAATAAGTATAAATCTCTATGGCTTCTCTAAGTAACCTGTTGTTGAGGCATGAGGGTCTTGCAATAATTTTTGTTTCTTTGAATTTTATTTGGTGTAATTCTTCCAGGGTATGCTTTGCAACAGACGATTTTCCAGGCTGGTTTAATCTGATCGATCGTTTGTGTTTATTCAATCTTGTAGAAATAGTTCCACCACTCTGGCCAATGTATGCTTTCCCAGAGACACAAGGAATCTGATAAATCCTTGAAGACTGAAGAGGGATTTCGTCTTTCATTTGTCTCCAGGTATGTCGAATTTTAAGAAATGGAGACAACGAAATCTTCATGTTATTCTTACGGAGAATTCTACCAATCTTCTCAGTGACATTTTTTACATAAGGAAGCGAAGCATACATTACGTTCCTTTCATTTGCATTGTTAGCTGGTTTTTTCGGTTTCAGACATTTTTCAATTGACGAAATAGAAAATCCATTTTTCACAAAAATATTTTCTTTCATTTCTTCTTTAATTTGCCAGGATTACAAATATCTGAAGCTCTTCGCATTAGACATTTAATAGTGCATTACTTTTGAGATGGATGGTAATGTGATATGGCATTAATATATTGGCTAGTGTGTGTTGGCTTCCTGTAGACTGAATGTAGTAAAGAACCTTCTTCTCTTCTTTCCAGTAATACATCCAGGAAGGGAATAATTCAATTTTCTTTGACTTCAACGTTGAACTTAATATATTCATGGAGGTTGTTCAAATAGAACACTCTACATTTTATTATTTGGTTGTGTTGTTTTTCTATTTATTTATTTATTAATATGCACTGTTCAACAGGCTGACGCTCAATTATAGAACAGGGAAATAAAAAAATAGAACAATATAAAAATAAATTTAATAACAGGTAGGTGTAAATACAAATATGAATGTGCGAGCAAGTAAATCATACGCTAGGTCGATTCCGATGCTACTAATTTAAGTTCATACACAAATTTATTATGAAAAATGTATACTAAGGGACGGAGATTGTTATACAGAGAACACATAATATAAATAGGAGATTTGTAAAATATATTAGTATGTGGAGTAGGAAGATAAAAAGGAGTAAGGTTTCTGGTTTTAAAATATGCTTCCTTGAAATATAATTGAGAGAGTTATTGACAGTCGTCAATTAGCCGATTTATTAAGTTATACAAATTAATTAAAGCTATTTTGTGTCTACGAACTTGCAATGTATCAAAATTAAATATTTACAGTAATATATTATATGGAAAACTACGATGTGGGTAATAATTCATTATTTTGTAATATAAATACTTCAAAAATATTTTCTGAATACTTTCAATGCAAGTGATTTAGTAGTTAGTAGTTTAGTGTTCTCTATATTTTGTTCAGGTAATCCAGTAAGTATAAGATTGTTTTCACTGTATCGTCTGTCATTGATTTCAGTAATATCTGATTCAATGTTAAATGAATTTGCTTTTGATAAATTAATGTTGCTCAATTGTTGTTCCACTTCTCTCAATTTAGCTTGAAGTGAAAGAATATATCTTTTAAAAATTTATTTGTCTCGGATTCCGTTAAACAAGGGTTGCAAAAGATTTTTACGGATTTAGTTGCTGATCTCGTTAATCTAATAACGTCATCAAATGTAAGTTGTACACATGTAAGATGAGTAGATCTTTTGCATTCATGACAAGGAACAGTGACTATATTATCGTTGCTTGCGTGTTTGTCGCAGTTGGGACAGATATTTGACATTTTAAATCGAGGTTGACCGAAAATATCCGAAGTGGTCGATCCTTGACTTTTGCAACAAATTTAAAATTGTTGTACGACATTGCTTGGCGGTTCAGCGAATTTGCGAAAATAAGCCTTAGTGACAGCTCATGCTCATGCCCATTGAAATAAAAAATGATATTTCCAGTAATACATCCAGGAAGGGAATTATGCAATTTTCTTTGACTTCTACGCTGAACTTAATATTTTCATGGATGTTGTTCAAATGGAACACTCTATATATTTTATTATTTGGTTTTGTGGCTTTTTGTGTTGTCTTTATATGTTATTAAGGGTATCCTATGTCTAAAACCAATAATTTCGGAGATTCCCACCATTTTTGTTTAAATTTATTAAAAATAAACCTAGTATGCTATGGAAATTGTGTTTTTCAGAAGAAACAATTGCAATAATGGATAGTAGTTTGCTTTAGACAATAAATAAAACTGATTATTATTAATATTAATGCGATTAGGTAATAATAATTTATTCAGATAATTTTTTCGAATGGCAACGCAATGTATTTATTTCAGAATCTGAGATTGACGCACGCCATCCTATCTCAAAATGTGAACCATTCTCAGGATGTTGTATATTTAGGTCGGTAGATGGACATTAGGCATTTAATTACGAGAGTAGAAGAGAATTTGAATTTTATAGCGCGCAACAAGCGCGCGCAATATTATGCACGATTACAAGTAGCTACCATAGTTCTTTTCATATATACACATTTATAAACGCATGAGAAATAATATAATATTACTTTAGTCAAAGAAATACAATTAAATATTTACAAACTTAAAAATCGAATATAAAACAAAAATTTGATGTATATAAATTTTAATATATAATTTTTATCGAATTATAATATTACGAAATTATCTAAATTCGATTATAGGGAATGAAATAAAAAATCACGTGCAGTGCATGTGTAATAAAAATTAAAATAGCTTACCTTTATTTACCTCAAATATATTTCAGATGCCATTTAACACCAATTTTATAAGGTCCCACTGTGAAAAACACTGAAGCTCAATAATGAAAAAGAGTTACCTAATAAAAAAATTAAATAAAACTAATAAGTTTGCCTTAGAAATACCTTATTTCATTTATTCAATCATGGTACAAAAAAAAGAGTAAAAACAGCAAATAATTTATTACAATTAAATATTAAACTATTGCAAATAATTATTAATGTGAATGGGAAATTTTCTTATGTTTGACTATTCAGAAAAATATAAAATTAATAATTAAGGATTATTGTAAATATGAAAAATAATATGTATTACAAGTATATAATATACAACTTATATCATTTTTATACAGAACAAAAATAAAAAAATGTATATCGTTATAATAAATTTTTGAAAATAGTAGGTAACCCTCATAATAATAGATATTTATACACCAAGTTAGGTAGGATAATGATTATTCTTTCAGTGAATAAACATTCTTAACTCACGTGGTTTATACAATATTTTATTAAATTTTGACGAAATAATAATAAAATCCATTATAATATTTAATTTTAACAAAACAAAAACTAATCTATTAGCAAGCTGTGCATGACAATCGTCGTTGACAGGCGTTACGTCAAATTTTTAAAAATTATAAACGAGCCTTATATTCTGTCATTTGTGTCGTGAAAAATAGTGAAAATGGCTGATATATCTGATGAAGACTGTGATGAGTGTTATTTTCGTGTCTGATGTTATTTACAATATATTATTAGTTTTAGAGTGATTTAAAATTCTGTGAGACTGATTTAATTTTTTTTAATTCACCAGACAATAAACACTTATTTATAGTTGTTGCTATGGAGTTAATAATGGCAGTTGAAAACGTCAAAATTGAATAAAAAAATTATTTGTAATAAAAATAGTAATAAACATTTTTTAATATCTTACATTTTCTTCTCTATGTTTTCTCAGTTTTAGCATATTTTAAAGTCCTAGATTCTGCTAATAACATTTAATAACAATAACAATTAATAAATTTATAATAAACATTTTATGTTCAAAACATTGATCTTCTTCAGAAATCCATAAGGATCTTTATTTAGGTTTTTTATAACGTCGGAACGTAAATTACGTTTAAATTGTTTTATATGTTTATGATATGTATAAAATTTATTAATTGTTCTTAATACACTAACGAATATATCTACAAATTCTTTTTTTGGTGTTACGAAATACCGTATAATGAAGGATTCCGTAGTTCCATAATCCCGCAATAAAGTTAATATTTCTGAGTCTTTAATAGGGAGAATTTTATTTTCAACTTAAAAATTCAAGATACAAAATTCATATTGAAATTTTGTATTACTTTTAAATATTAAATACCCAGAATAATACACCGACCGGCACGAAAAACAAGCCATTTTTTTAATAAAAAAATGTTACTGCTTTATTATTTTGTAATATCATTTCTTATTTTTATTATGGGTTTACAGACGACCATTTGGTATTATTAAATGAAAGATTAAAATAGCTAAAGCTAGAAGTCAACGTTATGTTGCAACCCGATGTTGCAACATAACGTTGACTTCTTCCGTCTTCAATTAATGCAACAATAGAAGCTACAGTTTCTGCATTCAGTGACATTTTCAACAGATTGAATTGACAAATAAACAATGAAACAAGCAAATGAAACCAATATAAGCCTAGTAATACATTTTCTTAATTTCGTGATTTCGTTATGACAAGTTAAGAATAGGATTATTGGAGTTAATTAGCGATGTTTTTAGGAGTTGATGATTGATGTGAGGTCGAGGAAGTTCAGTTGACATCTATCTATAACAACATTTTATAGTAATTTCTGAAATTAAGTGGTATTAGCATATTTGTTACAAAAAATGGCCTGTATTTCGTGCCGGTCAGTGTATATTATATTGTTCATTTCGATTAATGAAATATCTTCAATAACTGAATCTGTTTGTGATTCATTGTCTTGTTTTTCTTCGTCGTTACAATGTTCTTCACCATCAGAAGTAACACAAGATTCATTTATTTCGGATTCCAGCGGCATATTACTTTCAGAGTCAAGTAAATTAAACTGATCGTCAAAATCTGCTTCACAATTACCACTTCCAGTTGCATATAACAGTCTAATAAACATATTTTCTGTAAGGCTTGCCTCAAACTTTTTGTTGTCGGATTAGGATTGTACTCTCCTCTACTTCTTATAACAGTAAACAAGTTCCTATGGGATGAAGTCAATAAAAATTTATAACTGCCCTTCTGTAAATCGGAAAACAACTTAAGGATTCCATTAATTGTTTGATGAAACTCCTCAACATTTATTATGTCACTGCGAAGCATTTATGGCAAGCAGACATAGTCTTTTAGGAGCAAAGAAATTGCATACTGAGACACTAAAGGACATCAGTCTAAAGAAAATCCTGGAGTTCACAAAACAAACAGGACTTCTAGAATAAAAGTAAAACACGGAGGGTACAATAGACCAGAAAGGTCGCAGTACAGGGACAAAGATAAACCACCTCTCGATAATAATAATAATAAATCGGAAAACAACTTAAATTCTTTTACATTTTTCTAAAAAAAATCTAAATTATTTTTTACTGCAATATTTTGGTCAGACAAAGATGATTTTAGTGGATTTTCATGCATAAGAATACGACTGCAGAGAGAATCAAATGAATTGTTAAATTGAATAATGAACTTTGATGTGTTAAGTCCATGGTTGGATTTAAGGAAGCAAGTTTTCACATCGGTTTCAACAGCTGTTGATACTTTTTTGCTAGAGATTTGAATAGTAAGCCTTACAGACATTTTATCAAAAGCTTTCGTATAAATATGTTTTTCAGATATGTTTGGTAATGATCTCGCTAATTTGCCACTTTTGTCTAAATTCTAAACAGAAACAATATCACTCCACGATACCCGTTCCTTATCCACGAAAATGTCAGTGTGCAGAAGGTTGTTTCTTACTGATTTAATTAAATGTGGAGTATCATAAAGGGCATAGATTAATTTATTTTGAAAATAAAAATCAGGGTTGTCTATTGATATAATTAATAGTTTGTAGGTTTTTTTATTATTTGAACTTTGATCACACATAATACTGCGAACTGTAAGGCCCAAATTAAAAAATGCTTCAATATTTTCTAAAATAGGGTTCTTCAATATTTCTCCCATAACTGGATTCTATGTAACGTAATATGAAAGAGGTTGTTTCCAATTATGGAACAATCCGCGCACCATAAATACAAACAGGGGATCAAGGAAAGTGGTGTTGACACCAGTTAGGCTGCCTAATGACGTCACTAACTTTCGAGGTATTGCAGTACTTCCTCGAAACTTTCAAGTTAACGTCCACGTCCTCGTCGTGGTCCCTGGGCCCTCGGCTTGTCCGAGGTGGCAAACGGAGATAGCGAAAACCTTGTCCGGGAGATCCGAGGCGCGAACTATCTAAGGACCGACCGGGATGTAAAACTCCTCTGTGTCGTGCCCTGATTTATGACGGCTCGGATCGACCGGGCTGGGTCTTACACCTAACCCGGCTGTCATGTCGTGGCTAAGGGTACTGCATCAGGCGTTCAGAACGGCGCCGGAGAGCTACTACCCTAGGTATGTCTCCCGTAAAACCACGCTCCTCTCTACCGACTGTGGACATGTCTCGCGGGGTAGATATGGGGCGAGGGGATTTGGCTTTACCGCCCGATCCAAGAGGAGAAAACCTCAATAAAAATCCTAAATCCTAAGATGGGGTAGACCAGGCCGATGGGATGCGTGGCTGAATAGAAGATCAGTCGTTACTGGCAACACCTCCGAGCACCGGGCCGCACTCGGTTGTATCCAGGCCTTACCTCGGTACTGCGGGGCTCTGCCGAGGCTGACCACCCTTTCCCTAGCTACTCGTGGGAACAACAATGAGTGACCATAGTAACAAACAAAAATCAAATAGCACCGAGGACTCCAAGCAGAACTCAGGGGCTCCAACCAACACCTCCGGTGAAACAGGTACCGGAGATTCCAAGCCTGTAAGGCAAAAGCTCTCCGGGGCTGCTCGCCGGAAGCTGAAGAAAGCTAAGGAAGAAGGGGGCTTCAAGCAAGCTCCAACCAAAGCTATTAGAGAAGGGCCTGCCACGACTGGGACGCCAAAGCGACACTGGTCAGATGGCAGTACGCCCAAGGACAGACCCGTGAAGAAGGTAAAAGGGCCCGCAACCGTGGCCCATTCCTTCAAGGACGCAATGACCGGGTTCAAGATAGCGATTACGCACCAGGACCTGGGCACTTCCGTGACGGAGGAGCAGACAGGGAAGCTGAAGATGTGGATCTTGGAGAAGATCGACTCAGTGCAAACTGGGGAGATTCATCCGAGGTTCACGGATTGCAGGCACCGGGACGGGACTCTGCGCATCACCTGCTGTGACCAGGGCACACTGGACTGGTTAGGCGGGTTGTTGCGCAATGAGACACCGTTGGAAGGGGCAACGCTTCAATTCGTTGAGGCGAAGTACCTTCCCAAGCCAGTACGAGCAATGGTATGGGTACCAGGGTCAGCAATGGAACCTGAGAAAATTCTGGGTCGCGTCCAGATCCAGAATAAAGACGTCAAAACCTCGACCTGGAGGGTAGTGGACCGGATCCAAAGGGACAACAACTGATTGTCCTGATGGACCAAACTTCCTGGGACGCAATGAACGCCTGCGGTCACCGGCCGTACCTGAACTTCTCCCGGGTTCAGTTCAATGCCCTGGCCAAGAAGAAGGAGGATGAGGCCGGGGCCGAAGACGAAACGGAGAAGATGCAGGTCGAGGGGACATCGGAGAACCCTCAACCTTCTACTAGTACTCAGTAGGTAAGTGCCTTCTTGAAAATAATACAAATTAACTTACAGCACTGTAAAGCGGCATCGTATGCCCTCAGTGCCTACATGACTAAACACGACATTGACGTGGCCTTAGTCCAAGAACCTTGGACTTATAACGGCACAATTAAGGGTCTCAGGGGAAGTGGGCGAATAATCATTTTTGATACTTCTGCCCCTATACCCAGAACCTGCATATTAGCTAAGAAAAATTTAAACATTTCACCACTATGGGACGTATGTTACAGAGCCATTGTGGTAATAAGCCTGGTGACGTCAGAGTCAGGGTGCGAGAGAGAGCTTGTGCTCGGATCCGCGTACCTGCCTTATGATCAACCAGGCGATCCACCACCAGGAGGCCTTCGCAAACTGGTGGAGCGAGCCCACACAAAAGGCTGGCAAATTCTTGTCGGGTGCGACGCCAACTCACACCATCTTGTCTGGGGCAGCACTGATACCAACAAAAGGGGTGTCTCTTCTTAACTATGTGTTAACGAATAATTTAGAAGTAGCAAATAAAGGTAATGAACCGACCTTTGTAACCAGAACAAGAAAGGTGGTAATTGACATAACCATAGGGACTGTGTACGCATGCGACACAGTGAAAAACTGGCATGTATTAGACGAACCGCCGCTCTCTGATCATAGATATATACGATTCGACGTAGAATCAGACAACATATCTCATGTACCGTACAGAGACCCTAAAAGAACTAACTGGAACCTATACAGGGAACAATTAGAAATTGAACTGGAAAACTGTCCGCCCAGAGCAGGAAATCCAGCAGAACTAGAGCTCATGGAAAACAACCTCCGTGAAGCGATAAAAACAGCATTCGAGGCCAGTTGTCCAGAGCGGGAAAAAAGAACTTCAAGAAAGGTGCCTTGGTGGCATGAGGGACTGTCCCGTCTGAAAACAGAAACACGAAAGTTGTTTAACAGAGCAAAACAAACCGGAGAATGGGACGTTTATAGAACGTCACTAACCGAGTATAATAAAGCCATAAGGAAGGCTAAAAGAGACTCTTGGAGGAAGTACTGCCAGGAACTTGAACAGATACCAGAAAGTGCTAGACTCCAAAGAGCCCTCCTAAAGGAAAAAGAGGGACTGCTTGGCTCTCTCAAAAAACCGACGGGAGAGTATACTGAAGGGGAAAAAGAAACGATGGAGCATTTACTGCAGACACATTTTCCTCAATCAGTAACTCTTACACAAACTAGATGGATACAACAGCAAAACTTAGTTGGATCACACACTAGGACCACTAAGGATGACTGGACACTTGCCAAACAAGTGGTTAACCAAGAAAAAATTAAATGGGCAGTCAGAAAGTTCTTGCCCTTTAAATCTCCAGGAAAGGATGGTATCGTACCTGCTATGTTACAGCAAGGAATAGATCACTTGGCATCCATATTGTGTACCATGTTTAGAGCCAGTTTGGCACTAGAATACATACCAATAATGTGGAGACTAGTTAAAGTCGCCCAAGCGAAATCATTTCGGCCAATAAGTTTAACATCTTTCCTTCTAAAACTGCTGGAGAGACTAATTGAGAGGCATATGAGGGATACTGTGCTGAGGAAACTTCCTCTCCACAAATACTAGTATGCCTATCAGTCAGGAAAATCGTGCGAAATGGCAATCTGCGAAGTCGTTCGCCGAGCAGAAAAACATTGCAGCGAAAAGAAGTTGCTCTAGGAGCATTTTTGGACATAGAGGGAGCGTTTGACAATACCTCCTTCCAATCAATAAATAGAGCAGCTGTTAGAAAAGGAGTACATCCTACAGTATGTAGATGGATCTCTAACATGCTAGAGAAAAGAGAAATCTATGCCTCCTCGAACAACCAGACTGTAGGGGTGCAAGCCATGCGGGGATGTCCGCAAGGCGGAGTCCTCTCCCCTCTATTGTGGTGCCTCGTTGTGGACGAACTCCTACGGGAACTGAACGAGGTAGGATATACAACCATTGGTTACGCGGATAATGTAACTATACTGGTCACAGGAAAATTTGAGGGAACAGTATCAAAATTGATGCAAGGGGCCCTAAATTTTGTGGAAAAGTGGTGCAACAAAGATGGATTGTCTGTAAACCCGACAAAAACCACAGTTGTACCTTTCACAAGAAGGCGAAAACTTGATGGACTGAAACAGTTATATCTGTACGGAAAGGAAGTCATGATAGAAGAAGAAGTCAAATATCTTGGAGTAACACTAGATAAAGGACTGACATTCAAATCTCATGTAGAAAGAACAGCAAACAAAGTCATAAGATCCTTGTGGGCCTGCCAGCGTATGTTTGGAAAAACTTGGGGCCTATCACCGGGAATGACTTACTGGATTTATTCAGAAATGATCAAACCCGTCATAGAATACGCCAGCCTCGCCTGGTGGCAAAGAACAAAAACAAAGCACTATCAAGAGGCAATCAGCAAGGTACAAAGACTAGCCTGCTTAAGGATAATAGGAGATATGTCAACCACACCAACATCGGCAATAGAAATTCTGTTAAGCTTGCCCCACTACACTTAATGGTAAAATCAAGTGCATTTAGCGGAGCATATGGAATGAAAGTTTTCTCAAAAGAGAATAAATGCAGAAATGGACACTCTGAAATTTATACAGAGATGAACAAGCACTCCACTTTACATATGGTGTCTGATAGAATCAATAAGATGTATAACATCGACAAAACCTACAAAATAATAATTCCTGATAGGGATGCATGGGAACATTCTCAAAGTCCGGTTGAAAAAGATGACATAGTCATCTATACAGACGGCTCCAAAACAACTAATGGAACCGGAGCTGGAATACATGGGGCAAAGGGACTAAGACACAACCAATCGGTTGGACTAGAGACAAATGCAACAGTATTCCAAGCAGAAGTACACGCAATATTAACCAGCGAGCAATTACTATCGGAGAGGAACTACCATAATAGAAGAATCTCCATAGTAACAGACAGCCAAGCCGCACTCAAAGCTTTAAACTCGTGTGAGGTAGGCTCAGGATTAATTCTGGACTGCATCCACAGATTGAATGCCTTAGGAGCGAGTAACAAACTAAGACTGATATGGGTACCCGGGCTCTCAGATATCGAAGGAAACCGGGTAGCCGACCGTCTTGCAAAAGACAGGACAAATATACCTTTTATAGGACCCGAACCTGCATGCGGAATAACTGCGGAAACAGTTAAGCAGGAAATTAATACTTTGCTCTGGCAATGGCACAAACGGCACTGGACAGCCATACCAGGCCAGAGACACTCCAAGCTCTTCCTGAATGAGCCATCCAAGAAAAGAACTGACAACTTACTCTTAATGAGCAAGCAAGATGTCCGATTAATAACAGGACTGGTAACAGGACACTGTCAATTAAACAAATATTTGCACAGGTTGGGCCTTAAACAAGAACCAACATGCAGAGGATGTGGAGAAGAGGATGAAACTCCTCAACATTTATTATATCACTGCGAAGCATTTATGGCAAGCAGACATATTCTTTTAGGAGCAAAAAAAAAATTGCATACTGAGACACTAAAAGACATCAGTCTAAAGAAAATCCTGGAGTTCACAAAACAAACAGGACTTCTAGAATAGAAGTAAAACACGGAGGGTACAATAGACCAGAAAGGTCTTAGTACAGGGACAAAAATGAACCACCTCTCGATAATAATAATAATAAATCGTAAAACAACTTAAGGATTCCATTAATTGTTTGCCTTAATCCGTTAGAACAGTAAATAATAAGTTTTTCCGCCTTATTTTTTTAATTTTTTTTGCATTTTTCTAAAAAAATCTAAATTATTTTTTACTGCAATATTTTGGTCAGACAAAGATGATTTTAGTGGATTTTCATGCATAAGAATACGACTGCAGAGAGAATCAAATAAATTGTTAAATTGAATAATTAATTTTGATGTGTTAAGTCCATGGTTGGATTTAAGGAAGCAAGTTTTCACATCGGTTTCAACAGCTGTTGATACTTTTTTGCTAAAGATTTGAATAGTAAGCCTTACAGACATTTTACCAAAAGCTTTCGTATAAATATGTTTTTCAGATATGTGTGGTAATGATCTCGCTAATTTGCCACTTTTGTCTAAATTGTAAACAGAAACAATATCACTCCACGATACCCGTACCTTATCAACGAAAATATCAGTGTGCAGAAGGTTGTTTCTTACTGATTTAATTAAATGTGGAGTATCATAAAGGGCATAGATTAATTTATTTTGAAAATAAAAATCAGGGTTGTCTATTGAAATATTTAATAGTTTGTAGCCTTTTCTATTATTTGAACTTTGATCACACAATACTGCGAACTGTAAGGCCCAAATTAAAAAATGCTTCAATATTTTCTAAAATAGGGTTCTTCAATATTTCTCCCATAACTGGATTCTGTATAACGTAATATGAAAGAGGTTGTTTCCAATTATGGAGCAATCCGCGCACCATAAATACAACAGTGTGACTAGCGATTTTTTCAGTTCTCCCTAAATTATCGCCCAAATCTCCAAATCATTCTATTAAATCTTGGTTTTCGTTATATTCTAATGCTCTTTTGATCGATATTTCATCAAAAATAAGAACGCATTCTTTGCCAGCTAGCTCCATCATTTTAACTTTTTGCTGAATTTTTTTCTAAATTCGTGTGAACACCAGTATTCAATTGATAAATTTTTAACCAGAATGGAATTGTACGTGGAGAAGGTAAAGTCTTCAGTTCATTTAGCAGGAGATTCTGCAAATAACTCCTTAGGTTTAATTTTATTTAGTGATGTACTTTTTCGTCCGATTTAACAGGTGTTAAAAATAAATTACATCATCTTTATCCAGAATAGGACTTTTCACTTTATTTTGATTGAAATAAATTTTCGTAACTGGTTTGAGAAGTTTTTTAGGAGATGATTTAAATTCTGTCACAAAATATTTATTAGGAATTGCATGTCGAACTAATAATTTACGCCTGTTAGATGCGGTACCTATAATAAATTCCGGTGCAAAATGCTTTTTACAAATACAATGGCGTTGTAATTGTTCATGAGGTAAATCTATTGAGTTTAAATTTCCACTATTTTCAATCCAAGTGTTTATCCGAGGATCATTACTTTTTGCTGGGAAGTGGAAAAACGATATATCCGGGCATAATTCTCTGGTATTGAAACAATTTTTAAGGTGTGTAGTAATTTACAGTTTTTCTAAGAATGTTATTAGGGGTGAATTGTGCAGGTTGAAATTCTGCATTTCGAAAGGAAATGTCCCAGACTAGACCTACTGGAAACAATTAATCTTCTCTAATAATTCTTAGAAAAACTGTAAATTACAGAACTCTTCTTCACAATTAACCCAATAACTTTTCAGAAAATTGTTATTCAAACCCCCTCCACAGAATTCGAAGTTTCACCAAGTAATAGCTGACACCATACAAGAAACTAAATTATAAAAAAATACACTTGGTGGTTTTACCTCAAACTATTTTTATAAGGGTGAAAAAAAAAGAAACGAACATATCAATTAACGTATTTTTTTTTCATGTTAACCTTATTACAACAGTCTTTCTTTTCTATTTACTTAAGAGATAATAAGTAAATGACATTCGCTAATATCACAAAAAAATATTTGATATATGATCGCAATTTCAACTGCTAAAAAAATATATTATCTATACCGAAATTTTGTACCGACTGACTATTCTTCTGATGATGGCCTAGCAGCCGAATAGCCGAAATCGCGAGTAAGATAGCGATGCGCGAGAGACGAGACGAGAAATACAAAATATGAAATCTCGTCTACGATTAAGTACTTTTATGCGTTCCTTTTTGCGAATTTTCGTTAGTAGAAAACTAAAACTGTCCAAATTAAAACGTTACGGCAAAACAACCTATGTAAGTGCACGCGTTTAGTCCTTCCGTTGTTCTCCCGTACGATAAAATATCGCTCGAGAATTTCACGACGTAAAGTCGCAGTGCGCTGCTTACAGCCTAGTTCAAGAGTTCGTTGAATCGTTGAACTGAATGTGGGAAAGTACCGAGCTATGTGCCCACACCTCTCTTATCGGATTTCTTATTGGGTTACGGTGTTGGGTGTTTTGCACGTCTTACGTGCCGCCTTTTTGGCGTGGTTTGTTTGATTTACGTCGACAGAATCAACTTCGGTCGGCTGTGCCGTAGTGATTCGTCGGTCTCGTATTCGCAGAGTCGCTTTACTCCTGCGTTTGGATGATGGGCAAGTTGGCCGTAGAACTTGGATGCTCTGCTTCTGGCGAACTCCTCGTTTGTGGAGATCTGTAGGTCATGGCGGATTGATTCGTTCCTCACAAACCAAGGAGCGTCTACAACCATTCGTAGAGTCTTGTTTTGGAGCACTTGCAGTTTGTTGATATGACTTTTTGCAGCATATCCCCAAACTGTTATGCCATACATCATTGCCGGGCGTATAATTGAATATTTTTAGCTTGTTACCGGCTGAGAGTTGGCTGCGCCTGTTCAGCATCGGGTATAACGCTGCTGTCAGTGCTTTTGTATTCTGTGCGTTGGCTTCTACGTGATGGTACCATGTTAGACCTTTGTCCAGTATTAGACCAAGGTATTTCGTATTTTCCTTCCACGGGATAGTCCTCTCGAACATGGAGATGTCGCCGACTGGTTCAAAGTGCCGTTTTGTGAATAGCACTGCAATGATTTTTTCTACGTTTACATTTATTCGCCATTTGGCAAACAAATCTTCCAGCTCTTGGACGGCTGTTTGGTGTCTTGTGGTTATTAGCTGCAGATTTCTTGATTTGTAGAGCACTGCGGTGTCATCGGCATATTGTGCGAGGGTTGTCCCTGCTGTTCCTTGTGGCATGTTGAACAGGATCGCCGACAGGAGCGATCCTTGTGGAAGACTAACGGTGATTGGACGCTCGGAAGATATTTCCGAGCCTATTTTTACTCTGAAAGAGCGGCGGTGGATATATGATTTGATCATATGTATGAGCGAGAGTGAGATTATATTCTCCAGCAATTTATGCAGCAAGCCCTGGTGCCAAAACTTATCAAAGGCTTTGGTTACGTCCAGAAAAACTACACTCGTGGCTTGTTTATTATTGAACCCCTCGGTGACGAATTCGTAGCAGTTGATGTTCCGTTAAGTATTGTCGTCGGATGCCGTGCTGGTGGTCCGGTATGATGCCGAGGTCATCCACTTCTTGCTGGAGGCGTTGAAGTATTATCTTTTCTAGCACTTTGCCCATAGTGCAGAGAAGACTTTTCGGTCGGTAGTTCTGCGGGAACTGTAGGTCTTGCTTCGGTTTGCGGATGACGCAGATATCTGCTTTCTTCCAGTCTTTGGGAAAGTGTCGGAAGCGGAGGGTGGCGTTAATTATGTTGGTCAGCGTAACCACTTCTTTCTTTGGGAGTAGAAAGAGCGCTTTGTTCGATACAGTGTCGTGGCCTGGAGATTTTTTTGTTAAACCGCGCAAGACGTCCCAAACTTCTCTCGGGCAGCTTGGTTTTATGGCGGCTCCGGTGTTTTCGCTCAGCCCTTTCCGAACACTGCGCTTCAGACGACCGACAAAGTTTATGTCGCAGTGCTCGTAGTTGGGTGAGCACTGCTTTTCGAGATTGTCTGCTATTGCTTCTGCCTTGGCAGTATCTGTGTACACCATACCTTGTTCGCCGTGGATTGGAGGCATCCTGGTCTTGTCCTTACATAGAGTTTTGGCCAATATCCACAGACTAGTTCTCAGTGCAGAGTTCTGAGAGCTTGACGTCATCTTTCTGCTCTGTGTTGTCGAAGTCGCTGTTTAACTTCAGCTGCAAGTTGGTTGCTAGCGACCCGATCCTCTGGTCTAGAATAGCGTTGCCACTGACGTCTGGCCTGGGTTTTCTCTTGTATTAGTGCCTTAATATCTGCGGGCAGATTAGCGACGGAGTTGGCGGTCGGCATCCTACGTGCTTTGCTAATATTCTCCGTGGCATTGGCGATAGTAGCAGTAAGCGATGCTCCAGCTTCTTCTATATCATTAATAGATTTGATTGATGGAAGCGGGCCGATGAGTCCGTCGAATTCGTCGGCAAATCGGTCCCACCGTTTGTTGATGGTGGTTTGTTCAGCATTTTGCACTCCGTTGCCCAAGTCTAATAAGACCGGAATGTGGTTTGAGGTGAGATCATTTATAGCTTCAATGGAATACGGTGCGGCAATATCCCTCATTATCGCGATGTCGAGCACATCACTATTTCCGCCGTTGTTCGGAAAGTGAGTGTGTTGGACGGGACCGATTACGGTTATGTCGTTATGTTTACTGAAGTTTGACAGTTTGCGACCATTTCTGTTCGTCTTTCTGCTGTTCCAGGTTGGGTTTTTGCAGTTGAAGTCATCTGCAATTACCACCGGACCCGGTTGCTCCAAAAGTGCAGCGACGTCTTCCTCCAAAAGGCGCGCTGGCGGATTGTAGTGCCGGGTTCCAAGCAGCGGTGACAGTAATTGATACTGCTTCTGCGTGTTCCAGTTCTGTAGACTTCATAGTGTTCAATGTTGTTTTTGATGTAAATAGCGACTCCGCCACCACTAGCGTCACTCCTATCTCGCCGATAGAAATCGAAACCACATATTTTCGGGTTGTTGGGGGCCCGAAAATGAGATTGATTAACTAGCATAACATCTATGTTATACCGGAAAATGAATCCCTCTAGGCAGTCGCGTTTGTGGACCATGTTGTCCGCGATCCTCACGAAATCTGGCTTTCTGCGTCTTCTATTCATTGCTAAGCATTTTTAAGATAGATGGTAGAGCCTTAACTAAGATTATGACAACTCCAGTACCGAGTTTGCAGTGGCGAGTTCCGTAAATATCGGTTAAAGTTCCTGAAATTTTTGACTGAGTTTAATGAGCCAGCTGATACCTTCGAGCAATGAAGGCGCTGCGGTATGTTTATCAGCTATGTGCCTGGCCTTGTTTGCCGGCTGTGCGTGGAATGGGCTTGCCTGGTTTAGTGACCGGGTCTACAGCTGGAGCGGATGTGCTTGGTTTAGCGGATGGGTCATTGGCTGCAGCGGGTGGAGCAGCTGGTAATGTCGGTGCGGGCGGTGTGGCTGTTGGAGTCTTCCTTTTGTGCAGGCGGAGAATGAGGTTCCGTGTCTTACATGGTTTGATTGGAACGGTTTTGAGAGCTTTTTGGATCGCTCCATAGCTTCCTTTTAAGTTTTTGCATCTCTTATAATTGGCGGTGTGGGCTCCGCCGCAGTTGCAGCAATATGGGTCCCCTTGTTGCTTATTTTCAAAGATGGAGATATCGTGTGGGCCGCCGCATCTCACACAGCGTTCACTGCCGCTGCAGTTATTGCTGGTGTGGTTGTAGCGTTGGCAGCGGTGGTATTGGCTGATTCCAACCTGTGTGGTCGCTTGGATTCGACTGTGATTCGGAGGTGGAGGGGAGATTCTAACTGGAAAATCACTTTGCTGGCGGCTGACTTCTTTAATTTTACATAGACGAGTAATAGAGGTTTCTTTGTACGAGCAGAAGTCATTCCGCGTACTACTTCGGGCGGAAAGTTTAATAGAAATAGTTCCTCCTAGGTCTCGTCCTCGGAAATGGTTTCCGGGATTCCTCTAATAATAACCTGTAGAAGTTTGTCCTCTGGCAGTTGGTACGAATGGTGCTCGATTTTTGCTTCTTTTAACAAGACATTGGCTGTCCTGAATTCATATGGAGTAGCGAATTGGATGTGGATGCCGTTTTTTATGTTGACGTCTTTCTTGATCTCCACTCCTTGGTTTTTAAGGCTTTGATGAGTCTTACATAGTTATCTTTAGAGTGTAGAACTATGGGCGGAATGCGTGGTGTTTTCGGCGCATGAGTAGCAGGCTCATGCCAGTGTTCCATAGGCTTAGTTCCAGCTGCTCGATCCAGCGGGTCGAACCTATTTCCAATCGCAAGAACTGCTGGGCTGCTTTCGATACGGACCTTCATAGTCTTTCTGGCTGGCTCGAAGTTATTATCATTGGACTCGGAGTCTTCGGGAGCGAGACTCCTATTGACTTTTTGGACGGGGGCGTTGTTGTGTTATTCTCGGCAGCGATGGCGCCACTAGTGCTTTCTTCAGGTTGGGAAAGCGTGGTTTGCACGGGTGTGGTTTGAGAGGACGCGCTTGGATACGCCGGCTTGGCGTCACTCGTGCGCTTGGCGTGGGTTGGATTTTCATTCGGTTTGGGACGTTTGTTTGTGGATGCTAGGATATGTTCTAGCAGCTGAATCTTATCCGTTTGTAGTTGGAGAAGTTTGGTGTGGTCCTTGTTCGAATCGTCTTTCTCCAACTTCTCTATTTAGGTAGAGAGTTTGGCTATACGATTAGTTGTGTTGGATAGAGGCACTTAAGTTCGGATGTGTCCTTGTTTTACAACACTGCACTTGTATCACCTTTGAAAATGTTTTAAATATACTATTGCAGAATTACGTCACGTACAACACGAAACATTATCGACAAGTCGAGGACATTTACGAGTCACTGACAGTCACGACATGGGGGCCGAGCACATCGATCACAAGAAGTGTAGGGTTAAACACTTTACACCATAACTCGCAAAATGAGATCACAATTCTCTAACCCTGTATTCCGACACACGACAGTTGCACAAGGCAAACTGTCCCTTAGCCAGAGTTAGATAACTATGCAGATGTCAGAGGACCTACTTGCTCGAGAGCTTGAGAGACAATTACTGACACTGGCAACTGGCACTAAACTAGTCCAAGGGTTCGTGTTCATGTGCTGTCCTTTACATTTGATAACAATGTTATAACACTTCCTCGTAGTTCCACTGTCTACCAGTAGCAAGCAAGCGTTGCTAACATCAAAATAACGACAGAAAGAGATAGAGATAGGGATACCATCCATTATTATAATTGTTTCTTCTTAAAAACATAATTTCCATAGCATACTAAATTTAATTTCATTAAATTAAGACAAAAATGGTGAATATCATCGAAATTATTGGTTTTGAGGCTGTAACAAAAACGTAGTTTGTTACGCTTATTTTTTATAAATTTTCTTGTTCCTATCCTGTCGCCAAATTTCCATTACTACCCCTAAAATTTGAGCATCAATTCACAGTATTGATCTAGTTACAGCCTGCCTTTTGCGATCTATTTCTCTAGTCATATTCCCTAATCACCTTTTTTTTCTATTTTTCCATTCAGTTGAAGTCCTTTTATGTTGTGGTTAGGAAATTGTTTATTTGTGAAAGCCAGTGTTGTCTTCTCGCGAATTATTTCAAGAAAGTAACTAGAAATGTAATTGTTTAACACTGAATTTATTGTTAAATTTGATTAAATTTGGAAACTTATTTTAATAGCTTTCCTATGTTTAAATTTCTCACTTACTACACTTTACCAAATTTATTATAAATAGTTTTGGAAATTTCTCATATTACTACGAAATTATTAAGGGATTTTTTATTATCTTTTGATGGGATCACTGCTTTTTTTGTTTACCGGAGACACGTAGAATCAACTCGCTCTCTTGGCAGTGACTTGTGAGAGAATACAGACGTCTTTTTTTATTTTTGCGAGTTGTTTAAAATACTTTTGTCTGATTGAAATATGGTTTCGAGTTTTGGTATTCGATACTAGCAAGTGGAATTTAGGTGAGAGCTTTGCACTGTTTTTTTTGTGATTATTCATCGTTTGTGTTTGTTAAAAGTAGCCATGTTCGGCCCACGCGGTTTTCTCCGTCGAATAAGTGAAGCTCTTACTTTAATTCCTGTGACATATTTCAGTTTAAAAAGACGATTGTTTTGTTTCATGAGCCTTGCTAAGATTTTGGATTGTCAAAATTCTGCATTTCGATTTATACGCCACGAGGCAAGACAACATTCCGTATCGGTTCCAAATTAATGAAAGTTTTTTTTTGAATTTTCACATTTCCTTTGATCAAATTTTTTAAATTTTTAATTTTTGTTTCAAATTCCCCCCCCCCCCACCCAAGCTCAAGTTGTACCTGAACTTGTTCGGTCCCCTAGCGTACCGAGTACTCCCTCAATTTTGTGCTTCCCCATTATTTGAGTAATTCTGCTTAAACTTTTTGATTTGAGTCGTACCTTGATTCGACCGGTTATTTTTGCGTACAGAGTACGCACTCAAATTTTGCTAGTACAACATTTATTCGTAATTCTGTTTAAAATATTTGTTCTTTGGGCTAAATTATTTAGGGGTGTTTTTTATATCATTTTTTGGGATTTCAAATTCAAAAAAATTTCCTACCGACTAAAGCTAGTCATCCCTTCCCTAGTTTGAATGTAGTGTGAATGTAGAGGGTGATGCTTTGACGTGACTAGACATTTTTAGACTAGACAAATTTTCGGCTCGGTATTAAATTCCGTTTTCAAAGTCGACTTCCTAGAGTCATTTACTTTTTTTGTGATATTTTTTTGTAGCCACAATTTTTTTTTTGGATTTTCATTGTATTTTACCCTTGTGCGCTACTCTCGACTCGAAGAAGTATTTGTCCGGTGATTAATCTTTAAGCGCGGCATTTTTTTAAGCCCATTTGGCTCTTTCTTTTTTATCGGGGTTATTTGCTGCGCCTCTTAGACTATCGTTTAGTCACTTTCTCTCTCTACTTTGTTTCTTTTTTTTCATACGGCCGTTCTTCGCTTTTTCTAAAAATTTTGTTTTGTATAATTTTTTTGGTGTACACCTAGTCTTTGTAAATTTTTTATAAACATTTTTTTGTTGATAACTCGCGTCTGGAGCACCTCTAGGGACCGCCAAATATATTTTTTTATTGTACTGTGTTTCGCCCCTCAGGCCTTATGTAAATCTTAAGAGATTTGGTACTGGCGAGTATTATTTCAGGGTAGCCGGATCCGTATGGTTTATTTTTGGGGCCCTGAATTTGAAAGTGACTGGGCGAGGTTAGCTCTGGCTGCTGTTTCGCCGTTGGACCACACGAGACCTGCGCCGTGGTATATTTTGCAACAACTCCTGAGGAAAGCCAGTTTATTCGGGGCTGCATCCTAGCCAGCCTTAAGGCCTAGGTGGAGTCGCTCGAATGGCTCTCTCTCTACGAGTGCCGGACAGGAGAGGTTACCTCAAGCCCTCCGTTTGTACTCTCCGCCAGCCTGCGAGCAGCCCCCCGATACAGCTGGAAGACTTTTCCCGCCGTTTCCAGGGCAAGTATAAGCCGCTATTTTTTTTTGACGTTACCGGTGGCCGATAGCCAGAGCGCCGACCCCCGTCCTTCTAGATTCGGGCTCTGATAAGGCCGTACGGTCCTTTCCTTGTTTGAGCTATTCATTTGTATTGTAACTCTCCAGCGTGAGTAACTTTATTTTTTTACTACACTTTACTTAACTTTATTAGAGTGGACTCTACTCTAACTCCCTTTCCTTTTTATAGAGTCTGGCGCCCACTAATTTTTTTCGAGACCCACTCGTTTTGTATTTTTTTTCAAAATTAAGTTCACTTTTTTATTAAATTTTCATGGTCGCGAATACCTGTATCTCGAAATAAATTACATACCCTAGACCCAGCCGCCGCTTTTCTTTTTCAGCTAGCTGGTGCAAATTTTATGAGTGTACACTTACAGGTAGGAGGAGTTTGCTTATTTTTTGATTTTTTAATTATCCTCTTGTGTCACACTTATAAAAATTGGAGCCCGAACGTTAGGGCCTTTCGTATTTAGTAAATTTAACATTTTCTTGATGCCCGATTTTTGGAGCACTGCTCAGTAGTAGTTATAAAGACAGCGCTAGGTCACACTCTTCACTATTTCTTTCCTTTATTCTTATTGTTTATTAGTCGGTAGATTATACAAAATTATTTCTAATTTTTGTTTGTATTATTTTTTGGGTACATTTCCTCGATATGGATATAAAGTATTTACGGGACGACGAATTGACCTACGGGTTGAGGATCCGGAATTGCGACTTGACTGGAACTACTCAGGACAAACGAATTTACCTACAAGGACTTCTACACTTGGAGACAATGAATGCAAGTAGTGTGAATGCATCACTCCTTCCCGAACCTTTATCAGAGCAACAAACTTGCTGTTCTAAACTTCAGGAGATGCTAGGTGCTAATTTATTTACAATATTCTACGGTTAGTGACCTCAAGCAATTTAATGAGAAATGCAATGCCCGCTTAGTGCATTTGCATCAGCGAATTTTACGCTTACCTTGTCATTTACAAAGCACGCCCATCAGATTGCTTGCGGCCGCAAAAAGTTGTTTGAACCACCGGTTAGAATCATCCCAAACTTGCCCAGTAGCTAATTTCATAGATTTCGAGGGAACTAATCACAATCCAGAACCTACTGTTTCTAGACCCATTCATTCTCCGGTAAAAGATGACCATTACCAAGGCTTAATTAACCGTCTAAATTCTATCAGATTCGATCCTACAGTACCAACTAACACTGCCTATGCTAATCTGAATCCTCAGCCCACTCCTGTTCATGGCACAATTATTATATTATTAAATTTAATGGCACGTCGGGAGTTAACGAATTCCTAGAACACGTTCAAGAATGCGCTATTGCTCGCGGTGTCTACGACGAAAAATTATTCCGTCAAGCTCCTGACTTATTTAGTGGGGATGCCCTCAGTTGGTTTCGTTGGGTACGTACGTCTGTTAATTCTTGGTCCGAACTTACCGCGCGCCTTAGATCGGCTTTTCTTCCCTATAATTATGACCTGACCTTACAGGAAGAAATTAGATCTCGCACTCAAGGTTCTAACGAGAGGTCTGAGATTTATATTTCTAAAATGGAAAATTTATTTGGTCGCCTGTCCTCGAAACCAGACGAGAAACCCCGTCTTGCCGCTATCCAGCATAATTTACAACCTCATTATCAGAGGCTTTGCTCGTTACAGTCAATAAATAGCCTTCATGACCTAGATAGATGTCAATGTCAAGTGCGATTGACATAGTATGTTTGTATTATAATTTTACTGCAAATATAGAATCAATTCTAAGAAACTCTCTGTATGGAATTTGTACAAAATGCAGGGTGTAATAATACTTCGGAAAAAAAAATGAAAGAGCATATACCACCCGACGTACTGATCATGGAACAAAAAGAATTTTCCAAAAATTCGCAAAATTAAGGGTGGTTTACTCAAAGTGGACATTTTTAGGACCATTAGAGTAGCCTACTTTATTGAAAGAAGTGTTAAATGAAATTAAATATCAAAGTAACATTATGTTCAATTTAGAGATAATAATAGTTTTGTATTTAATTTTAAGATAATTTTCTAAATTACTAAACACATACCTGATGACTCTAAGTACAATAATTACAAATATTGTTCAAATATTGCACCATTCATTTCAGCACGTTAAATAAATGATGCAGTGCAAGCTTGACACGAATTTTGTTGCCTTATTGTTTCCGCGAAATTTTCGATCCGCTGATGGTCATTTTTTTATTTTTTTTATTTTAAACAAAATAAGTTGTACAACAGGACAAGTCCTAATAACAGTACAACACTAAATACATAAAAAGTACAAAAATAATTTATAAAGAAAAGGTTAACATTATAATAATACGCGCTAACTTCATACAAACGTACTTAACTGACAATCAACAATCAGACATAACCTATTAAACTACATAACAAAAGTACCAATGAAAAACTTTTTAATAAATATTTTGAAAACATGTAGAGAGCATGAATAAATGTCTGGAGAGTTAGAAACACAGGAATAATAATTAAAGGTACGTGCAATTCTATGTACTGGAGAGTTCGTCGCATAATTTGATTTAAATGTTTGCAGTGAAAAAAGCTCAACATTTCTGGTAGAGAAAGATGGAATTCTAAAATAGAATCTACTAAGTAACACAGGACTATCAATACGATAAAGTAGTATTTTAAATATAAACATCATATCAAGATAAATTCTTCTCTGTTGAAGTGTGTGCAGGGAAATACATATGGTTGGAAATTTCCACTGCAATATTGATAAAAATTTGCGTTGAATACCTTCAATTCTATTAATGTACACTTGATAATAAGGTGACCAACAAACTGTGGCATACTCAAGTTGAGAGCGGACCAATGAATAATACAAGGATATTAACGTATTAGGATTATTGAAATGCTTTCCTACTCTCAAAATGAAACCTAACATTTTGTAAGCCTCTTTTACAATAAAATCAATGTGTAAATCCAATAATAGCCTACTATCTAATGTTACACCCAAATCTTTAACTTTAGTTACTCGATTAACAATAACATTACTTATTTTATAATCAAAATTAATTACATTACGGTTACGAGAGAAAGTAATGCAAGAGCATTTATTAAAATTAAGTGACAGGTCATTGTTAATTAGATAGTCGGAAAGTCTAACCAAATCAGCTTGAAGACCTACACAGTCATTTAAAGATTTAATTGGAGTGTATACTTTTAAGTCATCAGCGTACCTAAGAAATTTAGAATTTATAAAGCATTTTTTGATGTCGTTGATAAAAATAATAAATAATAAAGGCCCCAGATGCGACCCCTGTGGAACCCCAGAAGTTACAGGAAAGTAGGACGAGGTGAAGCCATTAACAACAGTACATTGTTGCCTATTACTTAGGTACGATTCAAACCACCGCAGCAAGCTACCATGTATACCAAGTCCCTCAAGTTTACGGATCAAAATATGGTGATTAATTTTATCGAAAGCTTTACTAAAATCTGTGTATATAGCATCCACCTGCGTCCTACTGTCCATAGTTCTGAAATTGAAATCAATAAATTCAACTAAATTTGACTCAGCGGATCTGCCAGAGAAAAAACCATGTTGCTCAATATTAATAATATTTTTCACGGAGGAAAATAAATATTTATAAATTATTTTTTCAATTTTTTTTTTCAAAAATACAGAGCTTTGATATTGGTCTATAACTATCAATGAAATTTCTGTTACCACTTTTAAAAACAGGTACCACTAATGCCTTTTTCCAAATGTCTGGACAAATACCAGAAATAAGTGATTTGTTAAAAATTAATTTCAAAGGGTAAGCCAACGACGAGGCACATTTTTTAGCAAAGATACTAGGGATTCCATCTGCACCTGCTCTTTATGAATATCCAAATTCGACATCAAAGTAAACACTTCATTTTCATTCACTGTTAACTCACCAATATCAACAATAGTTGGGCTAAATTCATTAGTAAAAGTATGAGATTTATTAGAATTCAAAAAAGCAGAATCAAAATAATTAGCAAACATATTGCAGATTTCATTACCATCACAGGAATTGATGTTATTGTAAGTCATACTAGAAGGAATAGATGACTTTTTCACGGATGAAACATAAGACCAGAACTTTTTAATATTATTTGGAATTTCCGTCTCCACGTTATTAATATATTTTAAATAACAGATTTTTGTCAAAACCTTTACTTTTTTCCGCAGAGAGGAAAATTCCAAATAATCTGAATTTCTCTTAAAGCGCTTAAATTTTCTATGAGCTTTATATTTTTCTTTTATTAAACGAATTAAACTGGGAGAATACCAGCATGGAAAATTCCTGATATATATCTGTTTTTTGGGTACGTATAAATTTATTGCATTATTTAAAA
The DNA here is from genome assembly GCA_963082715.1 of Harpalus rubripes. Lineage (NCBI taxonomy): Eukaryota > Metazoa > Arthropoda > Insecta > Coleoptera > Carabidae > Harpalus > Harpalus rubripes. The sequence continues at coordinate 45,865,695 of OY720455.1, read as the reverse complement.
TTTCATAAAATTTATTAGTTGTATCCTCAATATCTAAATTTTTGAATTGATTCTTCCAGTCAATAGAAATCAAATGGTTGTTTAAAGATGTATAATCTGCTTTGTTGAAAAGTAATTTATCTCTTGCATTATTTGATAATTTAGTCTCCGTCATAAGTTCAACATAAACCAATAATGGAGGATGATGTAAATCAATCTTGGAAAGTGGTGATAAACATTGTTTTACGTTTAAATTATTGAAATTTGATAAAATTAAATCAAGCAACGATTATTATGATTTTGTACTCCATTAAATTGATTCAAGTTACAATAAGAAATTGCATCAACAAAATTTGAAGATGCAGAATTATAAATATTATTCGCTACGAAATAATTATGTATTTGGTGCCACTGTAATAATGGTAAATTAAAATCGCCACATATAAGAAACAGATCTTTAGTTGGAGTTGTAGAATCCACAATATTTTGTAAATTGTCCAAAAAAATATGAAGTTCATCAGTACAGTTAGGCGGAATATATACACAACAAATGTGTAATTTAACATTTTTTAATATCAATGATACCCAAATGTCTTCACACCTAGTAGACCACTCAGGTTTATGGGCAAAATGAAAGTTATTTTTAATACCTATAAGTACACCTCCACCATTACATTTATCAGAAGATGTAGTCTGCCTATCACGGCGCAGAACTGTATAATTATCTGCTAATACTTCGTGATCATACACAGACGAGTTCAGGTTAGTTTCAGTGAAACATAAAATGTCAAAATCACATGAATGAGAGTTTGATTTAATATCGTGAGTTTTCGACCGCAAACCACGAACGTTTTGATAATATATACTCAAATCCATAAAGAGTGAAATTTAGCAAAACTATAAAGAACAACAAATACTATTATTTAAGTAAATTTATGAATGTCCCGCTCGGATTGAATAGAATGCACTCGCGAAGTGTCATTTTTACGAGCACATATTTTTGCATTTTTTGTCCAAACATATTTAAAGTCTTTTGCACGTAGTACTTCACGAGCCTTGTTAAAAAGCAGCCTGTTTTTATAAGTAAGATGGCCATTCACAAAAATTTTATTTTCGTTCCCGTCATAACCTAATTCTTTGGATGTTAATTTATGTTTTTTTGTAGCACTAACGAAGGACTCTTTGGTGCCACGTGACACAAATTTTACCACTATATTCTTTGGTTGAGCAGAATCAGATCTATTGCGATGAGGGACACGATGAGCAGCATCGATGTCAGTAGTATTAATTTTAATATTTACTTTAGTGGAAATATTGTTAATTATATCATTTATATTCTCGTTCGACTTTTCAGGAATATTATGTATAATGACACTATTAATCCGGGAATATTGCTCAAGTTCATCAATTCTGTCACCCAGGTTCGACACAGTAAGTTTCAGATCGGTATTTTCACACTTTAATTTGTCAAATTCTTTTAGTTTGTCGTTCATGGTGTTAAGACTTTTTTCAAAGTCAGTGATTTTGTCAGAACAAAAGTTTATTGATTTCATAAGAATATCAATTTTATTATCCATGGCAGAGAGAAGATCTGTTTTAATAGATTTAATCATTGAACTCAATTCCTGCACTGTCGTTGGGGTTACATCAGTGTTCACGTGCACGGAAGATGCACCTAAATTCTCCTGTGGACGGCAAGACGGACACAGCCATACAAACATGTTAGAATTATAGTTCGCGGGCACCTCCGCACATGTCGTGTGGAATACGCGCAAACATTTAAAACATTGCACACCCGGATATTTATTGTTTACATTTCTGGTGCACTTGCTGCAAGCTGCCATGATGAATCCCAGATAAACAGGTAAGAACACAGAAAGAACTCATGTTCTGTTAACCCGTGAACTCGTTGAAAATGATATGAGTGGTAGTTGTAATTTCTCAAAATTTGCCATACTGAATAATGAGATACTCCTCCTAACTGTCGAGATATTCTCCGGGTGCTAATGATACAGACGTTGTGCCAGTAAAGAATTTTACCCTGCTTCTACTAAACTGCAATTCACTGCACAATCAGAACACTAAAGCAGCAAAGATTGATAATTAACAGTAATATCTACGAAAGAATGTCCTATTCCCATCGAATTAAATTAAATTATTAATTATATAATATCAGACCGTAATTACATGTTGTGTAAACAATTACTTGCATTAGTAGAATTGAATAAAATTATTAAGAATATCTATCAACCAGTGGTAGAAAAAATTATTACTGTAAATACGATGCAATATTTTTTCCGAATTTTTAAAAAATTCTTTTTGTTACATGATCTGTACGACGGGTAATATATGCAGTTTCATTTTTTTCTCAGAAATATGATTACATCCTGTATAAAGACCTAAGGGAAGGTAATATACTGCAAATATAGAATCTTTCACAAGAAACTGTATGGAATCTGTGTAAAATACATAGAACTGGCGGAAGGTAATGTGCTGGCCACATCAGATTTTTTTTAACAATGTGGCTTTTCAAATGTGTTTTTTACAATTTCGTTTGTAGCATCACATATATGTTTTGCCGTAGGTTCGCTAATTTTTTTCTTTAGTGGAGCACGTGGTATTAATATGATGACTCATATCTGATCACATAAAACGCTCGCGCTGGTGGCATCAGTGTCCCAGTGACCATTTCATAGTGCTACAACGTTATGTATCGCGCAGAAACGTCCACGATAGAAATGGTAGTGCAACGGTTGTAAAAAAAACCTATTGCGTGTCTTGTTTTTTTACTGCTCACGTGGTTAAAAGTAAATAATTTTTGTAGTTTTCGGATATTTTCGTATGTATTTTGTCCATATAAAGATATATTTCAATATGAATAATCACTATTATTTATTTTTAATTAAAAATGCTGTAAAGCTGAGACCGTTTAACCATTCACATATTACGAAAGCGTGGCATCCGACGATATACTCGCCGTTTAAATGAAGAAGGTTGTGAGGTATCATAAGAGTACCTAAGCGTCCTATACCTCCCGGAAAACGTGGCACCGCGTTGATGCCACCAGGGCCTAAAAGTGTTAAGCAAATAATTAAAAATAAATTTAGTCTACATACATGGGCATAGACAATATACAAATTTTGCTGAGGTAATTTACGTAGTATATTTTATAGGCATATGCTGCTGAGTACTATAGTAGATCCGTTATGGTAAACAGTGCCATAATGAATGTCATATAAAAGTTTATGTCATTGTGGCTTACGGCACGGCAGCATATTCTCCTTTGTAAAACTATTTATACCGGATGGAGATACAAAATAAAAATTTTCACGAATTTTCACCAATATTTGAGCTTGCTTTTTTTGCTGTAGAGTGACTACTTTACCAAACGTCAATCTGTACCGCACTACCTTATTAGTACCCGTGCATTAAATATTGGTATGGAAAGTGCATTACTTGAAATAATTTATGTCGTTAGAATTTGAACTATAATCATCACTCATCAGAGACACAATCGATTGGCAAGAAATTACAAATTCCTCGAATTAGATAATTGAAATTAATTTTGTTACTCAGCAAAATTTCATATTTTGTAAAAAATATGTGAGTCATGAAATGTTTTTAAAATTTTCCCCAAACGAGAAAGAAATATTACTTGGGGAAAATTCAATATAAACTTCATTTAACTTTTTGCTCTCCAAACAGCAAAAAAAAAGCAATTTTCTCTACGGTGAGTCCATTAAATGTGACTCATTGATAGATTGTTTCAAATAAAACAGGGAAAAATTTTTCACAGCTTAATGCTACGAGTATCTAATTGATATTGACAGAGATGTGTCAATTAACTTTTCACTATCATTTTACAAATACAATTTTCAATTTTATTATATTGAAGAGGAATTTTTCTGTAGAGTCAAATAACGAATAGATTAGATTAAACATTCGCAGTCTGGTAAATTAATGCTAGTAAAATGTCTTGACTTTTATCGTGCAGTGTAGGCAATTGAAACTATAAAATAAAATTGGGTGTGCCAATCTGACTTATACGCAGATATCGGTAATGATGACATATTTGTACCGTGCGGGCGTTTATCAGGCGTCACCTCACGGGCACTCTTTGCTGGCGTGGAGAGTGCACAACAGGGGTCAATTTTGTGCCATTTAAAATTCGAAATATTTGGCGTTGGTCGAGATCGAACCCGGTTCTCCAAATTCGCGACCAGACACTCAGGCACGCGGCCACGAGACCTCATGAAACTATAAAAAAAATTTTATATAAAAAATAAAAGTAAATTAAAGTGAAATAGAAAAAATAGTATGAAAACTTGCTTATGACTTGACTACGAAAACTTACGCGTATTACAAGAAGGGTCGTTGTAAAAAGTATAGTTTAATATTCTATTACGTATATTGTGACGTAATCGGTACCTACCTTTCGAAGATGCTTAAAAGTCGTAAACGAGGATCGTGGGTCGTAACAAAAAGAAATGAAAGCAGGTGTGAACGCAAATATTGAGCACCACTGGTACTAAAGAGTGCGGATGTGTGAGTGGTGTGCACCAGATCTCCAATGATACTCGAGGGATAGTGCACAAAAAAGTATATTTTAACAAAGTTTATTTGCCGTCACGATACAAAAAAAAATCTGATGTGACCAGTACATTACCTGTCGCGAGTTACATATATTTTGTTCAGATTCCATACAGAAAGTTTCTTTCACAAGATTCCATATTTCAAGTACATTACCTTCTGTCAGTTCTATGTATATTGTACAAATTACACACAGCAAGTTTCATGTAGGTACCTAAGAGGTTCGATATTTCCGGAAAAATTATAACACAAACCTGTCAATTGCACTTGACACTGACATATGTCAATCAGCATTTTCTTAATATAGTAGCGGTTTCCATGGTTATAGCATAGCTAACTGCTTTATGAAATTTAATTTCTTTATATTTTTTTAACTTCATATCCATTAAATATGAAATATTAAATGTAATTAAATCATATAAAGAATTACAGTGTTTTTTCAAGAAAACCTGTTAAAATCTTAAAATGAGGGTACTTCCGGTTGAGCAATAATAACCGAAATGTAATCATCACTTCACATGGATGTAAGAAAAGGAATACGAAGGAATTATAATTTTTTGAATTGTAGTATTTGAGTTATCGGATCCGAAAAAGCGTCACACACACATACACACACACACACACATACATACACACTTACATACATACATACATACATACATACATACATACATACATACATACATACATACATACATACACACACACATACATACATACATACATACATACATACATACATGCATACATACATACATACATACATACATACACACATACATACATACATACATACATACATACATACATACATACATACATACATACATACATACATACATACATACATACATACATACATACATACATACATACATACATACATACATACATACATACATACATACAT
>OY720455.1:45793307-45845807 GCA_963082715.1 Harpalus rubripes | reverse complement strand
TAATTTTTGTAGCTTAAAAACTCTCAAGGCAGCAGAAGAATATCCCCAAAAAATGATACCATAACCTAAAACTGATTTAAATTTAGCGAAATAAAATGTTTTAGCCGGTATAATACCTGATATATCAACAATTCTTTTTATAATATAACACATGGGTGCTAATTTTTTGCATTTGTTGTCAATTTCATTAATCCATGATAAAATTTTCGTTTAAAATTAGACTTAAAACTTTCACAACTTCAAGTTGAGGTAATATTTCATTATTGCATCTAATTAGCATGCTACTATTTCTTTCACGGGTAGAAAAATTTACTACAGCAGATTTTGAGACATTCAAAACGAGTTTCAAAGAAGAAAACCATTGTGATACCTCAGTTACCAGACGCGATAATGTGCCTGCTCGATCCTCATTTGTACACACACACATACTCATACACACACACATACACACACAGCACACACATACACATACACACACACATACACACACATATACATACACATACACACACATATACATACACATACACACACGTATATATACACATACACACACATAGTACATACACATACACATACACACACATACACAGACACACACATACACATACATACACATACACACACATACACATACATACACACACATACACATACACTACATACACACACATACAACGATACTGACATACATACATACATACACATACATACATACATACATACATACATACAGACATACATACATACATACATACATATACATACATACATACATACATACATACATACATACATACATACATACATACATACATACATACATACATACATACATACATACATACATACATACATACATACATACATACATACATACATACATACATACATACATACATACATACATACATACATACATACATACATACATACATACATACATACATACATACATACATACATACATACATACATACATACATACATACATACATACATACATACATACATACATACATACATACATACATACATACATACATACATACATACATACATACATACATACATACATACATACATACATACATACATACATACATACATACATACATACATACATACATACATACATACATACATACATACATACATACATACATACATACATACATACATACATACATACATACATACATACATACATACATACATACATACATACATACATACATACATACATACATACATACATACATACATACATACATACATACATACATACATACATACATACATACATACATACATACATACATACATACATACATACATACATACATACATACATACATACATACATACATACATACATACATACATACATACATACATACATACATACATACATACATACATACATACATACATACATACATACATACATACATACATACATACATACATACATACATACATACATACATACATACATACATACATACATACATACATACATACATACATACATACATACATACATACATACATACATACATACATACATACATACATACATACATACATACATACATACATACATACATACATACATACATACATACATACATACATACATACATACATACATACATACATACATACATACATACATACATACATACATACATACATACATACATACATACATACATACATACATACATACATACATACATACATACATACATACATACATACATACATACATACATACATACATACATACATACATACATACATACATACATACATACATACATACATACATACATACATACATACATACATACATACATACATACATACATACATACATACATACATACATACATACATACATACATACATACATACATACATACATACATACATACATACATACATACATACATACATACATACATACATACATACATACATACATACATACATACATACATACATACATACATACATACATACATACATACATACATACATACATACATACATACATACATACATACATACATACATACATACATACATACATACATACATACATACATACATACATACATACATACATACATACATACATACATACATACATACATACATACATACATACATACATACATACATACATACATACATACATACATACATACATACATACATACATACATACATACATACATACATACATACATACATACATACATACATACATACATACATACATACATACATACATACATACATACATACATACATACATACATACATACATACATACATACATACATACATACATACATACATACATACATACATACATACATACATACATACATACATACATACATACATACATACATACATACATACATACATACATACATACATACATACATACATACATACATACATACATACATACATACATACATACATACATACATACATACATACATACATACATACATACATACATACATACATACATACATACATACATACATACATACATACATACATACATACATACATACATACATACATACATACATACATACATACATACATACATACATACATACATACATACATACATACATACATACATACATACATACATACATACATACATACATACATACATACATACATACATACATACATACATACATACATACATACATACATACATACATACATACATACATACATACATACATACATACATACATACATACATACATACATACATACATACATACATACATACATACATACATACATACATACATACATACATACATACATACATACATACATACATACATACATACATACATACATACATACATACATACATACATACATACATACATACATACATACATACATACATACATACATACATACATACATACATACATACATACATACATACATACATACATACATACATACATACATACATACATACATACATACATACATACATACATACATACATACATACATACATACATACATACATACATACATACATACATACATACATACATACATACATACATACATACATACATACATACATACATACATACATACATACATACATACATACATACATACATACATACATACATACATACATACATACATACATACATACATACATACATACATACATACATACATACATACATACATACATACATACATACATACATACATACATACATACATACATACATACATACATACATACATACATACATACATACATACATACATACATACATACATACATACATACATACATACATACATACATACATACATACATACATACATACATACATACATACATACATACATACATACATACATACATACATACATACATACATACATACATACATACATACATACATACATACATACATACATACATACATACATACATACATACATACATACATACATACATACATACATACATACATACATACATACATACATACATACATACATACATACATACATACATACATACATACATACATACATACATACATACATACATACATACATACATACATACATACATACATACATACATACATACATACATACATACATACATACATACATACATACATACATACATACATACATACATACATACATACATACATACATACATACATACATACATACATACATACATACATACATACATACATACATACATACATACATACATACATACATACATACATACATACATACATACATACATACATACATACATACATACATACATACATACATACATACATACATACATACATACATACATACATACATACATACATACATACATACATACATACATACATACATACATACATACATACATACATACATACATACATACATACATACATACATACATACATACATACATACATACATACATACATACATACATACATACATACATACATACATACATACATACATACATACATACATACATACATACATACATACATACATACATACATACATACATACATACATACATACATACATACATACATACATACATACATACATACATACATACATACATACATACATACATACATACATACATACATACATACATACATACATACATACATACATACATACATACATACATACATACATACATACATACATACATACATACATACATACATACATACATACATACATACATACATACATACATACATACATACATACATACATACATACATACATACATACATACATACATACATACATACATACATACATACATACATACATACATACATACATACATACATACATACATACATACATACATACATACATACATACATACATACATACATACATACATACATACATACATACATACATACATACATACATACATACATACATACATACATACATACATACATACATACATACATACATACATACATACATACATACATACATACATACATACATACATACATACATACATACATACATACATACATACATACATACATACATACATACATACATACATACATACATACATACATACATACATACATACATACATACATACATACATACATACATACATACATACATACATACATACATACATACATACATACATACATACATACATACATACATACATACATACATACATACATACATACATACATACATACATACATACATACATACATACATACATACATACATACATACATACATACATACATACATACATACATACATACATACATACATACATACATACATACATACATACATACATACATACATACATACATACATACATACATACATACATACATACATACATACATACATACATACATACATACATACATACATACATACATACATACATACATACATACATACATACATACATACATACATACATACATACATACATACATACATACATACATACATACATACATACATACATACATACATACATACATACATACATACATACATACATACATACATACATACATACATACATACATACATACATACATACATACATACATACATACATACATACATACATACATACATACATACATACATACATACATACATACATACATACATACATACATACATACATACATACATACATACATACATACATACATACATACATACATACATACATACATACATACATACATACATACATACATACATACATACATACATACATACATACATACATACATACATACATACATACATACATACATACATACATACATACATACATACATACATACATACATACATACATACATACATACATACATACATACATACATACATACATACATACATACATACATACATACATACATACATACATACATACATACATACATACATACATACATACATACATACATACATACATACATACATACATACATACATACATACATACTTACAGACATACATACATACATACATACATACATACATACATACATACATACATACATACATACATACATACATACATACATACATACATACATACATACATACATACATACATACATACATACATACATACATACATACATACATACATACATACATACATACATACATACATACATACATACATACATACATACATACATACATACATACATACATACATACATACATACATACATACATACATACATACATACATACATACATACATACATACATACATACATACATACATACATACATACATACATACATACATACATACATACATACATACATACATACATACATACATACATACATACATACATACATACATACATACATACATACATACATACATACATACATACATACATACATACATACATACATACATACATACATACATACATACATACATACATACATACATACATACATACACATACATACATACATACATACATACATACATACATACATACATACATACATACATACATACATACATACATACATACATACATACATACATACATACATACATACATACATACATACATACATACATACATACATACATACATACATACATACATACATACATACATACATACATACATACATACATACATACATACATACATACATACATACATACATACATACATACATACATACATACATACATACATACATACATACATACATACATACATACATACATACATACATACATACATACATACATACATACATACATACATACATACATACATACATACATACATACATACATACATACATACATACATACATACATACATACATACATACATACATACATACATACATACATACATACATACATACATACATACATACATACATACATACATACATACATACATACATACATACATACATACATACATACATACATACATACATACATACATACATACATACATACATACATACATACATACATACATACATACATACATACATACATACATACATACATACATACATACATACATACATACATACATACATACATACATACATACATACATACATACATACATACATACATACATACATACATACATACATACATACATACATACATACATACATACATACATACATACATACATACATACATACATACATACATACATACATACATACATACATACATACATACATACATACATACATACATACATACATACATACATACATACATACATACATACATACATACATACATACATACATACATACATACATACATACATACATACATACATACATACATACATACATACATACATACATACATACATACATACATACATACATACATACATACATACATACATACATACATACATACATACATACATACATACATACATACATACATACATACATACATACATACATACATACATACATACATACATACATACATACATACATACATACATACATACATACATACATACATACATACATACATACATACATACATACATACATACATACATACATACATACATACATACATACATACATACATACATACATACATACATACATACATACATACATACATACATACATACATACATACATACATACATACATACATACATACATACATACATACATACATACATACATACATACATACATACATACATACATACATACATACATACATACATACATACATACATACATACATACATACATACATACATACATACATACATACATACATACATACATACATACATACATACATACATACATACATACATACATACATACATACATACATACATACATACATACATACATACATACATACATACATACATACATACATACATACATACATACATACATACATACATACATACATACATACATACATACATACATACATACATACATACATACATACATACATACATACATACATACATACATACATACATACATACATACATACATACATACATACATACATACATACATACATACATACATACATACATACATACATACATACATACATACATACATACATACATACATACATACATACATACATACATACATACATACATACATACATACATACATACATACATACATACATACATACATACATACATACATACATACATACATACATACATACATACATACATACATACATACATACATACATACATACATACATACATACATACATACATACATACATACATACATACATACATACATACATACATACATACATACATACATACATACATACATACATACATACATACATACATACATACATACATACATACATACATACATACATACATACATACATACATACATACATACATACATACATACATACATACATACATACATACATACATACATACATACATACATACATACATACATACATACATACATACATACATACATACATACATACATACATACATACATACATACATACATACATACATACATACATACATACATACATACATACATACATACATACATACATACATACATACATACATACATACATACATACATACATACATACATACATACATACATACATACATACATACATACATACATACATACATACATACATACATACATACATACATACATACATACATACATACATACATACATACATACATACATACATACATACATACATACATACATACATACATACATACATACATACATACATACATACATACATACATACATACATACATACATACATACATACATACATACATACATACATACATACATACATACATACATACATACATACATACATACATACATACATACATACATACATACATACATACATACATACATACATACATACATACATACATACATACATACATACATACATACATACATACATACATACATACATACATACATACATACATACATACATACATACATACATACATACATACATACATACATACATACATACATACATACATACATACATACATACATACATACATACATACATACATACATACATACATACATACATACATACATACATACATACATACATACATACATACATACATACATACATACATACATACATACATACATACATACATACATACATACATACATACATACATACATACATACATACATACATACATACATACATACATACATACATACATACATACATACATACATACATACATACATACATACATACATACATACATACATACATACATACATACATACATACATACATACATACATACATACATACATACATACATACATACATACATACATACATACATACATACATACATACATACATACATACATACATACATACATACATACATACATACATACATACATACATACATACATACATACATACATACATACATACATACATACATACATACATACATACATACATACATACATACATACATACATACATACATACATACATACATACATACATACATACATACATACATACATACATACATACATACATACATACATACATACATACATACATACATACATACATACATACATACATACATACATACATACATACATACATACATACATACATACATACATACATACATACATACATACATACATACATACATACATACATACATACATACATACATACATACATACATACATACATACATACATACATACATACATACATACATACATACATACATACATACATACATACATACATACATACATACATACATACATACATACATACATACATACATACATACATACATACATACATACATACATACATACATACATACATACATACATACATACATACATACATACATACATACATACATACATACATACATACATACATACATACATACATACATACATACATACATACATACATACATACATACATACATACATACATACATACATACATACATACATACATACATACATACATACATACATACATACATACATACATACATACATACATACATACATACATACATACATACATACATACATACATACATACTCACCACATAGTTTCTTGACCAAATACAAAACCTTGCTTATCTAAAGGTGACGGAAGGTAAAAATAATGTGGCTATCAATATACCTCCTGGCATTTCAGTTTATATTCTATATAAATTCATATTTTATGAAAAACCTTGCAAATTTACTTTATTTATTATGCATTGTATAGGTATATTTCAATTGAATCCAATTTATTATTAGTACTATATTATTTTAAAAACTTCGTGCACTACTTACTAATAATTTAAATTTATTTGATTTTTGACAGTCAGATTTATTTATAAATTGTACGAGTATATCTAACATATTTAAACACGTGGATCGAATGAATCGCGTTTATCTTTAAAGCACGGGCTACAAGATTTAAAATATAAATTATAGAAATATTAAAATATTTAACAAAAGAATCAATGCACAATAGCAGATAATTCAATATTTTTTTGCCTCCGTTTAGTATAAGTAGAAATACATAACTCCAAATTATCTCGCACCACTGTTTACCGACCTAAACTGGCAAAATATTTAAAAATATTAATACTAAATTGTCAATTGTAACTTAATTGAACACATTTTCAGCAATATATACTTACTCAGTGCGCATATTCTTGCACTTTGTACGATCGTCAGTTCTTGCCAGTGCAGTCTGTAATATTCGTATGTTGAGTTGTATAGTGACTATTAAGTACAATGGATGTAATTTTCTTAATAATAGAAGAATTATTGGAAACGAATCTTGTGTAATAATATCCATAGCTACATATCTTCTGTAGTGAAAGTGACAGCTAATAAACTTGCACTAAACTTTTGCAACATATTTTATTTAAAATGCTCTGCGAACGTGTTGTAACAACAAATAGTGCCGGGCATGACGTCATTGCCTGCACTGAGTGCAAAACTAAATATATAAATGGAAAACGCTATAATTTATAAATTAGTACTCTTCAATATTTTTAACTTTATGCATGCTCCAGAAACCTAATTAGTTGACATCTAAAGTTTTTATTGCATCCGCTTTGTTCTTTCGATTTAAAATAGCACTTAGCAAATCCAATTAAAAGGCGCTGAAGTTGTAAGATGCAGGATGCAGGAGACTGTATTGCGCCTGTCCTCGGCGTGATGTCTACAACTTCGTCAGCCTCTGTCCGTTGTCGACGCGGTTCAATCTAATTTTATTTTCTACTTTTCCAACTTTATTGGAGTCTCCATTTCGCAACGGATACGAACACAGAGTGAGATTAACTAGGTTTTCAAAGGTGTCATCGCTGAGAAATAACATGTTATATTTCTGAAAGAAGTATGTACTAATATAATTCACGAAGTTTTGTAACTTCTATGGGTCTTACGGTCAGAAATAATGATAAAAATAAACAGAGAAATTTAAAACTATACATATATATTTAGTCTTAAATTTCTCTGTTTATATATATATATATATATATATATATATATATATATATATATATATATATATATATATATATAATTAGTATAATTGATCGAGTGCAACGAAAATTTGTCACTTTCTTGTACTGAAAATTTCCTCAGAGCCACACCTACTGCATAAAATTGCAAAATAGGTGCATAATTCTCGATTTGATATTTAGTACAAACTATTTAATAACTATTTTGATGGCCCATTTCTCGTTGGTATACTCTACATTAGGTTACATATACGTTCCACTCGTTAATGTAACTTGATCTTTATAAAAAAAATATAAAAACCAATAAACTCACCTTAGATTATATATATATATATATATATATATATATATATATATATATATATATATATATATATATAGGTGATCATCCGTCCTGGTTTGGCCGGGACAGTCCCGGATTCCGTAGATTGTCCCGGCGTCCCGTCAGGGTTTTGTAATTTCCCGGCTTCTACTAAATTATTAACTTTTTTTGTTTATATCTACACGATGTTTCACCAAAGAAATATATTTTCTAATGTTTAGTGATTGTAAAATGTAAATATGCAATACTAAAATCATATTTGGAAAATAATATAAGAAAATTTAAAAATAATAAATTGACCTGAAAATAGATGAAAGAAAGTATATGTACATGTTCAAAACAATTAAACTCCTCAAAAACAATTCCATTTACTTATTCAGGTTGCTTTGTTTGCCGAGGACGACTGCATTAATAGAGACGTTATCTTCACACAAGTCAAAATACTGTAATGTTCGGAAAAAAGTAGAATGAATATTACTACCATAGCTAAATTATTAATAATTAAGACAAATCTTTTTGAAACTTGTACCTCATTTTATAATACAATAAAAGCAAACAAAGATGTATGTTTGAATTATGAAAATGAAACTTTTATTATTACCGCATTTGGTAACTGATTTGCATTTGCTGTTTTTTCTCCTCCCGCATGAAAACCTTATCATTTCGTTATAATCTGCAAAATGGATATGTAGGCAATACTAGTTAAATGAGCGTATATAATATCATAACCATTTTGGGGTAGATATGAAATCCACGAATCACACATCACGCAAGTCATAATCCATGCAACTGTCTATTCATTTATTACAATATTAAGAAGAAGAACGTTACAAATGTCATTTGACATTTTAATGTTGTTATTTAGATGGAAATATTTTCAGTATAAAAAGAGATTTGGATAATTTTATAACATTTAAATGAATTATACATATTATGAATTAATAGAATAAGTATTCAAGAATAACGTATAAAGAATGAGAACCAGACCGGTATGAAATGTCACAGTTGACAAGTCTGTTATCCTTTTTTAGTTTTACCTATACGCCAAGTCACTTTGTCGTCTCGCGAAACGAGCGCCGCCCTAGCGGTCGGACAACGCAACAAATGCGTTATACTGTTTGAATGTTTTTGTTATGAATGTTATGACAAATATATATATATATATATATATATATATATATATATATATATATATATATATATACGAGCCCAGGCCCATTATAGTTCGGCCGGCTTAAATTTTGTATTAGACGCCTTAACAAATCATTACACCTAGACAAATGGTAAGGAATTTCTACAAATCTTTTTCATCTGTATTAAAATTTAGATTTTAAATTTTCAAAAACTGGGCACTTTATTAAAATCGCCTAATAAACTAAATTCATATAACAAAAAGTGTGGTCTAATTGATATGTCATAATAGTAATCATACTAGTCATGAAAATATTGCACAAATCAACAAAATAGTTGTCAATATTAGTCATCGGTAGTTATTGGTTAGTTATTAATGGTTTTTCAAGCATAATGTCTCGTGGTAAATCTCTAAGTAAAGATTTGCGCTTATCTATCCTTAATTCCCATAGAAAGGGAATTTCGGCTCGTCGAATATCTGTCTCGCATTCTGTTCCTCGATCTACAGTGCAAGATATCATTAATTTATATAAAAGAACAGGCGGAGTCGAAATAAAAACCAAACCCTGCCGACCATCTACTATTACGAAATAAAATAAGCGTGCTTTACGTAGAATTCGAAAAACAAACCGGCGGTCAAATACTAAAGAAATAACTGTGCTATGGAGGGAGAGCATAAAAAAGAAAGTTTCGATGTCTACAACGAAGAGAACTATTCAAAATATATGATACAAGTTCTATAAGGTAACAACATTCAACCACCTTTTTTGTGCAATTTGTTAATAATAATAATAATAATAATAATAATAATATTTATTTTGTTAGAAAAATGAGTACATTTTTATACAAAAGATGGTTGATATATAAGCATAACATACATATATATATATATATACAAGTAAAACAAAATTATATTGACCAATGAAGTTCATAAATTACCATAGATAACATGCTAAGAGATTTTGAGTAACATTGAACAATAATATATAGCAAATTTTATTATCGATGTATGCAATCAAGTGCAAGAAATTATATTTCTAAAACAGATAAATCTACCTAGATATATAACAAATAAGTCCAAAAAAAAAAAAACCCCCACAAATATATCTAACTAAACATATATGTATATTTTCCCTAAAAGTGTGATATACATATAACAAAACAATCCAAAAAAGTCATGTTAACCATTCAATATTTTAAGCAAATACAAGACGTAACGTAATAAAAGTATTTGAATAAAATTAAATAATAATTCATAACAATATAATGTATGTGTATACACATATGTACACACATACATAAAGCCTATCAGAACAATTATTCTAGAAAATAAGTAAATCTATTCATTAGTAATTTGTTAATAGGTTATTTAATTTTTTCAATAGGCAAAAGAAAAGCCATTATTAACCAAATTACAAAAACGTAATAGACTGAAATGGGCTCGAGAACACCGAACCTGGAGTCAAAGACAATGGTACAGTGTAATTTGGAGCAACGAAGCTAAATTCGACGTTTGCGGAGGAGACTCGCGGAAATGAGTGTGATCTGAAAATAAATGAAAGAAAGTATGTGTACATGTTCAAAACAATTAAACTCCTCAAAAACAATTCCATTTACTTATTCAGGTTGCTTTGTTTACCGAGGACGACTGCATCAATAGAGAGGTTATCTTCACACAAGTCAAAATACTATAATCTTCGGAAAAAAGTAGAATGAACATTACCACCATAGCTAAATTATTAATAATTAAGACATCTTGTTGAAACTTGTACATAATTTTATAATACAATAAAAGCAAACAAAGATGTATGTTTGAACTATGAAAATGAAACTTTTTGTATTACCGCATTAACTGATTTGCATTTGCTGCTTTTTCTACTCCCACATGAAAACCTTATCATTTCTTTATA
Organism: Harpalus rubripes; assembly: GCA_963082715.1. Lineage (NCBI taxonomy): Eukaryota > Metazoa > Arthropoda > Insecta > Coleoptera > Carabidae > Harpalus > Harpalus rubripes. The sequence goes on along the minus strand of OY720455.1, from coordinate 45,831,183 downwards.
ATCTGCAAAATGCATATGTAGGCAATACTAGTTAAATGAAGGAATATAATTTCATATCCATTTTGGGATAGATATGAAATCCACGAATCACACATCACGCAAGTCATAATCCAAGCAACTGTCTATTCATTTATTACAATATTAAGAAGAAGAACGTTACAAATGTCATTTGACATTTTAATGTTGTTATTTAGATGGAAATATTTTCAGTATAAAAAAAGATTTGGATAATTTAATAACATTTAAATAAATTATACATATTTTGAATTAACAGAATAAGTATTCAAGAATAACATATAAAAAAATGAGAACCAGACTGGTGTGAAATGTCACAGTTGACAAGTCAATGTTATCTGTTATCCTTTTTAGATTTGCCTATACGCCAAGTCACTTTGTCGTCCCGGTCGCACAACGCAGCAAATGCGTGATACTGTTTAAATGTTTTGGTTATGAATGTTGTGACAAGTAATAAATTTATATATATATATATATATATATATATATATATATATATATATATATATATATTCTTGAAATACGGGTTTCGGGTAGCAGATTTATCAATATTTCGACAAAAAAGTTTGAATAAAGATAAAAAGCATGTCGCGATTCTTGGCATGGTCCACATCCTTTTACATAATTTTCGATGTCTATATCGATGTTCGGCCACCATACATGCGATGAGTAGCTCTTGCAGTACTCGTTTACGTGCATCATTTGGAATAATCACATGATGTCCCCATAATAAACAATCTGTATTAATAGAAATCTCATGTTGTTTAGTAGAGAATGTCTCGAAACCTTCAATTGTTTTGGCAGACCATCCCCTTCCCACCCAGGTATAAACTATAGATAAAACTTGATCTTTTTTATTAGTTTACCCAGATCAGATGCAGTGAGTGGTGATTAAGAGTTTCAGTGAAGAAAACGCCTGAGGATTCTGGGACAGGAACGTCTGGGAATGGGCAAGGTAAACGACTTAGTGCATCAGCATTTCCAATCTTAGGTTCCGAACAACATCCGTGGAGAGATGATATCTGAAGTTGGTTTGGATGTTTTAAAAGAACCAGAAGCTTGAAATTCTTATTTGTTTCTTATTTGTTTTTTGGAGCTGGTGCATTCTTAATTGCTTTTACCTTGGATTTAACAGGATGGATACCTTTTTTATCGACTCAATATCCTAGGAATTCTACGGATGTAACACCAAAAATACATTTATCTCGGTTTGCGCGTAGTCCTCTTTCTTTAAATCTTTGCAGGACTTGTTTCACTATTTCTGTGAGTTGTAGCATTGTCGTAACTCTGATAAGTATGTCGTCAAAATATGGCGTTACACCGGGTATATTTCGTAGTAGTTCATCCATGACATTTTGAAATATCCCTGGTGCAATACTATCTCCAAATTGTAGACGCGTCACTATGTTTGCACCCCGATGTGTAATTATTGTTTGAGCTTCGGCTGCAGTCTCATCTACAGGTAACTGAAGATAAGCTTGTGAAATGTCTATTTTGGCGTAAAATCCTTGTAACAGGGCGGAATCAAACTCTAATATCCCACCCACTGCTACTAAATTATGTAACAACACGGGATCAAATTCTAATTTCCCATGCGCTGTTACCAAAATATGTGACAGCACGGAATCAAATTCTAATATCCTACGGCGCTGTTACCAAAATATGTGAACGGTTCTATCACTAGAATAAAAATAAAATTAATAAGCCGAAATGGTAACGTTACCACCAGTTTATTTACGAAGAGAAATAAACAAACCTAATTTTAAAACATAAAATATATTTTACATTCACAATTAAATGGAGCGAATAATACACACAAATATTTAAATTACAACACGTATCTAAGATACATATTTTATAAATTTACAATTATTAGTTTTAGCAAAACAAAGAGACAGCAGAGCAAACATGACGTACCAAGTTATTATTAAAACTTACATGCCTACGAATATTTACACTTCAAACTTCTGTTGATTACTTCATACTGTATACAACTACAACCGCGGCTGCCGATATAGCTGCTATTGCAGCCACTCTGATCCCTGCAGCTACTCCAGTCATGGTTTGTATATTGCATTGATAATTAATTTGTTTTTCAATACTACGATGCATGTAGGTAAAAGGGATTTTTTTTTACTAATTACATTATAAACAATTACAAGATATAACCACAAGTTAAATAGAATTAAAATTTTGATAACTTACTCATATTTCAAAAACAAACTAATTACTCACTCTATTCTGACGTAATGAATTTAGGAATTTTTGGAAAGTACTTCAAACTACCTTTCCAAAGATTCCATAAACTCAAAGCGGATATTAAGAGAAAAGATCATCTTCACAAACTAAGTAAAATTTTCAGAAGAAATGAACGTTATTTTATTGAATATAAAATGATAATATTTAAATTTAAAAAGGATATCAAAGAAGCCTACGACAAATATATTTCCAATTGTGAACAAAATATTATTAACGATCCAAAAAAATTCTGGAATTTCGTAAATACTAAAAGGAAATCATCATCATTACCAAATGTATTCACCTTTATTAATTCGGATCTTTGCAACCCAAATGATATTGCTAATGGTTTGCTGCTTTCTTTTATGTTTATTCTACTTCCTCTAATAGTTCCCCTTGCAACACTAACTCACAATCTTCTAACCCAGTTGCCTTAAATCACGTTACCAGAGAAGAAATTCAGCAGTCTGTACGTAAATTAAAATCAAATTCCTCCTGTGGTCCTGATAATATTCCCAGTTTCTTAATTAAAGACTGCTACTATCCTTTGTCGAATGCTCTATTTTATATTATTAATTTGTCAATTAAAACTGAATGCTTCCCTGAAATTTGGAAAGTCACAAGAATTACATCTATCTATAAAAATGGTGATTAGCGATATAAAAAAAACTACCGTCCAATTGCTTTACTATCTAACTTTAGTAAAATTTTCGAAAAAAATTATTTACTCTACAATATACTCAAAAATAAAAAATCAAATATCCCACCTGCAACGTGGTTTCATGGAAAAAAGATCAACTAGCAGTAATTTAATGTATTTTACCCATGTTGTATCCTCTGCTTTGGATAAAAAAGAGCAAGTGGACTGCATTTACACTAACTTCACAAAAGCATTCGATCGAATCGATCACATTTTATTAAATAAACTTCATTTTTTCTGCTTATCAAATCCCTTAATAGCCCTCCTTTCCTCCTACCTTAGCAACTGACAACTCTTTGTTCAGTTCCTTGGGCATAAATCATCTTCCTTCATTGCTTCATCAGGTGTTCCGCAGGGTTCTAATTTAGGTCCTCTTTTATTTCATTAACGACGTAACTGATATTTTGAAATGTAACAAACTTTTATTTGCTGATGACTTAAAAATATTTCTACTTATCTCATCACTAGCCGATTGTATCTTACTTCAACAAGATCTTAATAACCTCGTTAAATAGTGTGAACTCAATAAACTTACTCTAAACCTTAATAAGTGTTATATAATGTCGTACTCGCGAAGTAATTCAATTGTTTGTTATAATTATATTTTAAACCAAACTTGTCTTTTTTGGTGATATACAATCAAACATCTCGGCGTCACATTTGATCCGAAGCTTTCGTTTTCTAGTCATATTATTCTTATACATAAGTTAGCAAACCAAATGCTTGGTTTTTTAATTCGTAACGCGCGTTCCTTCCGTAACATTTCTTCAATTTTAACCCTTTATTTCGCATTCGTCAGATCTAAATTAGAATATTGTGCAATTATCTGGAGTCCCCTTTATGAAGTTTATCAGGACCATATTGAGAATATTCAAAAAAAAGTTCCTAAAATATTTATATTTTAAAATCAATAATATTTACCCTAATAGAACAGTTTCTTATAGAGAATTGCTTAAATTATTTAATTTCCATACCCTTAGTGAACGTCGTGATATTAACTCTATGCATTATCTGTGTAGACTATCGTAATTGCCTTAGCATTCCACGCACCTTCCGTACAAACTCGCAATTCCCGAACTTTCTACCTCCCAACTTCCCGTACTAACATCTTCTCAGCATCACCAGTTTACCGCATGAGTTCAACTTACGATTTGAAATTTGCCAATGTCGATATCTTCCTAAATGATCCTAAATATTTTTTGAAACACATTCTGGCCATTGTTACATGATGGTCTCTCCTGTAATTTTTTTTAAAACTATCCTTGTATTTGTTTAATTTTCATATTTTTTTGTATTTTTCACTTTATATTTTTAACTTATTTTAATGTGTCTTTTTTCCTGTCTAGTCAATAGGTTTCCCCCTGTTAGACAGTGTATTTGTAAATAAATAAATAAATAAATATAATGCCGCTGAATTTCGTCTTATTACATCCTCCTCCTGTTATATTCGACAAAAGATGATTTACTGCAAGATTTGGGTATGGATGCGCCTTGTTAATGGTGACTTTGTAATCCCCACACATTCGAATAGCCCCATTTGGTTTGATTACAGGGACTACATGAGTGGACCACTTAGGATTGGATATCGTTTGTAGAACGTCTTCTTTCAATAATCGTTTAATTTCTAAATCGATGCGCGGTCGCAGTGCTAAAGGAACATTACGTACTTCTACACGGATAGGAGTTACCTTCTGATCAAGTGGAATGAAGACTAGTGGTCCGCTGTAACTTCCCAATTTCTCATCGAAAACTTCTTTGTACTGCTGAAGGATTTCGTCTATTGTCATTGATTGTTGTACTCCATTTATTCCAGTGAGTTCTATACCCAATGGTTAAAATCATTCTAGTCATAGCAAATTAGTTAAACTACCTTCAGCTACTATAAGCCGTAGTTGCCTTCTGTAGTTATTTTAGAGGACATTTACTTTGCATGTTCCCTTCATTTTGATTTGATTTTTTTGATAATCACGCAAGTTGTTATGTAGAGGTTCAATTGTTGGTCAAAAACTTAGGTATGTCGCAAACGAAATTATGGAATAATCGGAACCCTAGTCGACCTCCATTTCATGGTTGAGACCCTCTATGTTCACTGTAATTTTAATCTTCCTTATTGTAGGTATGATGTTACATATGTAGGAGTCGTCGTATGCGTTTTGTGTTTCTTCATTGTTAACTTGATTGGTTTTTGATTTGTTTGATGTCAGTTGCTTTAGTTTCCAGGTGCTTTCTATTGCCCTTTTCTTAGCATGACGCAGTCTTTCTATGTGTCCCTTTTTATGACAAAAGTTACATTCTGCGTTGCGGAATTTACATCCGTCACGATTATGTGTACCTCCACAGCAAGCACACGTCTTTGTGTGTGGCCCTTGCTGCGCTGAAGACTGTTTATCGTATTTTTTTCTTGCATTGTCTTGTACGTGATTCATTGTTGAGCCTGTAACTACATTCTTTGTTTCGAGCAGTGCATGTAATTCTTTAACTTGAATTGCAGCGGCTTCTCCTACGAGTGACATAACAATTGTCTTTGAATAATATCATCACGTAATCCAGCTACAAACTGGTTTAACAAACGATCATTTATATTAGTGTCGAATTCACATTCTTCAGCTAAACGGCGTAAATTTGTCACATAGGATGCTATTGATTCTTCTTTTTGCTGTGTTCTGTTACAAAATAAGGATCTTTTGTATATCCTTGAAGTTTGTGGCATGAAGTGTTTTCTGATCATCGTATGATTTTGTGTCTGGTTATGCAGGTGATATTAGAGATTGTAATATGCCAAATGTTGTTGGCCCGATGACTGTCAGAAGTGTTGCACGTTTCTTTACTGCTGATGTGATGTCGTTTGCTAAATAGTAATACTTTAGTTGTTGTACTTACATATTCCATGTATGTGGTTTGTGGATGTTAAACTGTTGTATTGAGCTTACAGACTTCATTGTAGTATTTTAATTCAACTTTCTTATTGAAATCCTTTTTCGTCGTCGCCAATATTATGTCTTGTACAACATAAATTACACAGAAATACAGAATGTAATATTGTTTATTCTTTAATAACAAACAACTGTATTATTTTATATTATTATATAAGATTGCTGTAACACAAGAGGATAATTAAAATATAAAAATAAACAAACTCCTCCTACCTGTATGTGTGCACTCATAAAATTTGCACCGGCTAGCTGAAAAAGTAAAGCGGCGGCTAGGTCTAGGGTATGTAATTTATTTCGAGATACAGGTATTCGCGGCAAATGAAATTTTATAAAAAAGTTACAACTCAATTTGGAAAAAGAACAAAACAGGCTGGTCTCGAAAATCAAATTTTGACAAAACAATATGCAATTATCTACAAAGAGTAATAAATAAATATTATGGCGTACTTCCGATTTTATGTACAAATAGTGAGCAGATTCTGATATCTTGAATAAAAGTTTTTCTAAATGCTGATTAAAACGTAGATTCCGGCATCAAGGGGCTTGCTTTAAACCATAAAGGAGCCTTTTTAATCTGCATACTTTGTTTTCATTATTTAAATTTTCAGTGCAACCATGAGGAATTTATATATATACAGCGTGTATCTGCGAAGACGAACCCCCCCTTAACTTTTTTATTGTAAGGAATAGAAAAATTTTATTCATATAGAAGTTTTATTATAGTAAATATACTATTTGATGACAGGTACAGAATTTTCTTATAAAGTCAGGTTTACAAGATACGACTATCAACTTTTATTTTTCAAATGGGAATCTAAAATTGTTTTACTAAAATAAAAACCGCCATTTTTTCTCTTTTCAACGATATATAAGTTTTTATTAATGTATTCGAAAAAATTCGAGAAAAATAAAAAAATTGAGAAATATTAGAAATAATCTATAATACTAAACGATTAGATTCACTATCTATAGTTCTATATATATATATATATATATATATATATATATATATATATATATATATATATATATATATATATATATTTGAATTCATCACGACGATCGCCATCCTTTGAACACCTCTACAGCCTGAATGGTGTGAGCAATTTTCGTGAAATTTGCACCAAGTTGTAGGAAATGATTGTCTCGAGTGCCCTCGTAATAACCGAAATTTCTGTAGGATGCATAGTTTTCGAGTAAAAAATTATTAAATGTTGAAAACAGAAACAATATTTTTCACAGTAACGATCACAGTTTTCCTTGAAAATTTAAGACGATAAACGCTGTCATGTCATATGGTATGTCAGTGTCAATGATGACAAATTATCGGTTTTCATCATTTAAATGCAACAAAAATGCTTAAGTAATATGTAAAATTGAAGAAAAAATAATGAATTAAACGAGGTAGGTATATAAAATGATTTTAAGCCATGTTTTATGCTAATTTAATATATATTTTATTTTTAAATAGAATTTTGGAAAATGTATAAGGAAACACGTCGAAAAGGATCAGAAAGGCAGAATTCATATCACAATCGATCGAAGAACATGTACAAAGTTAAAAAGATAAACATTGTCATCCGTCATATTGGATGTACGTATAGTCTATCGTAAAACACCATTGGCGGAGCCCTAGGCTGAACTCGGCGAAGCCGAGTTTAGGCTAGTCCTAATACTAAACGATCAGATTCACTATCTATAGTTCTATATATATTTGAATTCATCACGACGATCGCCAAAGCTTTGAACACCTCTACAGCCTGAATGGTGTGAGCGATTTTCGTGAAATTTGCACCAAGTTGTAGGAAATGATTGTCTCGAGTGCCCTCGTAATAGGTTAAATTTCTGTAGGAAGCATAGTTTTCGTGTAAAAAAATCATAAATGTTGAAAATTGGATTATTAAAACAATGGATCGAAGAAAACATGGAAAAATTTAAGACGAAGAACGCCATGTTTGACATGTCATTTTGAACCTTTAAATAGAAATATTTATGAAATGAGGATAATTTGAAAGAAGTTTATTTCATAATCATAATTTATGAGAATGGGCAATTATATCTGCACAGGTAAAATGGCCTAAAACATTATAATTAAAAATTATAAATTTTGACGGTTCATATGCACTTGGAAAGTGTTACCAAATATGTCATAAGTAACTAGGTAAAAAACAAATATTCCTAACTAGATTAATGTGAAGTTCGTACACAAGTGTGTGATCACAATTTTCCTTGAAAATTTTAAAAAGATAAACGCTGTTATGTCATTTGGTATGTCAATGTCAATGATTACTAATTATCGGTTTTCATCCTTTTAAATGCAAAGAAATGTTTCAATAATATGTAACATTAAAGAAAAGATGATTAATTTAACGAGGTAGGTATATGTAATGAATTTAAGCCATGTTTTATGTTAATTTCTTATATATTTTATTTTTTTAATAGAATTTTGGAAAATGAATCAGGAAACACGACGAAAAGGATAAGAAGGGCAGGAATCGGTCGAAGAGTACACATACAAAATTAAAAACAAACATTTTCATTGTCATATTTGATATGTTAATGACAAAAAATTATGTATGTCGTACCGCTTATTCTTTTCAATACTAAAAATATTTAACTATGTAAAATTGAAGAAAAGAATGTAGGTAGGTATATATAAAAAAGCACTGTAAACGTGGAAGAAGAATTGCAAAAATATGGGTATACCCTGGGAAGTTCAAACAATTTATACTTTATGCTTTGCAGATGATCAAATACTTATTGCACAAGGCTACAACGATAGTGAATACATGATACGTAAATTTATAGAAGAATACCGTAGCTGAGGTATAGAAATAAACATACATACAGCGAATGCGTAATGAGAGGCTTCCTAAACAAATACTACAGTGGACACCTACCGGCAAAAATAAAAGAGACCTAGAAGAAGTTGGGTAGCAGGAGTCCAAGAAGGAATAAGGGAGAAAGAGAGGGGGGGGAATTAAATGAAGATATATAGCAAGATAGAGAGCAGTGGAGAAATGGCATTGGAAGACATCGTAGAACGAAGTATATGTAATGATTTTAAGTCATGTTTATTTATATATTTTATTTTGTAAATAGATTTAACAAAATGTCAGACTGAGAAAGAAATACGCGTTAGTTAGTTGTTGAAACAAGACAATTCAATAATTTTAGATGGTATGTTTTAATCTGTTCTTTTTTGCAATTCATTTTCTTACATTACCTTTAAAATTATTTCAGATTAAACATAATTCAATAAATTAATAAATATCTCATCACGGCATATTACCCATTGCTGGGTGTGCCAATCTGATTTCTACGCAGATATCGGTAATGATGATAACATATTTGTACCGTGCGTGCGTTTACCAGGCGTCACCTCACGGGCACTCATTGCTGGCGTGGAGAGTGCACCATAATTCAATATCTATCTTAAAACGGTACAGATTTTAATCTGCATTTCATTTTCTTATATTACGTTTAGAATTATCTATTTTAAAATTCTTTCATTACCAATTAATAAAAAAAATCTTTAAAGTTACATAGGGCCATAAAACGTTGTTAGCTGATCATATGCACAATGTAACCGTGGATACGTATCAAAAATACAATGGAAAAGAAGTCTTGTCAAAGTTAACAATGTGAATAAAGTTAACAATGTTTTATGCAACTGGGCCATAATCATACAGTATAAGCCACAAAAGTAATCTTGTATACCTATGAGTCTTGCATTTTTCCCCTTTAATAACAATCCAAACTTTATTAATGTGATGTAACTATTTACTTTTCTACAGTTTGTAACTAATTGTGTACTTTAGAATTAAAATAACACATTTTTGAGTTTTTTTTTATTAATTTTTACCTTTAAATTTAGTATTGTGTACTCATAGACGTGTTATTAATATTATGTTTATACAGAGCGTTCAAAAAAAATCCTAACTCGGAGTAGCCTATGAACAGAGAAACGTGTGTTTGATCAATATTCAATTCACAAGTCAAGTTGTTAAAGGCTACAGTTTATCGACATTCGCCGTTTTCTGATTTGAAAAGCCTTGATTTCTTTGCAAAACATTTTTGACAATATTTTAAGTCAAATTGACGTTTAAATAATTGACATACGTCTCTTTGTACATAGCCTACTCCGAGTTAGGAATTTTTTTGAACACACTGTATTTATCCTGTAATTAAGACATTTTGTCCTGTTTGCTCGCATAAAACGCGCAGCATTTTTTCATTTCATTATATGTTTTTATCAGTACCTACCAATCAATAAAATTCTACTTTCATATTAACAAACAAAATCCATTTCGTATGTTTAGTAACTCTAGAAATTAAATATGAAAATTTTAGTTTAATAGCACTAGCCATGGAATAGACCATTTCAGAAATTTGAGCGACCACTTTTTGAACTAAAAAGTTAATGCCGTTAAATGGTGGTATTTGAAATATATACGCGACCCCGGTATTCTGTTTTAAATTTTAGAACTACACAGAAGTTGTTAATATGAATTTGAGTATAAGATATGATTTCAATTCTTATTTTACAAATAAAAAGTTATTTTACTATGTGAAAAAATGAAGTCCATTCATCAATCAATTATAAAAATTGCATTATTATACCTAACCTAACTTTTTATTTTCTAAACCAGACAAAATATTTCAAATGGCAATATTTTGTGGCCCAGAAGTTTAGTACCCGTCATAATTATTTGAAAAACGAAACCAACAAAACAAAAACAAAACTGTAAAATTGACAGAACTGTCATATAAACAAGGACGGGTATACGGCAATCGGCACTAACTTTTTGTCGCAGTCTAACACTTGGCACATGCACTATAAATTTCTGAAATGTTCTATTAAAACAAAGAGACAAACAAATGATTGATGATTTAACTGTCAAATATTGAGACTTTTTCAATAACGTAAAAAAATTACATTTGTTATGCTGTTTGTTTTAATTTTATGGCTATCACTATTTTTGACGTGATTTTCGATATTTTCATTTGCAATTACTGCCGTTACAAAGCATGCACAATTAATTTTTTTCTTGATTCAAATGCAGAATTTCATGATCTACAACTTTTATTAGAAGTATTTTTTTAAAAATAATTTGGAAAGCAACGCGCAAGGAAAAACAGTTTTCCCATGTTAAATGCTCATGTAACGGATTTGGAGTGCCACCTGGTATGTAGGTATGTCGAAAAATTATATTTAACTGCATTTTTTGATTATACTTCTGAAATATTATTGACAACTTTTTGCAAGAAAACGGTAGCCGACTGAGCTGTCGTATTTTTGACATTTCTCCATGATAGCCCTTGACAAAACATTTCTTGTAGTTTGTCAGAAATATATTTTGGTCGGTACTAAATAAAAAGTTTTCTGTCTGGCTAAATTATAGAACTTCCAAAATTTAGACATCAACTCGATTGGGTTTTGTTTTTCGCATAGACTTGTCTAACCCTGTCGTGATTGGGATCAACTGAAATTTTGTCTGCTGATATGGAAGTGTTAACAATTAGACGTCTCAGTCGGCTTTTGTTTTGTGCATAAAGATGTTAGAAATATGTCGTGTTTGGTATCAAATGAGAAGTCTAATTAAGGACTGTTAGATACATGTGTAAAAATTTCTGACACGTTCATTGGCATTTGTTTTATGCATAAAGTTAATTCGTTTGATAGAAGGGGGAACTTGGGTATCTGACAAGACTGTTGGCGTTAGCACTTTGGTTTTAAATTGTGCGTAGACAGATTGGATGTACGTATAAACTATTATAAAACACTATCGGCGGAGCCCTAGGGTAAACTCGGCGAAGCCGAGGTTAGGCTAGTCCTTAATACTAAAAGGCATGATTCACTCTCTATATATATTTTAATCAAAAAGCCAATCGCCAAACTTTAAACAAGGCTACAGCTTAAACGGAGCGACCGATTTTCGTAAAATTTGTACCAAGTTGTAGGAAATGATTGGCTTCAGCTCCCTTCTAATGGATCGAATTTCTGTAGGATGCATAGTTTTTGTGTAAAACATTATTAAAGATTGAAAATTGGGACAGAAACAATAGGTCACAGTAACGATCACAGTTCTCATTGATAAATTTAAAAAGATAAACGCTGTCATAGCATATGGTATGTCAATGTCAATGATTACAAATTATCGGTTTTCATCCTTTTAAATGCAAAGAAATGTTTCAATATATGTAACATTAAAGAAAAGATGATGAATTTAACGAGGTAGGTATATGTAATGATTTTAAACCATGTTTTATATTAATTTATTATATATTTTATTTTTTTTATAGAATTTTGGAAAATGTATAAGGAAACACGTCGAAAAGGATCAGAAAGGCAGAATTATTATCACAATCGATCGGAATACATATACAAAATTAAAAAGATAAACATTGTCATCCGTCATATTGGATGTACGTATAGTCTATCATAAAACACTATCGGCGGAGCCCTAGGCTGAACTCGGCGAAGCCGAGTTTAGGCTAGTCCTTAATACTAAATGATTAGATTCACTATCTATAGTTCTATATATATTTGAATTCATCACGACGATCGCCATCCTTTGAACACCTCTACAGCCTGAATGGTGTGAGCAATTTTCGTGAAATTTGCACCAAGTTGTAGGAAATGATTGTCTCGAGTGCCCTCGTAATAACCGAAATTTCTATAGGATGCATAGTTTTCGAGTAAAAAATTATTAAATGTTGAAAATTGGGACAGATACAATATTTTTCACAGTAACGATCACAGTTTTCCTTGAAAATTTAAGACGATAAACGCTGTCATGTCATATGGTATGTCAGTGTCAATGATGACAAATTATCGGTTTTCATCATTTAAATGCAACAAAAATGCTTAAGTAATATGTAAAATTGAAGAAAAAATAATGAATTAAACGAGGTAGGTATATAAAATGATTTTAAGCCATGTTTTATGTTAATTTAATATATATTTTATTTTTTAAATAGAATTTTGGAAAATGTATAAGGAAACACGTCGAAAAGGATCAGAATGGCAGAATTCATATCACAGTCGATCGAAGAACATGTACAAAGTTAAAAAGATAAACATTGTCATCCGTCATATTGGATGTACGTACGTAAAACACCATCGGCGGAGCCCTAGGCTGAACTCGGCGAAGCCGAGTTTAGGCTAGTCCTAATACTAAACGATCAGATTCACTATCTATATTTATATATTTTAATCAAGACGATCGCAATCCTTTGAACACCTCTACAGCCTGAATGGTGTGAGCAATTTTCGTGAAATTTGCACCAAGTTGTAGGAAATGATTGTCTCGAGTGCCCTCGTAATAACCGAAATTTCTGTAGGATGCATAGTTTTCGAGTAAAAAATTATTAAAGATTGAAAATTGGGACAGAAACAATATTTTTCACAGTAACGATCACAGTTTTCTTTAAAAATTTAAGACGATAAACGCTGTCATGTCATATGGTATGTCAGTGTCAATGATGACAAATTATCGGTTTACATCATTTGAATGCAACAAAAATGCTTAAGTAATATGTAAAATTGAAGAAAAAATAATGAATTAAACGAGGTAGGTATATAAAATGATTTTAAGCCATGTTTTATGCTAATTTAATATATATTTTATTTTTAAATAGAATTTTGGAAAATGTATAAAGAAACACGTCGAAAAGGATCAGAAAGGCAGAATTCATATCACAATCGATCGAAGAAAATCTACAAAGTTAAAAAGATAAACATTGTCATCCGTCATATTGGATGTACGTATAGTCTATCGTAAAACACCATCGGCGGAGCCCTAGGCTGAACTTGGCGAAGCCGAGTTTAGGCTAGTCTATAATACTAAAAGGTTAGAGTCATATATAGTTGTTTGAATTAATCAAGACGATCGCCGTGAAATTTATACCAAGTTGTCGGAAATGATTGGCTTCAATGCCCTTCTAATGGGTCGAATTCCAGTAGGATGCATAGTTTTTATGTAAAAAACTTATGAAAGGTTGAAAATTGGGAAAGAAACAATAGGTCACAGTAACGATCACAGTTTTCCTTGAAAAATTTAAGAAGATAAACGCTGTCATGTCATTTGGCATGTCAGTGTCAATGATGACTAATTATCGGTGTTCATCTTCTTGAATGTAAAAAAATTCATAAATAATATGTACTCGTAAAATTGAAGAAGAAAAGTTAATGAATTGAACGAGGTAGGTATATATATATTCATTTTAAGCCATGTTTTTTATTAATTTATTATATAATTTATTTTGTGAATAGAGTTTTGGAAAATGTATAAGGAAACACGTCGACAAAGATAAGAAAGGCAGGAATAATATCACAATTGATCCAAGAACACATGTACAAAATTAAAAAGATAGACATTGTCATGTGTCACATTTGATACGTTAATGACAAATTATGAATGTCGTATCGGTTGTCCCTTTCAATGCTAAAAATATTTAAATAATATGTAAAATTGAAGAAAAGAATGTGGGAATTAAATTAGGTAGGTATATGTAACAAAGGCACTGTAATCGTGGAAGAAAAAGTGCAAAAATATGGGTACATACAAACAATTTACACCTTATTATTATTGCAGATGATCAAATACTTATTGCACAGGACTCCTACGATAGTGAATACATGACACGAAAAATTATAGAAAAATACCGTAGTAGTAAACAGCATAAAACAGAATATATGGGTTTAAAAGGGTCCCAGCAAGATTTGATGCTAAACACAGGACAAAAGATTAAACACTACAGAATAAAATACTTGGAATAAAATTTATGAATAAGCACCATAAAGGAACGCTGTACACAAGGAGGAAATGCTATATTCCAACTAAATAGCATATTATGGGATTAAATTATTTCAAAGGAAAATAAAAGAAGAATTCATAACACCATTATAAAAAGCATATGTGACCTTTAAAGAAAAAGGCTGAATTAATTCTCCTAGCAATGAAAATGGATTATTGGAGGAGGGCAGCAGGAAAGTCAAGAAGAGAAGAGATAAGGAACGAAAGAATAAGAGATATCATGGACATTCAAATTACTATAGGCTTCCAAAACAAATACTACAGTGGACACCTATCGGCAAAAAGAAAAGAAGGAGACCTAGAAGAGGTTCGGTATTGCAGGAGTCCAAGAAGAAATAAGAGAGAGAGGATTAAATGATGACCTACGGCAAGGTAGAGAGCAGTGGAGAAATGGCATCGGAAGACATCGTAGAATGAAGTATATGTAATGATTTTAAGCCATGTTTATTGTTAATTTATATAATTTATTTTGTAAATAGATTTAACAAAATGTCAGGCTGAGCAAGACATATGAATATTACAATCGATAGAGTACATGTACAAAATTAGAAAGATACGCGTTAGTTAGTTGTTCTTCATCGAGTCCATCCAGAAATGTGTTACTCATTGGAGAAACCAAAAATCCTACAGCAAAATCATGCCTTAATGTTTGGAATAAGACAATTCAATATTTTTAGATGGTATGTTTTAATGTTATTTTTTGCAATTCATTTTCTTACACTTTAAAACGGTACAGATTTTAATCTGTATTTCATTTTCATATATTACGTTATAAATTACCTATTTTAAAATTCTTTTATTGCCAATTAATAAAAAATTACACAATTAAATTTACATCTAGATTCAAAAGCAGAATTTCATGATCTATATGTTTTATTCGAAGTATTTTTTTCATAAAATAATTTGCAAAGCAACGCGCAAGGAAAAACTGTTTTCCCATGTTAAATGCCTATGTAACGGATTTGGAGCGCCACCTGGTATGTAAGAATGTCGAAAAATTATATTAACTGCATTTTTTGATTATACATCTGAAATATTATTGACAACTTTTTTCAAGAAAACGGTAGCCTACCGAGCTGTCGTATTTTTGACATATCTCCATGACAGCTCTTGACAAAACATATCTTATTTTTCGTATAAATTTGTCAAAAATATATCCTGTTTGGTATTAAACTAAAAGTTTTCTGCATGGCTAAACTATAGAACTTTCAAAATTAGGCATCAAATCGATCGGCTTTTGTTTTTCGCATAAAGTCAGAACCATGTCGTGCCGAGCTATAATATAGAAGTGTTAACAATTAGACATTACAGTCGGCTTTTGTTTTGTGCATAAATATGTTAGAAATAACCGTGTTTAGTATCAAATGAGACGTCAAATTAAGGACTGTTAGATACATGTATCAAAATTTCTGACACGTTAATTGGCTTTTGTTTTATGCATAAAGTTAATTCGTTTGAGAGAATTTGGGTATCTAACAAGACTGTTGGCGTTAGCGCTTTGGTTTTAAATTGTACGTAGATATATTGGATGTACGTATAGACTATTATAAAACACTATTTGCGGAGCCCTAGGGAAAACTCGGCTTTGCCGAGTTTTCGCTAGTTTTTATACTAACATTATAGGTGGCTATGTGAAAATAAACAAAATGTAACAATGTAAAACAATTATATTAATGTCAAAAAAGTATACATTTGTTTGTTACCTGTTTCACGTGTTTTGTAAAGTAATTCTTGAAATGTTTACAAAGGATGAATTGATTGATATGATTTTAATAATCGGTGAATCAAATGGGATTCTAAGAAGAGCAAGAAGAATGTACCTCGTGCGTTTTCCTAGGCGTCGACAACCAAGTTTACAAACACTCAGAAGAACCCTCGTCCGGTTTCGAGAGACAGGGTCTGTTGAAAAACCAAAACGGAAAAATGCTGATTTCGTAGTAAATGAAGAAACAGAAATAATGGTATTGGCTTCTGTTTATCATAATCCCCATATAAGTACCAGGAAGTTAAGTCATTTATTAAATATCAGTCACAGTTCTGTATCCAAGATTTTGCGAAAAAATAAATTTCATCCTTACCACATAAATCTTACCCAAGAATTACACGGGGATGATTTTGATAACAGACTTCGTTTTTGTAATTGGGCGTTGGGTAGTATAAGAAGAAATCTATTTCTATTAACAAACACTCTTTTCACGGATGAAGCTACATTTAAAAGCAATGGATGTGTTAATAGACATAATATGCATTATTATGCAATGGAGAACCCTCATTGGATGCGAAACATCGACAATCAGAGGGTATGGTCTTTGAATGTTTGGGGTGGTATAATTAGAGATTTTGTTGTTGGTCCGCATTTTTTTGAAGGTCAATTAAGCGGAAATATTTATTTAAATTTTCTAAGAATGACCCTTCCTGAATTATAAGAAGGTATACCGTTAAATATCCGCCAAACCATGTTATATCAACATGACGGAGCGCCACCACATTATTCTCGTATTGTTCAAACCTATTTAAATAATGAGTGGAGGGAACGATGGATAGGACGAGGTGGACATATTTCATGGCCAGCAAGGTCTCCTGATCTGACCCCAATGGATTTCTTTCTCTGGGGGTATGTCAAAGATATTGTTTACCAGGAAGAACCTACAGATGAAGAAGATAAGAAACAGCGTATTCGGAATGCTTTCCAAAGTATTCCACAAAACCTACTGGAAAATGTTCGTACACACCACATTCAACGTTTGAATTTCTGAATAAGAGAACAGGGTCGAAATTTCGAGCATTTATTTTAAGTTGTTTTACCTTATTACATTTGTTAATTTACGTTGTGAAGTTATTTGACCTGGTTACATTTTGTTTATTTTCGCATAGCCACCTAGAACATTTGAATAAAAATAATTTGATATTTCTCAATTTTCTTATTTTTCTCGAATTTTTTCAAATACATTAATAAAAACTAATACATCGTTGAAAAGAGAAAAAAATGATGGTTTTTATTTTAGTAAAACAATTTTAGGTTCCTATTTGAAAAATAAAACTTCTTAGTCGTATCATTTTAGTTAAGGTGATATATTCTTTTGTTATCTGGTCAGCTACGTTTTTTTCTTTTAAACTTTGTGCTAGAACTTGTAAACTTGTATCTACTGGTATACTCGGGAGTAGGGAACAAACATCAAAAGAGATTAATTTCATATTTTCTTTTAGATCGAAGGTTTTTATTTTATGAATTAATTCAGTAGAATTTTTAATCACGGTATCCATTACTAAATTTAGATTTGTAAATTCTTGTACCAACCATTTGCTAATATTGTATGTAGGTGTGTTTATATTATTAACAATGGGCCTAAAAGTGTTCCCTTCTTTATGTATTTTTGGTAAGCAATATAATCTTGCCAAATTTGGATTGTCTACTTTTAATTTCTTTTTTAATTTTGTATCTATCACAGTTTTACAAGAATCTAAAGTTTTAGAAGTTGAATTAATATAACTAGTTAAGGGAGATTTTGATACATTGGTAAAGGGGCCCTGGTTTCCATTTATTAGTTAAGATTAGGCTGTTCCGGTACCTTCGATCATTATAGGTTACTTAGAAATGTTTACCCACTCCACAACACCTGATGTAATTTGAATGGTTGTGACGTAGTCTGTAAGAATTTTGTTAGTTTATAAGTTTGAATAGTTGGTAATTTGAAATAGTGTACTCTGATGATGAGGGCTTAGCACTCGAAATGTACATAAGTATTAATAAAGTTCAGTGAAGAAAAGGAATAGTACATTTTATTTTATTTATTTATTTAAATAATAATGAATTTTTAAATTTCAAAAAAAAACATGGTTGACGAAGCAGAAACAGCTGCTACCTTAATGCATTTAGAAAACATAGAAATAGCCAATAATAGACAGAAGAGAAGATTTAATATCAGTCAAAATTGTTTTGAACTCTCAGACAGAAGTTTTGTAAGATTATTTCGGCTTAATAAGAATTTATTAGATCATTTAGTTAATCGTTTGGCTCCAAATTTATCCCGTCCCAGTCGTAGTTCATCACTAGACATTCAAACAAAAATTTTAACCACTTTACGTTTTTTGGCTTGTGGGGGGTATCAACTTGGTGTGGGAAATAATATAAATTTAGCTATAAGTCAATCATCCGTAAGTAGATGTATCGACGAAGTTTGTTTGGCTATTAATAATAATGAGTGCTATTCTGCTGTCAACGTTAAAACTTAAAGGTCACCGTTAGCGCAGTTTAGAGTTGAGCTTTAAAAAATTGTATTCTAGTGTCAGTTTTTACCGCCGCTAACGCTAGAAGTCACTTCTAAACCTAAAGGTGCTAGTGGATAACTTTAAATCGTTTCAACGCTAACAAGATGGCGGACAAAAAGGGTGACTGCGCCGATATTCAAGATGTTAAGAGACGTTTTAGACTTAAATAGAGGAAGAATTAGTGTTGAACGTGAAAGAATAAATCATTTTCAATAGTTTGATGAAGAATTTCGACGAAGATACATATTGAAGAAAGAAACTGTCAATTTTGTAAATGATTTGGTTGGGGAAAACTTAGGATCCAGTTCACAGCAAGAAATAAATATTACTCCAGAACTACAAGTGTTAACATCACTTAGATTTTTTGCGAAAGGTTGCTACCAAGTTAAACTATAGGTACGTAAAATGCATAATTTTATACACAACATAACCTTAAAATTTAACAGTACTTATTATTTAACACATACAAAGAGCAAAACAGTACATTTTAAAACCTTTTATTAGATTTTTTTTATAATAATACATTACATTTTAGATCTGCATAGCGTAAGTCAACCTTCGGTGTCCAGGATCGTAGCTAGGGTATCACGCTCCCTCGCAGCAGTTATACACAGATTTGTGAAGTTTCTAGAACGAATGGAAGAGCTGAGTTCTATATAGCATTGCTGATTTTCCTAAGGTCGTTGGATGCGTGGATTGTACCCATGTTTGAATTAAAAACCCCGGCAAAGAAAACCCAATGTTATATTGCAATAGGACGCGATTTTATTCCCTAAATCAGCAAGTGGTCTGTGATGAGAGGAGCAGAGCAGAATTCTGGACGTACGCTGAAGGAAAAGTTCGAGGTAATTATTTTGAAACATGAAAATAGTTTGTTACTAAATATTATTTCATAGGAGCGACAGTGGATACCCATGTCGTAGTTACGAGTATTTATTAACACCTCTGATCAATCCTCAATCACCAGCAGAAGAAGCGTACAATCGTTCCCATTACAATAAATAAATATTAATTTCAAATTTGTTACATTCTATATTATGTATAATTATTTAGTACCTACCTACTATTTTATTAAAGTATTATATCTGTATATTAACTAAGTAAATACATAAAGGTGTTTTAATGTATTTCTAATATGTTTGTTTGATCAAACTATTAATACTATGAATTATGATTGATGAAATATGATTTCACACTTCGTAACGTTCAAGTTTTGACAGATAATACAGTGTTGTCAAGTATTGTTTTGCTTAAAGATCACTGTTAGTTACCGTAGGTCATTATGTTTGGCGAATGGGTACGCTTTCCACAAAATTTAGAGCTTAATGGTACAAGAGCCCTATTTTATCAAAAGTATAGATTTCCCGGAATTGTCGGTTAGATTGCACACATGTGGCAATTTATCCCCCAAACGTGGACGAATACATTTATGTGAATCGAAAAGGTTACCACTCCATTAATGTACAATTGGTGTGCGACAGCAACTTAAAAATTATTAGTGTAAATGCAAGATATCCTGGAAGTACACATGACGCATTTATATAAAGAAATTCTAATTTAAGACATTCTTTAGAAATTTTAAATCGCCAACAACAAACAATGTGGTTACTTAGGGATTCAGAATATCCTCTTACTCCTTATTTAATGACTCCAGTAACAAATGCTCAGCCCAATACCCCAGAAGATTGGTACAACACTGCTCATAGACTGGCAAGAACTTCAATAGAAAGATGTAATGGAGTACTTAAATGCCGTTTTCGTTGTTTGTTAAAACATCGAGTACTACATTACAAGCCGGAGAAGGCAACACTTATAATTAATGCATGCTTTGTTCTTCATAACATGTGTGTTGGCGCAAATATTCAAGATCCAGACTTAGAGGAGGAATTTGATAATTTAGATTTTGGAAACTTTAATGTAGTGGGACAAAATTTATATAATAATTTAAATAAGCTAAATGCTGAAAGAAGAATAAGATAACAAATTGTAAACACATATTTTAACTAGTTAAATAAAATATCTACTTTATTAATTTAATTAATTACTTATTTGAACAAAAACCTAGGTACTAATATAAATTAATTTAATATAAAATGAACCAAACAACTAATATTTAATATTTCTTTTCCAAAATTTGTGCAATATTTTCTTGCAGCGTGGCTTGTTTTTCTAATGCATCAGCTTGCCAATTTAAGGCACAAGTTTATTTTTCCAATATTTCAATTTTTTTTTTTTCATTATACCATCTCTTCAGTTCTAATTTCTTTTCTGTTACATTTTTCAATTCTTCTACAGCTG
The DNA here is from genome assembly GCA_963082715.1 of Harpalus rubripes. Classification (NCBI taxonomy): domain Eukaryota; kingdom Metazoa; phylum Arthropoda; class Insecta; order Coleoptera; family Carabidae; genus Harpalus; species Harpalus rubripes. Next base: position 45,809,908 of record OY720455.1, on the reverse strand, counting down.
TAAATGACCTATCAATTTTAGATTTGTTTGTTTTGTTACAAGTGTAGGCTTAGGTAATGTTTCTTCTTGTTCTCGTTCTGTTAATGTTAAATGGGATGGGGACGTGGAAGGCATTTCAACTAAATTGGTTTCATTTAAGAATATCATATCTAAATTAATTTGAACAGCAGATTCTTCAATACTGCCGTGTCCGTAAATAATAGTGCCAATTAAATTTACAACCGATTCTTGTATGTCTGACAAATTCTCATCCAATATAGGCCCCCCACCAGTTCCTCGTTTATAAGATTGAATTTTTGCGGCTTTTTCTTTACTATTTCGGCGTAAATCTTGCCAGCACTAAATCGTGAATAATAGAATTCATTAATTATTACGCTTCTTAATATGTATATATTTACCTTTTTCCATTCTTTACAATTTTTGTTTGCCCCACACATACTATTTAGGATAGTGCTAATTTCATTCCATAAATTTTGACTAGCTTGATAAGTAAATGAAGAATCGAATGTATTTTGTAATAATTTTGGATTGTCTGTTAAAAAAATTAACAATGCCTGTTTTTGTTCTAAAGTTACATTTTCCATTTTTGTTAAATATGACAGTAAAGGTAATTGAAAATGAATGCAATGTCGTACTGTTAATGTCAAAAATACAAATATATCCATAGAAACAATCATTTCTATTTCAAATTTCTCACTTGCTAAATCATGGCCATTTAGATAAGTGAAATATATCTCACTTTGTTTCAGGAATTAAAAAAGTGAGAAAATATGAATTGAGATGAGAGTGAGATGAAATTTTATGTCAACTTGTGAGAAAATTCTCATATTTCAAGATTCGGTATCCCCAGAGGGGCAATTCTTGAAAAGTGAGATGTTAGTGAGATTTGACAGAAGAGAAAACGTCACGTGAATTACATGTCACGTAGTGAGATTTTTTCTTTAATTCTTGAAATAATTTTGTTGTCTCACTACTTCACATTTCATCTCACTACGTGAAACTTATCTCCTCACCTTTTTGGTTGTGAGAATCAATGTCACTCGCTAATTTTAAATAGAAATTTGCTTAATACCAAATTATATTAACTAATATTATAAATAAAATTATTACAAATATCATGGTTGACGAAAAGAAGTAGCTGCTCCATTAAAGCATTTAGAAAATACAGAAATTACTTTTCGAACCAAATTTTTGAAAAAATATTTCGGCTGATTAAAAATTTAGTGGATCGCTTGCGTGACAATTTAAACCAACCAACCAAGTCATAGATCAGCATTAGGGATTCCAACAAAAAATTAACTACTTTACATTTTTTGATTTGTGGGTATTCAGCTGGTTGTGAGAAATGACATACATTTAGCTGTTTTAACTACATCCCAATTCAAATATTTTACATATACTTATACAATACAAATACGTTTATACGTAGTAAGACACAATTTACTTGTAGTTGTTCGATTACGGCAATAATAATAAATAGTTAATATAGAAAATTTATCTATACGTGAGTCATTCGTAAGCATGGTGGCGGAGAAAATTTGGCCTGCAGACCACTATACTACGGCCACGGACTACGTAGACCTACGGACTCAAAATTCAATAAATCTAGAAAAAGCAGTTGTGTATGGCAACATTGTCTATACCAGCTAAAATGAAAATAAGAATAATACAGTAAATATGTAAAGGTAATCAAAGAAGAGTGCAATGTAGTCCTGTCAATGTCAAAAATCACACTTTTATGTCAAATTTTTTACTTGCTAAATCATGGCCATTTAGATAGGTGAAATATATCTCACTTTGTTTCGGGAATTAAAAAAGTGAAAAAATATGAAATGAGATGAGAGTGAGATGAAATTTTATGTCACCTTGTGAGAAAATGCTCATATTTCAAGAATCGGTATCATGCAATCTAAACTTCTTGCCATTTGTTTCCCATTCGTGATTTAGGAAAGATTAAAATGTCAAATCAAAATTATCTCGCAGTATATGAACAATTAGGCACACAACACACTTGACCTTGCAATTTGCCACTCATTTTTGCCTTTATTTTAAGAAAACAATATGTTTCTAACGTTGATTGCATACAAACTGTATACAACTGTCAATGCAACTCTCATGCAATAAGCTACTTTTGCCGCATAATGTCACGTCAGGTGTTAGAGACCATGCGTATAATTTCAGAATAAAGAAGAGTGCGAAAGATTTAATAATATTTAAATGAAATGTAATCATAAGCTATAGTCTGTTCACCGAAACGAGAGAATTTGGAACTAACCCGGGATCCGAACCAAGTCATGATGACAAAATTGAAATTGAATCTTCAAATTTGTCATCATCGATCAATAAGAATGACTTGGTTCAGATCCCTGGTTAGGTCCAATTTCCCTCTTTTCGGCGAACGAACTGTAAGTAACTTATAAAAATTGTAAATATGTAGTATGTAAAAAATGTTCAATCAAATTCTAGAGTTCGTAATAGCTCTATTGTCGTTGGTCGTGGAAACGGTATTCTGTACAACTCGAGTGGAATTAGAATGTCCATATTACCTTCGGATGATTGAGCACTCCGCCTAAGGCGCCGTGCCATCCTCATAGGATTTGAACATCATACCCACTCTTGTTGCACAAACTACTATATTGTCTCATATTAATTATATAGATACATATCCTTTTATTTTAGTGAAATGTAAGAAAATAGTAAATACTTCTTTATATTTATCTATGCGTTAATAAATAATTAACTATCAAATGTGAGAATTAGGGCGATTTATAATTGAGACATGTTAATGCACTAGGCTCGCTCTCAAGTTAATTGTTAAGCTCATTAATTGCGAATTAACATACGTGTTACAATTTTTTCCGTTGATCGTATTTTACCGAAATGGAATTTTATCCAATAATAATTTATTTTAGTTTAGTAACGTTTGACACATAAATTTTAACAATTTTTCAGTCTTGGTGTGTGATATCCTAGTATCTATGGTTACCCAGTAAAATTGATTATTAATAAAAATCATGCATTAATAAGCGTCATTACTGAATGATTTTCTTTACATTATCATAACTTATTAATAAACTTATTACATATTTTATTTCCTTTTCTATAATTTAACTAAAATTGTACACCACAACTTTCATATTATTATTCATTGTTGGCAAAAGCAGACAACATGCCATAGCGGCTGATAGCGGTAGAGCTACTCGTATAATTTCAGGCCATACTGACATCCCCATATCCTTTCTCTAAAACATTTAATGAGCCGGTTTCACATACGGTACGTCATTCATAGTCAATAGGAAAACAGTTTACGTTATTTACATAAATAAAAGTATGCGATAGTTTGTTAAACTGAATGTTCTCTGACGTCACATTCTGTTTCAAATCAAATGACTTTATCAAAATATTACACAAATTTAAATAATTGTAAAATATTAATTTTCAAATTTGAGGCTCTGTAAAGAATAATGTCTTAAAATGTAGTACTTAGAAGTCATGAATTCTTGTAATAGCCCTATTGCAAATAACTACATTATTACGAGATGTTTAATTTCTAATATTATAATGAGAAACTATTATGGTTAGTGATTATATTTTATGATCTGTTGAATTTAAATTTCATTATGGTCAGATACCTCATTTTAAAAATAATTAAGTACCAAGAAATTTCGCAACAAATATATTGAAACAGTATTTCCCTTTGCAACATCGCATGCTGATATCCTTGGATTCTAGAATTCCTGCGAAACATTAAAGGCATGCCCTAGTAGTCCTCCGGTCCTGTTTGGAAGAAGTCCAGACAATCGACAATCCTTTTCTTTATCTCTGCTTCTTGTTCTTTCCTTATCTAACACACAACTAGCAGTTACAACATTCACCGTGAATAAGAACTGACCACATCGGTGACCTTAGTCATCGATCGGAAATGCTACATCGATCATTTCCAACGACAAGACAACCCGGGCGAGAATTAACCCGGATGTGTATTTACAAACACAGAGTAGATGAAATAAAAGTAACGTGATTTTTTAATTCATTTGGGTATTTATGTATGGAATATGCATAACAACAACCTACTTAACCTACCTAGTTTCCATTGAATGCGTAGATTTGATTGTCTAATGAATACGAATATAATTTTTTGATTTAATTGTAACTCCAATACCTAATAATTTTAATATGAAAAAAGTCTGACATGTACAGTACTTGTGTCCGTGACTATAATTCTACTTGTGTATAAAGTTATGAACGTCACAAAGTAAGACTCAGAATGTTTAAAAGGAAAAGCATGAATAAAAAGTATAATAATATTAAATATATGTTTTTGATGAATTATGCATAATAATAAGTAAAGTTTTCATTTATGAGAAAAAATAATATTTTTTTTTGTATGATCCCATTGCATTTTAATTGTACAACCGCAAATTACTACCACTACCCCTAGGTATAGAATGCAATTTTTAGTATACTAGAGTTATAAAAGGCCGTATAGCTAGTCAGAATCAAGCCTGCGCAATTAATATTTTGTTTGAATTATTACTCTAATTTTTTGCAAAAACATTGTGGTCGGTAAATTCTGTGCTTGCGTGTACGCGTGTGTATGTGTTTCATATAATTGAAGTATTGTAGATTCATAATTAATCTTCGATTGTCTCTAGTAAAAAAATACAATATATAACACATACTTCTTGCCACTTCTATAACTATTTTATATAAGTATTTCATCTAAAAAATTCTTGCAAATAAATATGATGTATAATAAAAAAAATATGATGTGGCCCGCACATTATTTTCCGTCAGTTCTATGTATTTTGTACAAATTTTGTACAGAAATTTCCTCGCTAAATATTCTATTTCTTGTACATTACCTTCCCGCTGTTGTATGTATTTATACAAATTCCATAAGGAAAATTTTTAACAAAAGATCCTATATTTCCAGTAAAATTATAAGACAAACACACTATGTGAATTGCACGTGTTTATTGATTAAAAACTCATCATCGAATTTTTTGTCCAAAGACAATACCTTCCTTACCTAAAGTGACGGAAGGTAAAAACACAGTGTGTATATTTAATTTAAGGAAAAGGTATCTATTTATAAACATATAAATATCATTCAATGTATTTCAAAATATTTTCTTGGTTTGCCAAAATACTTGATCCGACGTTCTTATCAGTCCTTGAAACAATGGTGGAAATCGCCGTATGAACAAAAGAAACGGTTTCAATGAAATTCCGATATGGTTACATATGAAATCCGATATCTTTGTAAAGCTTTATACGAGTAGTAAGTAAACAACGAATCTTATCCATATGAGTTCCTCTCTACGTCTGTAATGAGTGCCAGTGAGGTGAGGCCTGATAAAGGCCCGCACTGTATTAGTATGTCATTATTACCGATATCTGCATGCAAAGTAGATTAGCACACCCCTCAGTAGGCAAAATGCCATGATGATATATTTATGTACTATTTTATAAATTCCTAAAGATTGACCATAGCGTTTATTGAAACGTAATGTAAAAATTTAAATGATTCCTCTTTTCATCCTGGAGACAGAGGATGAGATATTACAAGTCACATATATTAAAACACTTTATACTGAAGAAAAAAGGATTTTTACATTATTCTTTATTTGTGAAAAAATAATTACAAAAATATTTTTTTCTAAATATTATATAATTATGTAAATTAACCATTCAAGGGCACGTTTTATTTTTGTAACACGTCATGTAAAACTTCATGGAGGTATTCTACTATAGTCTGTCTATCCTCTGCAAAATTGGCACGATGACACCACATCGTTGCAATTGAAATTTTGTTCTAAATACAGGAGAGTAATTTTGTTTACGGTAAGAGTACGCAGCATCCAAAATTAACGTCAAACCAATACTTATGTTTTAAATAGTATCAAAGCATATTAAAATTTTGTTGCGATAGTAGTTATTTATGATTTAAGTGTTAAAAGTGATATTGAACAAAATAAAAACTCTTTTAACACGTATATTATATATTCTTTTTTTACAAACACTATTTTTACCTCCCGTCATACCGTAGGTAAGGGAGGTAATGTAATCGTGACAAAAATTTGATGGTGAGTTTTCGGTAAATAAGCACGAATTAGGGTCTACACATTACGTTTTTACTATTTTTACGATAATGTGTGTGTGTGTGTGTGTGTGTGTGTGTGTGTGTGTGTGTGTGTGTGTGTGTGTGTGTGTGTGTGTGTGTGTGTGTGTGTGTGTATGTGTGTGTGTGTGTGACGATTTTTTCGTCCACGATAACTCTTATAACAAACTTCAAAATATATCTATTTTCCGTATTTAAGCTTCCTGCATTCATAAAATGAGTTGATTAGATTTTGGGTAAAATTGGATAAATGAAAGTGATACTATACTTGAAGCCCTTTACAGTTTTTAATGAAAAACTATATAAAAATATGATCCAAAACTTTTAAATTCTAGTATTTAACACTTACATACCATGGGAAACAACATATTAGATTTTGGCTAAAATTAGTCAACCAGAAGTGACACTTTATTTGAAGTTCTGAACAGATTCTCGTGAAAAATATATTATGATATACTCCAAAGCTTGTCAAATTTACTATTTACGACTTTTGTATGAAGGGAAACAACATATTTGATTTTGGATACAATTGATAAGCAGGAAGTACTACCGGAGGTAAACTCTGAACAGATTTTCGTGAAAAATAAATTGATACAATCTGTTGAGGGTGTGTCGATTTTCTCAAAATTAAAATATTCACTGCCTTTAAAGGTTTTATTTTAAATACAACACACGATATAACAAATCTTACTAAAACTATACGAACGGATAAATAACAAATGTTGATGTTTGCTGTTTGAGTAGCTGTTACTAACTAGGCAAGAGAAATTTTACAATAATGTCGCCTCCATCAAAGATCAGAAAACAACCCCCACCAGAAGGGTGCGTGGAAAAGAAGGGATAGCACAGAGCGACGAGATAGCTCTAGGTCAGCGTACGAATGCAGAATGTGGAATTTGGAACAGATGTCTGCTGAACACCTGCAATGGATTATGAAAAATACCCAAACTGGACCTTCCAAGAATAAGTTGAATAGGTGCAGCTGACACTTGGGAGCTTAAATGGTCTCGTCACAAAAACTAAAGTATACCAGCATTGCAAATACTGAACTGGTCGACTGTACGGACCGAAATATTTTGGCATTACGATTTTAGCTATTGTGCACCCATAATAAAACGATAACGAGTCTTCGGAAAATGATCCCTAGACGAACTATAACTGTACATAAAATATTGTTACACTGAAATTAAAAATTTAATAAAATTGCTGAACGAACGATCACAATCCAAAACTTTTCAAATTTGGTGTTTAAGATTTTTATATTAATGAGAACGACATATTAGATGTTTTCTAAAATTGATAAACCGGAAGTACTACTTTACAGGAAGCTATAAACAGATTTTCTTGAAAAAGTATAGTAAAACATGATCCAAAACTTCTCAAATTTGGTAATTAAAACATGTGTATAATTTAAAACATTAGATTTTGACTTTACATATATGATAAACTGGAAGTGGTACTTCATTTGGAGCTCTTAACTGATTTTCGAGGAAAAACAATAAAATATAACCCAAAATTTGATCTGACAGAATTTTCTATTTATTGGAACAACAAATTAGATTTTGTTTACGAACGATCAACCGGAAGTGATACTTTACTTAAAGTTCATTGCTATTTCAAACATGGAATTGTCGGGAGGTCATGTGTAGGTCACATCAGATTTTTTAATTTAAATTTGTAATTCTAGTGTTTTTGTTGACATACATCAAAAATGTTAATTTGTTGCTCCATTTGTCATTAGCAGGGTAACTACATCGTTTTTAACACTAGTGTTAAATGTAAAAGAGTCTGTCACTTTTTAACACTGGTGTCATAGTAGATTTGTAATTTTTTAACATTTTGCGTATCGAAAGAGCTTTTATAGATAGCATTTATGTTTGTTTTAATATTTCAGTATGTAAAAGACCCAAAATATAAGAAATAATATAAAGGAGATATGAAATTAGATAGAAAAAGGGATATGTAACTAATTTATTTTTGAAACTTAAACTTAATATCTGCTTTTCCTCAAATTAAAACTACAAAAACAAAATATAGTCAGAGAATTAAAAGACGGAAATTACCATGAAGTTTCTGAATAAAATTATCAAAAATAAAATTCAATATGCAAATTTTTACATGATTTATATGTCTCCCATAAATTAGTTAGACGGAAGGTAAAAATATCTCAGTGCTCAAATAATCTTGGGAGGCGCAAAAAATTTTAAAGCCATCGCAGGTGTTAGGAAACAACTTAGGTATATTAAAATCTGTCTAGTTTTGCGAAAATAATAATTCCTGCTTCTGTTTTCTAGACAAATAACTAAATACAGGTAGGTAGGAATTCATAAAAAAATTACAAATCTTATATACAAGATTGTTGGATTTTCATTGTCCAGCTTTTACCTTCTGAAATATTAAAGATACAAGAAAAAGTTAAATGTAAGAGTTGTCTAATATAATTTGGTCTAAAATTCAGCATACATAATTTTTTACCATGGCCTACTAAATTTGCGGAAAAATATTTTACATTGATTTTTAAAATGGGGAATGTCGTATATTTTCGCGGATTATGGTTCTAAATCAATTTATCTTTACAATGATGAATAAAGTTTTCTTTTAGCTTTTTTTAAGCCCTTTCATTGCAGTCGTTCCAACTATTTTTCTAATAACTTCATGCAGTAGCAATAGCTATGAAAAATTATGTTTTAGCAATTGACAGTCCCGTCAGTTGCAATTAAATTTTGACATTAGTAATTAACTTGTTTTTCTGGTTTCAAATTTTTGTATTTATTTTCTCATTTGTCATGGCTTGAACTGTTTCCCTTATATTTCCGTATATTTGATTTTTTTAAGATCATAGATTATAGTTTTTAGATCTAGATCCAGATCAAGATCTGAGTTCATAAACGGATCTAGATCAGATAAAAAACCTTATTAAATGAACTAGATAAGTGTTTTCGATCAAATGAACTAGATCAGTCACAACACTAACAATAATACATAGGAGATTCCACCGTAGTTATATATATATATATATAGGACCATACCTTACCGATTAAGATATGTAGCCACCCGGAAATGCCCCGGAGGCACAAGTTATTGCGGGTTGTATACCTCATTGGCGCAGTTTTCTTAAAGTCGCCGTGGTGCGCAAACCATTGAATCTTCAGAGTTGATTTTTCTTTATAATAATTGCAATGGAAATGTCTTTGATGCAGCAATGCAAAAAAATGTTTGGTTACGTATAACGTATACATTTTCCTTTTGAATTTAGCACATTATGTTTTTTGAAGAAAATTTTGGCTTCCTTGGCCTTTTCCGCAAGAACGCTACGTCGTACCAGAAAATAACCCCAATGAAAATCGTAGCGCGTTCAAAGGAATATCAGCGGTGTGTCTGTGCTCTTCAGGGACACAAGGATACGCGTAAGTGAGCCGAGCCGCCCTGTGCAAGACAGACCATTATTACGTCAATTGGAGCAAGGCGTTTAGTTTATATGTTGCTTAGACAATACTCTGCCGATTAAGAATTGTAGCCAACCAAAAAGGTTTCATTGGTGCGTTTTTCTTAAAGTAGCAGTAGTGTGCAAACCATTGGATCTACAAAGCTGATTTTATTTTTATATTACTTATAATGATAAGGTCTTTAATGCTGCCGCGCAAAAAACGAGTTTGGTTACAAATAACGTATTCATGTATCTCTTGAATTTAGTACATTCTGTTTTTCTGGTGAACATTTTGTTTTCCTTTGCCGATTGCGCAGGAACTCTACGTTATACCGGAAAATAACCCGAACAAAAGTTGTAGCGCATTCAAAGAGCTATCGATATAGGGCTCAGTGGCGTGTCTGTGGCTATCAGAGGCCCGCCGACATGGCAGTCCTAAAGGGAGGCGTAGGTGCATAGAGTCGCCCTGTGCGAGAGAGAACATTGATGAGTTAGATTGAGTAGCTGGGACCAAACCCTACCGATTAATAGGTGTAGCCATCTCGAAATGCCGCACAGGCTTTGCGGGTTGTATACCACATTGGCGCGTCTTTTCTTCTTAAAGTTGTAGTGGTACGCAAACCACTGGATATACAGAACTGCTTTATATATATATATATATATATATATATATATATATATATATAAATTAATTGTAGTGATAAGGCCTTTGATGCTGCTGTGCAAAAGGATAAGTTTCATTACCTATAAAATCCATTTTCCTCTTAAACAGAGCACATTGTGGTTTTTTGGAGATAATTTTCCTTGGCCGATTTCGCAAAAACGCTACCCTAATAAAAATTGTAGCATCTATCGATAGAGTGCATGGTGACGTGTCTGTGGCTATCAGAGGTCCGCCGACACGGAAGTTACTAAAGAGTCGAATACGTGCGCCGAGTTGCCCTGCACGAGAGTAAATATTGTTGCGTCAATTCGAGCAACCGTTTGGTTTATGCGTTGGTGGGACCATACCCTACCGATTATGAGGTGTAGCCACCCGGAAATGCCCCGCAGGCACTGTATATTGCTGGTTGTATATCTCATTGGCACGTGTTTTCTTATTAAAATCGAAGTGATGCGCAAAACATTGAACATACAGAGCTAATATGTTCTTTGTATAAATTGCAATGAAAACGTCTTTGTTGCAGTGCAAAAAAAGTTTGGTTACATCTATCGTATTCATTATCCTCTTGAACAGAACATTTTGTGGGGTTTTTAGAGAATATGTTGGCTTCTTTGGCCGATTTTGCTAGAACGCTACGTTGTACAAGAAAACAACCCTAATAAAAATTGTAGCGCGTTTAAAGAGTTATCGATAGAGAGCTTAGCGGCGTGTCTGTAGCTATCAGCGGTCCGCCGACACGGAAGTTTCTAAAGGGTGCGTAGGTGCGTACATAAGAATAGCATTGGCATAAGTTCCAAAAGCGGCCTGACCGATAGTCAAAATTAGAAAACCACACTTTTCTGTCAGTAAAATATTTTCATTAAAAATCAACATTTTCAACAAATTTTAAGTATAAATAGATAGTTCTTAATTAATTTTATGTTTCCTGTAAATTTCAGCCGAATTATTAACGAAATAAAAATTATGATGTTTTGGAAGAATTGCAAAAAATTCGCAATGGGCCTCATCTTAGAAATATTAAAATAAAATTTTGTCCAGGCAGTTCAGTGAATTTATATTATAAAATCAGTAGAACACAAATTTCGTGTTAATTTGAAGATAATGTAAACAGTTGAGGAGTTGCGAGCAAACTAAAATACATTTATTGGGGAAAAATTTTCCCAATTTTGTCCAAAATTTCGATTCTATTGTTAACATTTTTAAAATACTAATATATTAAATAAATCCTCCAAAGTTTATTTTTGCAAGAATTAACAGTGTACGTTTCGCCAAAATCAAGATATATACCGATTTTAACCTCACATTTTCCCCAAAAATGTACAATTTTGAACCTAGGTTTGAGTTATTAACTGGAATATTTTTTACATTTTTGGCCGAGACTATACATGAAAACATGCATTTTTTGGGCTCACAACTCTTGAGTTGTTTGAAATATTTTCGATTTAACACTAATATCGTATTGTACCGGGTTAAAATATAAATTGAGTCGCGGTTGCAAAACCCGCCGGTATCATCTAGTGTTTTTATAAATCGCTCTATTTCCGTTTCGCAATTAATGTCAGTAACGAGGATAAACCATCTTTGCGACAAGTGAACAGTCAGTAGTCAACGGTTTCTAAAAGCTAATCAAACAATTAAAAATTATACTAAATGTACAAAGTACAGTTATTATTGCGATACTTGGTGAAACTTCTAATAAAATTTAAAAATCATACGTTTCACAATATTTCTCTGAATCAACCTCTCGAACATATATCAGAGATTGGCCCACTCAAACGTGTCAAGAATGGTTTTTAATATTGTAAAGTTTTTATTTATTTAGGTGAAGTGTAAATATTAGACAATTATTATTAATTAAAATTAAGTGTTTATTAAACTATAATTAAATATTACTGTTACTAATATTAAACAATTATCAAAAAACTAATTAATACTAAAACTATAAGTAACTAGAAAACACTAACACTATTTGTTTAACCAATTAACACTACTATTTATTTCCACAATATGACTATTTATTTCACTATCTATGCGTTCCAATCTTAGACTGCCGGTCTGTTGTAGACTCTTGTAGACTGTTTACGCGGTATTTATATTACTATATTTATATCACTATATACTTATATCATGTTCAACTGTCTGCCTACCGACCTCCACAGCGTCTATATACTCAACTGACTCAACAGCGTCTGTATATTCAACTGCTCGGACAGAAGTCACCTCTTTCACAACACTATCTGTCTATTTATGTAACTCTCTGTCTAATTTCCACAGCCTCAGTATCACCGACTCTCTGTATGCCACAATTCTTCAACACCACTGCTGAGTATTCACTTCCACTTGCCGTTACTGTCCCCGTATACCTAACTTGCCAATACTCTTCAACACTACCGAGTATTCTCTTTAACAGCTATTCCAGTATACCAGTAACTTTCCGACTTGCCGTTACTGTCCTTGCACACTATAGCTTCCCAATACTCGTCAACACTTCCGAGTATTCACATCCACAGCTATTCCAATATACCAGTGACTTCCCGAGTATCTACTCGAAACCAACTGCTCAACTGCATACGCTCACTACGATACTGCTGTGCTTTTCACTAACTCTTTTCTCTCTAACACTTCATGTGTCTCTATGGCTCTGTATATCACTAACTGTGTCCTAATGTAAGTGTCTGTCCGTCTTCACTAATGGAATTGCACTATGTAAGTCAACTCTCGATCACACAACATTAGTTGTGTGATCGGGACTCAACTGAACTAAATGTCTCTCGAGTATAGTTACGTCCCTTATATACAGCTGCCATTATTTTCTAGAACAGCTCTAGAATATTCGAACACATAATAACAATGAATACAAAAGATTCAAGCGACCGGAAGTAATTAAACACGTCGCGACCAGTCTGTTTACATCGGCCGGCTACTAGCGCGATTAAGTCACCGCTATAAATAGACACTCGCTTACAGCGGCGGCGACGGCGGGCGTTCCACGTTACAATATTATAAATAAAGTGTTAACAATTACTCGAGATCTCAGTCAAACATTATTCTTACAACAACGACGTTTCGGTGTATACTTGCACCTTCTTCAGAGTCTATAACATGTAATACACAAAATAATACATACAAAAACCATGGTATTGTCACACTTAGTTCATGTACACAGAATACATTCGTACATTTAAATGTTTAGTTTTTACCCATTGTACAAAGAATTAAATGTGCACAGTCACACCCTTCTCTTAAAATCGACAACAGAATAAATCGAAAACAAGCCGGAAATATCTTGCGATTGATTCTTTGGTAACATCATAGATACGGGCTCTTATTGGTTAACTGCCCACCAATGATTGTGTAATGGTGCTGTTTGAATGAATTTAAATAAAATATAAAAGTAATATTGAAACTTAATTTGACTTAAAATTTCCTTTTATCTTTTTGAACTTCTCCAATACACCAAGTTACAAGTTGTTAAGTTTCTGTATATTAGTTCTTGCATTGATGTTGTTGCAATCATCCCTGATATGTAGCATTTCAAGAAACATATATTTGGAGTAAATCTGTCCTTCCAAAAATTTTAGGGAACACATTATTTGCTAAATGCTAATTTTTTTAGCGCCATCAAGTTGGCCTACTTAATTAAATTATTTTCATAAGAAAGTTTGCACATTTATTTTCCGTGTTTCCATAGTATTCAAATATAACGTAATGTGTATAAATCGAGATATTTTTGTATAATTTTTGTACAAAACATGTATTACCTGTTTGAGTAATAAAGTATTATTATTATTATTATTATTATTATTATTATTATTATTATTATTATTATTATTATTATTATTATTATTATTATTATTATTATTATTATTATTATTATTATTATTATTATTATTATTATTATTATTATTATTATTATTATTATTATTATTATTATTATTATTATTATTATTATTATTATTATTATTATTATTATTATTATTATTATTATTATTATTATTATTATTATTATTATTATTATTATTATTATTATTATTATTATTATTATTATTATTATTATTATTATTATTATTATTATTATTATTATTATTATTATTATTATTATTATTATTATTATTATTATTATTATTATTATTATTATTATTATTATTATTATTATTATTATTATTATTATTATTATTATTATTATTATTATTATTATTATTATTATTATTATTATTATTATTATTATTATTATTATTATTATTATTATTATTATTATTATTATTATTATTATTATTATTATTATTATTATTATTATTATTATTATTATTATTATTATTATTATTATTATTATTATTATTATTATTATTATTATTATTATTATTATTATTATTATTATTATTATTATTATTATTATTATTATTATTATTATTATTATTATTATTATTATTATTATTATTATTATTATTATTATTATTATTATTATTATTATTATTATTATTATTATTATTATTATTATTATTATTATTATTATTATTATTATTATTATTATTATTATTATTATTATTATTATTATTATTATTATTATTATTATTATTATTATTATTATTATTATTATTATTATTATTATTATTATTATTATTATTATTATTATTATTATTATTATTATTATTATTATTATTATTATTATTATTATTATTATTATTATTATTATTATTATTATTATTATTATTATTATTATTATTATTATTATTATTATTATTATTATTATTATTATTATTATTATTATTATTATTATTATTATTATTATTATTATTATTATTATTATTATTATTATTATTATTATTATTATTATTATTATTATTATTATTATTATTATTATTATTATTATTATTATTATTATTATTATTATTATTATTATTATTATTATTATTATTATTATTATTATTATTATTATTATTATTATTATTATTATTATTATTATTATTATTATTATTATTATTATTATTATTATTATTATTATTATTATTATTATTATTATTATTATTATTATTATTATTATTATTATTATTATTATTATTATTATTATTATTATTATTATTATTATTATTATTATTATTATTATTATTATTATTATTATTATTATTATTATTATTATTATTATTATTATTATTATTATTATTATTATTATTATTATTATTATTATTATTATTATTATTATTATTATTATTATTATTATTATTATTATTATTATTATTATTATTATTATTATTATTATTATTATTATTATTATTATTATTATTATTATTATTATTATTATTATTATTATTATTATTATTATTATTATTATTATTATTATTATTATTATTATTATTATTATTATTATTATTATTATTATTATTATTATTATTATTATTATTATTATTATTATTATTATTATTATTATTATTATTATTATTATTATTATTATTATTATTATTATTATTATTATTATTATTATTATTATTATTATTATTATTATTATTATTATTATTATTATTATTATTATTATTATTATTATTATTATTATTATTATTATTATTATTATTATTATTATTATTATTATTATTATTATTATTATTATTATTATTATTATTATTATTATTATTATTATTATTATTATTATTATTATTATTATTATTATTATTATTATTATTATTATTATTATTATTATTATTATTATTATTATTATTATTATTATTATTATTATTATTATTATTATTATTATTATTATTATTATTATTATTATTATTATTATTATTATTATTATTATTATTATTATTATTATTATTATTATTATTATTATTATTATTATTATTATTATTATTATTATTATTATTATTATTATTATTATTATTATTATTATTATTATTATTATTATTATTATTATTATTATTATTATTATTATTATTATTATTATTATTATTATTATTATTATTATTATTATTATTATTATTATTATTATTATTATTATTATTATTATTATTATTATTATTATTATTATTATTATTATTATTATTATTATTATTATTATTATTATTATTATTATTATTATTATTATTATTATTATTATTATTATTATTATTATTATTATTATTATTATTATTATTATTATTATTATTATTATTATTATTATTATTATTATTATTATTATTATTATTATTATTATTATTATTATTATTATTATTATTATTATTATTATTATTATTATTATTATTATTATTATTATTATTATTATTATTATTATTATTATTATTATTATTATTATTATTATTATTATTATTATTATTATTATTATTATTATTATTATTATTATATTTGCCTGTTATCATTAAATATTTTTAAATATCAGGTATCTTATTTAAATA